>JAPQNM010000018.1:19232912-19235412 GCA_029783475.1 Metacarcinus magister
CAGATCCGTAATAGTATGTCACAGAGACTTCTCCTTCCATGTACAACAGTTATAATTATTTGGTAACACAGGGAAAGACACGGCAGACAACAAAGTGGCCGGAATGGCAACTGCAGCGGTGTGGTGGCGTTTGGCTGACCAGGGAAGGAAAGAAGGAAGGAAGGAAGGAAGGAAGGAAGGAAGGAAGGAAGGAAGGAAGGAAGGAAGGAAGGAAGGAAGGAAGGAAGGAAGGCTGGGGAGGGTGACTCTAGGGATACACACACACACACACACACACACACACACACACACACACACACACACACAGAGACACACACACACACACACACACACACACACACACACACACACATACACACATACACACACACACACACACGCACACGCACCCCCCCCCCGCACACACACAGGAACCTTAGGACTGTTATCTCATGTGCTCCAAGGAGAAGGCTATGTACGTAGGGAGGCATTTGGTACACACGTAGGTCATCAGAAACACACAGGTTGGGCAGAGGGTGCACTCGTGGACGAAGAGGTGCACAGGATGGACAGAGTGTACACATGTGGCACAGGTGCACACGAAGGTCAAGGTTGGAAGGCAGCGATGCTACTTCACCTGGCCACGGAGTAATTGATTTAGTCGAGTCAGGCAGCAAGAACCAGCAGGCATTTGGTCAGTTTACAAGGACAAACGTGGCCATCATGACTGCTTGTCTTCCAAAAATACGTTTGATATTTTTTTCATAACTGTGATTTTAAGCCTATGGCCAGTCCCTTAATTAGGTAAAAAATTATATATATATATATATATATATATATATATATATATATATATATATATATATATATAATTTCCTTTACCGTACAAAATGGCGAACTGTAACCAGCCATCCTTGTAGGACCGAGATGAAATTTGTTTCCCAGCAGTACTCTACTGCATAGTGATCAAAACAAGACATCAGAGAAGAGTGAAGAAGTGCATGAACAGCATGTCATGAATGTTGTAATGTTATGTTGCTTGACGGTGTTACTGCAACCACTCTTGATGACAAGCTGGTGCCAAGCTCAGAAATAACAAGTTAAAGAATATATCGAACATTCAATAAATAAAGTTTATAACAAAACGCACCACAGTTCACCACACTAAGCAAAATTCAATGAAATACCAACAGCTGCCATTAGCCAGTTACAGGGCAGCGTGGCAGCTTCCCCTTGAGGTGGTAAGTCCCGTCAAACCCTGCGTCAGTGGTGTAGGTTCCCGCTCACCTGGCCTCTGGCCCTCCACCCACTGCAGCGCTTGAGTAACTTGCAGCAAAACGCAAAACTAACCAATTGAATAAAACACTTAGCGAGAACGGCAATAAAATGTCAACAACAACAGCAGCACTAAGGGTCCACGTCAGCACAGCGGGAAGGGTTGAAGGGAGGGTGGCCTAAGGGGAGGGAGAGGAAGAGCGCCAGGAAGGTGTGGAGATAGCGGGTCAGTCATACTCCTGGATACCCTGCCAGGCTGGCACAGCGGCCTCACCGTGTCAGGAGTGACTCAACACTTCCACCTGAGCCAGGCCAGTCTCTCCCTCAACACAAGCGGCGCCTCACCCTGCAATACGCTGCCCCTCACGTCACCCTTCTCGCGGCTCTTCCGTGCCCTCCCTCCCACCCTGCCGGCGGGGAATTCGGTACTCCCCGACCTGTCACAGCGTGGAAAGGTGGAAGCAGAGACGGGAAGACACTATGTAAATGATAGACAACTAACATCCTTTGTCGCCTGAGGCGCAAGCACGCGCATGCGTGCATGTACACATACACATACACACACACGCGCACACACACACACACACACACACACACACACACACACACACACACACACACACACACACACACACACAAACACAATGACATCGATTGTACACGTTTACTGGAGTATATATATGTACACTCATATATCGTTGGTTTACATTTTTGATTAACGACCTTGCGTACTAAGGTCACTCGGTGACATCTTGAACAAGATCACATACGCCTTTATAACTGGGTAAAAAACTCAACATCACTGAGTCGTGCAGCAATTAAGTAACGCCTCTCACACCTTACAGAGAGAGAGAGATTACGTCCTCCTTATCCACCCGTCACTCCCGAGGCGCCTCAACTGTCCAGGCACGATACGAAAGAAAATACTTTTATTTTTTTCACTTCTTGGACACACTGTTAGCTATTCGGCTGGACAGACAACTGCTGGTGAGCACACGTGGTGGCAGAAGGGGCAGCGCCTCCAGAAGGGTCACAGTCCTTTATCACTAACATTGCACATGGCTGGACGCTACCCACTACCACTGCACCTTCGGGGATTTCTCTTCTTTTTTTCTTTAAGGTTGCAAGACACAGAGAGGGGCGGCAACTCTTCACGCTGCGGGGTTCCCTCAGATAACATCAGCTTATTCCATTACACACCAGTAACGTCTTGATCCTAAATATACTGACTTCAAGGGGTATTATG
>JAPQNM010000018.1:19240412-19242912 GCA_029783475.1 Metacarcinus magister
TTAAATAGTATCACATCAGATTATTTCTATGCATTACCACCTATGGTAAGATTCAAACTCGGCTACCGAAGGTCTACACTCTACAGTCTACACGGAATGATATCACTCTAACTCACACTGTTAAGGTTTCACTCAGTTATGATAAAAACTGGTCACGTGAAATATGTAGGTCATTAATAAGCGAACCTGCTAGAACCTCGATTACAAAGTGAATACCATTTTCAACTGACGGTGATGGAAGTAACGGTAACTACAACACTTGTGTACATTTAAAATGACTTTTAGTTGAAAAGACTTGATATCCATTCAAATTACATTTATATTACATTACATTTAAATCAAATTGCATCTGAACATATGATCAAGGAATTACAAGAGTTGAGAAATATGTGTAGTGCAAAGTAATCTAAGAAAGCAAAGGAAAGGCAGATAAATGTTTTCAGTACACGGAATGTCTACTGTCATAAATAATAGTTGTTTCTAATTGCTGTGAAAATGTATTATAATATCATTAAAACCATATAGATTTTAGCCACCCTAGGCTTTTATAATGTAAATCTTTAAGAGTTGAAAGAAGAATGGAAGGAACAATAGTAGGTAAGTGTAACATAGAGGAAAGGTAACAAGGTGCAATAGGGCTTATATAACATACTGTAGTTGAAGATACTTTGTCTAACATCAAGGAAAAAATCAACGGTGGCAGATTCTGTTATTAACGTATATATCTGTTAATCCAGAGAAGAGACGACTTGATTTTATACTTGTGTTGATGTACGATAATAAAAGTGACAGGCTAACTATATATATATATATATATATATATATATATATATATATATATATATATATAATATATATATATATATATGTATACATATATATATATATATGTATACATATATATATATATATATATATATATATATATATATATACATATATATATATATATATATATATATATATATATATATATATATATATATATATATATATACACGAGTAACTGCTGCTGTATATAAGACCTAGTGACAACTGGTGATGGATAGTTAGGCAGATAGAATGGAATTTTGGAAAGGACACTGAAAAAAAGGAAGATTTACGACATAAAAGAAAGGTCTCTGGAATGGAGTCAAATGCAACAGACACATAGGAAACAGACACGAATGGAGAAAAATGAGAGAAGCTTTAGTGTGGTATATAATAAAAAAAAGAAGTTTCCTTTAATATGTACATGTGTACTCTCTCTCTCTCTCTCTCTCTCTCTCTCTCTCTCTCTCTCTCTCTCTCTCTCTCTCTCTCTCTCTCTCTCTCTCTCTCTCTCTCTCTCTCTCTCTCTCTCTCTCTCTCCAACTCTTTCACTTCCTATGCATTTTTCCTCTTCAGTCAAATTATTTTCATCCATTCTTGACATCTTCCCTCTCTCATCACCTTCCCTCCCTCCTTCTCTTCACCTTCCCTCCCTCCCTCGTCTGCCTCCCTCCATCACTAAAGTCTTTGTGTTCCTTTCCTCTCACTTCACCTCCATGAACCTCGTGACTCTAATCTCCTTCCAACTTTACTGATTTACAACTCATCTCTTTCCCTCGTCTCCCTTCTCCTGGTAGTTTGGCTTACGTCGTTCCTCCTTGTATCACCATCCTTTCCTCATCTATTTAGCTGATTTTTATCCTCAGAGTTCCTTCCTTCCTTCCTGCTGGTCTTAGATTATTCCTCCTTATTCATCCCCGCATGTTTGTCTATCAATCATCTGTATCACGTTCGACATGTAGTGTATTATTTATCATCTTTAGTATTTTCTTCAGGATACAGGTGTTAATAATATGGTTTCAGAGTCCCCTTTGCCACTTGTTTTCCTCTTCTCTTTCCCATTCATCTTGTTCCCTTAACATCGTGGCCCTTCTCTGCATATTTTTTTTATCTTATCTTCTCCGTTATCTTAGTCTTTCCTCTCACCTCGCTCGGCTCTTCTGTCACCTTTACAATATTCCCTGGCCTCCCTTCCATCCCTTTGCTGTCTTTTAACTTCCTCCGCTGCCCTTTATCTACCTCCTGTCTGCATACTCTGGCCACGTGGTAATCGGTAACATGTTTTCTTGCCCTAAGCTGCCCCGCGACCTGCTCCCCTCGCCGCCCACGCTGTTCTCCTGCCTCCGCCTCATGCCACGCGTCGCTCCTCATCTTGTCGCGGCCAGCCAGCGTCGTGATGCTATGACGCTCGCACATATAAACATAGAGTGACGGGAACGCGCAAGCCCCGTCGTGCAGCCCGGAGCGCCGCGCCCTCACAAAATGGCTTCCCAGCTCCTCTTTTGTTTCCAGAGTATCGGAGTTAATCACTTAATTCCGGCCAAACTTTCTCGCCGGCCACCCTTACACGACTCCCTTCCCTCCCTCCCCTCCCTTCCTTCCCTCCCTCTCCCAAAGCGCGCCATCATGAAAATGAGACTTAAGGGAAAAAAAAAGTCAAAAGAGACGGATAGAGAAAAATTTTAAGTGT
>JAPQNM010000018.1:19252912-19255412 GCA_029783475.1 Metacarcinus magister
ACACACACACACACACCCACCCACCCACCCACTCACCCACCCACCCACCCACCCACCCACCCAACCACCCACGCACGCACGCATGCACGCACGCACGCACGCACACACACACACACAACACACACACACACACACACACACACACACACACACACACACACACATAGTGACGGCCTTACAATCACTGCCTTAACCAAGTCCCATGACCTCTTCGCCACATGAAGTTCTCGTCCACCACCACCTCCTCCTCCTCCTCCTTTCCTCCACTTGACAAGGACAGAGCCACCTCTTCACCCAATGAGTCTCGGTGCTTCGTTGGGTTCAGAGGCGCGTTACGAGGCTGATGACAAGCTCTACATTACCTGCAGCAATCCGTCAGTAAGTTCCTCCAAGATTCACTATTCCAGCCGCCACCTATCCAAGGAAGGCATGGCTGCAACCCTCACTCACTCCACAACACAAACATTTTAAGAAGAGACCCAAGCCTCTGACCTGCCTTCCTTTTCTTCCGCCCCACGTCTTCGTCTCTGCGAGTCTTCCCTGACATGAGAAGGAAGGTCCCCGGCAAGAGAAAACGGAGAAGTCACGTCTGGGCGTCATAACGTGTAGCGAAGCCGCCCGGGTAACTTGTCAGGAGGCAAATGGCTACGTCAAGCTCGCACGATTGGGACGAACGACCCGCCAGGCTTGCACAGATTGTCTCCGTCTGGGGAGGAGGAGGGGGAGGAGGAGGAGGAGGAGGAGGAGGAGGAGGAGGAGGAGGAGGAGGAGGAGGAGGAGGAGGAGGAGGAGGAGGAGGAGGAGGAGGAGGAGGAGGAGGAGGAGGGGAAAGGAGAGTAAAGCAAATGAAGAAAAACGAAAAAAATGAGCCGATGATAAATCTATGAGTGGATGAAATCTACTGGACGTGCAGACTAAGGGAGTTTTGCCAGGAAGACAGAAGGAAAGGAAAGAAGATATCAAATGTAGCGCGAATGTCTCTTAAATAAAGACAAAGAATGAGCGCAACACCCGTCACGCCAAGAGACTCAACCTACTGTCTACTGCAATGAGTCACTAATAACGTTACTACAAAAACACTTGTTACTCTTTCACTCACAACGCCATAACAAGAAAGAGCTTGTCACCATCACGGTACCATTAACGCCACAACCATACACTCCCCGATGTAGGCTACCTCGGCCATCATCACAGCCTGCATCAGGATAACGCCCCTTAATTATGTCCATTAGTGCACCAAGCTCCCCGTAATCACATCACAAGCTGGAGGCGAGGCGGTAAGGGACACTCACTGCTCCCTTCTTCCCCAAAGTCCTGCGGGTCTGCTCTTTCCACCATAAATTTACGGGGCTGCGCGACGTACACACACACGGTGCCAAGTTAGCTCAGCTTAAAGAAGATGCTCGCTTGGCCTTGAGACGTATTTCTCTCGCCAGCATCGACGACGGCCGCCACACCGCGACAAGAGGCGGACGACGACGAGCTGCAGGAACGAAGGCAGGCAGCGTTGGATCTCTCACCCTCTCACTCTTTCCCAATGATTTAGCCGCCTAAGACAACTGTGTTCATGTGATTATGGAGTGACACAAAACGCTTCAGCACCAACATGTTACTTCCCTTTCTCCGACACAGTGCTGTAGAATTTTCTCTTTTAACACATGATTGACACTTGACAGGAACGTTACTTGGTTCATGACACCTTCGACGTAACTCATGTGCGTGTGTGGAAGCGTAACAGGAAAGCAAATGGTATATCAACGTTTTCACAACACCAACCCAGGTAGTTCGTCTATGCTGCCTCTTCAGTTCCATTCTCTTTTACTCTTCTTCCTTCCCTTTCCTCTTTCACTGTATGTTACTCTTTGCCTTTTTGCCGTTTAATACATTTTCCTTCCTATTTCAGTTTGTAATATTCTCCTCCTCCTCCTTTTCACTCTTCCATCTTCCCTCTTTCACTACACGTCACTCTTTCTTTTCCTTTTCTCGTACATTTATCCTTTTCTGCTTTGCCACTTTCTGCCCTTCCTCCCCTTCAATCTTGCACCTCCTCCCTTCCCTCCCCGCCAGCCAGACGCGGGAGGTATGAGGTAATGGATGGGAGTAAGAGGTTCAGGCGACGACCTCTCAAACTCGTGACAAATAATGTAACCCTGGGCTCGTTCATCACCAACAGCAGGTTTGTTTTGACTGACCGACCGCCCGAATCTCCCCATCACTCCCCTCGATGCTCTCTCCTCTTCCTCCTCCTTCATCTTCTCTCCTCTTCCTTCCTCTCACATATCCTCCTTTCCCTTTTCGTGGCTCTTCTTCCTTTTCCTCTTCTTCACATTCTCAGCTTCTACTTGTCTCCTTTTCTTTCTTGATTTACTATTCTTCCTTCTCTCTCTCTCTCTCTCTCTCTCTCTCTCTCTCTCTCTCTCTCTCTCTCTCTCTCTCTCTCTCTCTCTCTCTCTCTCTCTCTCTCTCCAAATATCTTCCTTCTTAACTAGTCCTGCATCCT
>JAPQNM010000018.1:19262912-19265412 GCA_029783475.1 Metacarcinus magister
AGAGAGAGAGAGAGAGAGAGAGAGAGAGATAGAGAGAGATAGAGAGAGAGAGTGTGTGTGAGTTGTTTGATTCATTTATTGCGCACGGAGGCGTGCGTCAGACCTTACAGAGATACAGCATCATACACATGCACAGGACAAAATAAATGAAGATTTTATATGATCTTGTCACAAAGGAAAGTAAGTTATGCTGATGGCATAGTCAATGAACGAAGTTATCAAACAGAGGCAATGATAGAAAACATAAATGATGAAACAATTGATTGAAGCTGAGTGATACCAAAGTTTGTATGTAAGAAAAGAACATGTAGTTAATACAATGCAAGAGAGAGAGGGGTGGGGGGTGCTGCGGCTCGCCAAGTCAGGGACACACATAATGAACCTGACATTGTATGGACCACTGCAGATCCACGACGGTGAGCAGGCAAGAGAAAACCAACAAATTTATGTCTTCCCTTGAGGCAAAACAAAGCTATGGTTAAGAACACACCGTAAAGGGCGCTTTGCCACAACATCCATCTCCGTTTCCTTGGAGTTTGAGTTCGTGGGGAGTGAAAAGCCGAAAACACAAAGAGGAAACAGAAATATTGTACTTAAACATATGAATATCAACTACTTTCTTCTATTATATTCAAATATCGACTTGAACAACACGGATACAGTGGAACAGAGAAAACCCACGCAGCTTACGACATCAAACACGAGTCTCACCATTGCAGTGAACACGAGTCGAGTCAGTAATGAGTCGCGTTACGTATTATCATTTCTTTGCCTTGACTCGTACGTTGGACAAGAAAGAAGAAACAGAAAATAATGAGAGAAAAAAAAAATCCCTTACCTTTTGATGTGAAGTTTCCTCTTTCCCCTCGTGTTCCCTCTTGCTCTGGGTGGGCGTGGAGACCTTGGCGGGGCTTGGGTTGGACGCGGACGTGGGCGGCGGCGCGGTGGAAGGCGTCTCGTCCTCCTGTTTAACACTCAAACCTGACGGAAGGGAAGCAGCAAGGTCACTTTAGCATCACAATCATTACTGGTAGTCAATCTATTTTAAAAATTAACAGTAATAATGAGTATAAAGGGCTTTGGGACACCCTAGCAAGTTAAGTGTACGAGGCTAGTCCATAGTAAGAGATACAACACGTCGGGTTCAGTCTTATTAGTCCATAGCCTAATACATGGCCTGATGTGTTCATAGCTTCCCTGTAGTGATCAAGGAAAGGGTTCAAGATTGTAAGAGAAAGTAATTTGAGTTCACAGCAGTACCAACGAGTGTCTGAAGTGTGAGGAGCAAGACGTTTGATGCAGTCTTAGTACCAACGATTGTCCAGTGTGAAAAGCATGACGTATAATAATCTTATTTGTCCAAAACTTGATGCACAAACTATTATTCTAACCATACATTTCTTATAGTGGTGAAAATGAGAGGAGTTTAAGATCACGATAAAAGTCTACAAAAATATCAGTCCGTCTTGTGGAATAAACAGTTGGGCGTCGCTAACAAAGTAAGGAAGACACCAGGTAACTTGTTCATACACTTAATAATGGAGGAGGAATTGGCATAGCAACGAATACTCAAAATGTAAGAAGAAATGTAAGTGCAAGAAGTTCAAATGTGCCTTTCATAACATACATCTTTAAGTAACTGGTGATGTCACTGTTAATTCTTGTGTTATTACCAATGTCAAGGTTCACCTACACACACCTCCTCCCTCCCTCACACAGTTATTCCTCACACCGGTCTAGTTATGAACTTGATCTCCTCTCACACACTTAGGTACAAACACACACACACACACACACACACACACACACACACACACACACACACACACACACACACACACACACACACACACACACAAAACCATTAAAATTCAATTCAAACATGATTCCATTAATGTGGGAAGAAGACTCAGAGTTAACTTGTCCAAGATAAACCTGGGAAGCCTCGTTGGCAGTGTCCACCGAGCGGGGCGGGGCGAGGGGCGGCAGGGTGGGGGGGCGGCGTGCACTAAGGCTCTCAGGTATTCTGCTCACCTGCCGCTGCTCCGTCCATCTCCTCAATGGAGTTCGAATAAGTTATTTGGGCCCGAAACACGTCACCGCCGACCGACACTTTACTTTTGGTTCAGCAGCGCCTGCAGCAAGGCACTCGAGCGGGAAGGGACGAGCGGGGTAAGATTTTAAGTAGAAGAGATAGAGTATAGACGGGGAATTACATACATACATTCATAGGAGAGAGAGAAAAGAAAAAAGAAAAAAAAGAGAGAAAGAGAAAAAGATAGTAACCTACAAATAGCATTCACATAATTTCACAGTATAAAAAAACAAAAAATAAAAAATAAATCCAGTCCCCGAACGCGTCACTGATGAGATCCAAGTCCTTTTCCCTCTCTCCCTTGATGGACCTGATGAACATTACAACCTCCTCCCAGCAGCGTCGTGAGGACACTGATGGAGACGCACAACTGCCGACCACATCAAAACGACAGCCAACGACCGC
>JAPQNM010000018.1:19282912-19300412 GCA_029783475.1 Metacarcinus magister
AATAAGAAAACAAAACAACACTTTATAACAACACTTAACAATAAACAACAAATGATGACTGATAATAAAATAAAGTCAAAAATCTTAACTTTTGGCATGAGTTGTCTTTTTGCGGTGCTGATTCTCCGCTGTGTTTGCTGTGTGGTGACTGTTGGTGCTGTGTGACTAGTAGAGACCCATGGTGAGTGTGATGTTTGTGTGTTGTTCTGCGAGTCCAAGCTTCTGCCTCTGTTCTGCGCTAACTCTGCTGGGCTAATGTGTTCTGCTTTTGCTATTCTTTCAACGTGCTGTGCTGTTGTTGTTTTCATTCAGTCACTCACATACACGTACCCCTCCAGTCACCCACCGTGCACGTGCCCCTCTAGTCACCCGCCATGCACGTGCCCCTCCAGTCACCCATCGTGCACGTGCCCCTCCAGTCACCCGATGTGTACGACCCTCTCCAGTCACCCGAAGTGCACGTGCCCCTCCAGTGACCCACCGTACACGTGCCACTCCAGTCACACACAATGTACGTGCCCCTCCAGTCAACTGCTTTGCACGTGCCCCTACAGTCACCCACCGTGTACGTGCGCTTCAAGTCACCCGTCGTGTACGTGCCCCTCCAGTCACCCGCCGTGCACGTGCCCTTCAAGTCACCCGCCATGTACGTGCCCCTCCAGTCACCCGCCATGTACGTGCCCTTCCACCCACCCACCGTGTACGTGCCCTTCAAGTCACCCGCCATGTACGTGCCCCTCCAGTCACCCGCCATGCACGTGCCCTTCCATCCACCCATCGTGTACGTGCGCTTCAAGTCACCGGTCGTGTACGTGCCCCTCCAGTCACCCGCCGTGCACGTGCCCTTCAAGTCACCCGCCATGTACGTGCCCCTCCAGTCACCCGCCATGCACGTTCCCTTCCATCCACCCATCGTGTACGTGCCCTTCAAGTCACCCGCCATGTACGTGCCCCTCCAGTCACCCGCCATGCACGTTCCCTTCCATCCACCCATCGTGTACGTGCCCTTCAAGTCACCCGCCATGTACGTGCCCCTCCAGTCACCCGCCATGCACGTTCCCTTCCATCCACCCATCGTGTACGTGCCCCTCCAGTCACCCGCCATGCACGTTCCCTTCCATCCACCCATCGTGTACGTGCCCTTCAAGTCACCCGCCATGTACGTGCCCCTCCAGTCACCCGCCGTGCACGCGCCCTTCAAGTCACCAGCCTTGCACGTGCCCCTCCAGTGACCCGCCGTGCACGTGCCCCTCCAGTGACCCACCGTGCACGTGTCCTTCAAGTCAACCGCCATGCACGTGTCCCTCCAGTCATCCCCCGTGCACGTGCCTTTTAAGTCCCCCACCGTGCACGTACCCTTCAAGTCACCCGTCATGCACGTGCCCTTTAAGTCACCCATCTTGCACGTGCCCCTCCAGTCACTCGCCGTGCACGTGGCCCTCCAGTCACTCACTGTGCAGGTCCCCCTCCAGTCACCCGCCGTGCAAGTGCCCCTCCAGTCACCCGTCGTGCAAGTGCCCCTCCAGTCACCCGTCGTGCAAGTGTCCCTCCAGTCACCCGTCGTGCAAGTGTCCCTCCAGTCACCCGTCGTGCAAGTGTCCCTCCAGTCACCCGTCGTGCAAGTGTCCCTCCAGTCACCCGTCGTGCAAGTGTCCCTCCAGTCACCCGTCGTGCAAGTGTCCCTCCAGTCACCCGTCGTGCAAGTGCCCCTCCAGTCACCCGTCGTGCAAGTGCCCCTCCAGTCACCCGTCGTGCAAGTGTCCCTCCAGTCACCCGTCGTGCAAGTGTCCCTCCAGTCACCCGTCGTGCAAGTGTCCCTCCAGTCACCCGTCGTGCAAGTGTCCCTCCAGTCACCCGTCGTGCAAGTGTCCCTCCAGTCACCCGTCGTGCAAGTGCCCCTCCAGTCACCCGTCGTGCAAGTGCCCCTCCAGTCACCCGTCGTCCAAGTGTCCCTCCAGTCACCCGTCGTGCAAGTGTCCCTCCAGTCACCCGTCGTGCAAGTGCCCCTCCAGTCACCCGCCGTGCACGTGCCTTTCAAGTCACCCGCTGTGCACGTGCCCCTCAAGTCACCCACCGTGCACATGTCCGTCCAGTAACCTGCGTGCACGTGCCCTTCAAGTCACCCACCGTACACGTGCCCCTCCAGTCAACCGCCGTGCACGTGCCCCTCCAGTCACCCGCGTGCACGTCCCCTTCAAGTCACCCGCCGTGCACTTGCCCCTACAGTTACTCGCCGTGCACGTGCCCTTCATTTCACCCGCGTGCACGTGCCCATCCAGTCACCCGCCTTGCACATGCCCCTCCAGTCACCTGCCATGCACGTGCTCTTCAAGTCATCCGCTGTGCACGTGCCCATCCAGTCACCCACCGCGCACGTGCCCTTCAAGTCACCCGCCGTTTACGTGCCCCTCCAGTCACCCGCCGTGCACGTGCCCCTCCAGTCACCCGCCACGCACGTTCCCCTCCAGTCACCCGCCGTGCACGTGCCCCTCCAGTCACCCGCCACGCACGTTCCCCTCCAGTCACCCGCCGTTTACGTGCCCCTCCAGTCACCCGCCGTGCACGTGCCCCTCAAGTCACCCGCCACGCACGTTCCCCTCCAGTCACCCGCCGTGCACGTGCCCCTCCAGTCACCCGCCACGCACGTTCCCCTCCAGTCACCCGCCGTGCACGTGCCCCTCCAGTCACCCGCCACGCACGTTCCCCTCCAGTCACCCGCCGTGCACGTGCCCCTCCAGTCACCCGCCGTGCACGTGCCCCTCCAGTCACCCGCCACGCACGTTCCCCTCCAGTCACCCGCCGTGCACGTGCCCCTCCAGTCACCCGCCACGCACGTTCCCCTCCAGTCACCCGCCGTGCACGTGCCCCTCCAGTCACCCGCCACGCACGTTCCCCTCCAGTCACCCGCCGTGCACGTGCCCCTCCAGTCACCCGCCGTGCACGTGCCCCTCCAGTCACCCGCCACGCACGTTCCCCTCCAGTCACCCGCCGTGCACGTTCCCCTCCAGTCACCCGCCACGCACGTTCCCCTCCAGTCACCCGCCGTGCACGTTCCCCTCCAGTCACCCGCCGTGCACGTTCCCCTCCAGTCACCCGCCGTGCACGTTCCCCTCCAGTCACCCGCCACGCACGTTCCCCTCCAGTCACCCGCCGTGCACGTTCCCCTCCAGTCACCCGCCGTGCACGTTCCCCTCCAGTCACCCGCCGGCACGTTCCCCTCCAGTCACCCGCCACGCACGTTCCCCTCCAGTCACCCGCCGTGCACGTTCCCCTCCAGTCACCCGCCGTGCACGTTCCCCTCCAGTCACCCGCCACGCACGTTCCCCTCCAGTCACCCGCCACGCACGTTCCCCTCCAGTCACCCGCCACGCACGTTCCCCTCCAGTCACCCGCCACGCACGTTCCCCTCCAGTCACCCGCCACGCACGTTCCCCTCCAGTCACCCGCCGTGCACGTTCCCCTCCAGTCACCCGCCGTGCACGTTCCCCTCCAGTCACCCGCCACGCACGTTCCCCTCCAGTCACCCGCCACGCACGTTCCCCTCCAGTCACCCGCCACGCACGTTCCCCTCCAGTCACCCGCCACGCACGTTCCCCTCCAGTCACCCGCCACGCACGTTCCCCTCCAGTCACCCGCCGTGCACGTTCCCCTCCAGTCACCCGCCGTGCACGTTCCCCTCCAGTCACCCGCCACGCACGTTCCCCTCCAGTCACCCGCCGTGCACGTGCCCCTCCAGTCACCCGCCACGCACGTTCCCCTCCAGTCACCCGCCGTGCACGTGCCCCTCCAGTCACCCGCCGTGCACGTGCCCCTCCAGTCACCCGCCACGCACGTTCCCCTCCAGTCACCCGCCACGCACGTGCCCCTCCAGTCACCCGCCGTGCACGTGCCCCTCCAGTCACCCGCCGTGCACGTGCCCCTCCAGTCACCCGCCACGCACGTTCCCCTCCAGTCACCCGCCGTTCACGTGTCCCTCCAGTCACCCGCCGTGCACGTGGCTACTCGTTCGTCAGCTGTACCGAACAAACTTTCCACACACACACACACACACACACACACACACACACACACACAGTGAATCACGAAACAGATTAACACAGATTATAACACCCTAGAGCTTTGTCCCTTCGCCCTCCCCTCCCCTTTCCCTTCAGTGTCCCCTCTTTCACGTTTTTTATATCCCTGTTCCCTCCATCCTCCTCTTTCTCTCTCACTACTACCGTTTTTTATTCTCTCTCTCTCTCTCTCTCTCTCTCTCTCTCTCTCTCTCTCTCTCTCTCTCTCTCTCTCTCTCTCTCTCTCTCTCAATTTCCTAATCTCCCCTCTTCTCTGCTTAACTCCCCTTGTTCCGTACTCGTCCCTGTCAAAGCTTCCCTTCCTAATATTCTTTTTTCCTTTTTTCTTCTTCATTTCACTTCCGCGTAATTTCCTCTTTCCCGTTTAGCCAGGATTTCTATTTTCCCCTTTTCACCCACACCCCAGCAAGCACCCTTCCCTCTTTCCTTGACGTCCTCCTCCTCCTCCTCCTCGTCCTCTTCTTCTTCTTCTTCTTTTTCTGCCTCTTCCCCTCATTCGTCCTCTATATAGTCAGGGTTGTCTCCACTCTTCCTACCTCTTCTCTATCTCCCTTCTTCCACTGTCCGTCGCTTTTCCCCTCTCCTTTTATTCGCCTTTTCCACTGCCCCTTCTCTTCCCTCATCCACCTTCTGCTCAATGTTGTTTCCCCTCGTCTCCCCTCGCCCACCTTCTGCTCAGTGCCACCTCTCTTCCCCTCACTTCGTGCTGCTCTCCCTCGTGTGGCTTCCCAAACGCAATCTTCGCATAATGAATATTCTGCCTTTCACATAGGAGGAGGAGGAGGAGGAGGAGGAGGAGGAGGAGGAGGAGGAGGAGGAGGAGGAGGAGGAGGAGGAGGAGGAGGAGGAGGTATTATAGTAGACGCCAAGGTTTCTTTTCCTATAACTCTGTTGCAAATTTTTTTTTTACGTATTTTTTGTTGTTGTTATTTGTATATTTGTCGCTTTGAATATTGGTTGACTGGACCCTGGACGAATAAGTATCTTTGCTCTCTCTCTCTCTCTCTCTCTCTCTCTCTCTCTCTCTCTCTCTCTCTCTCTCTCTCTCTCTCTCTCTCTCTCTCTCTCTCTCTCTCTCTCCGTGATTCTGTTAGGATTGGGGAGGTGTCTTAGAGAGGATGAGTGGGTGGCTGGGTTTGGAGGTGTGGGTGGTGATGGGGAGTATAGATGGTGTTGGATGAGGGGTGATGGGGTGAGGTGGGTGAGGTGGGTGAGGGGTGAGGTGGGTGAGGGGTGAGGTGGGTGAGGTGGATGAGGGGGTGAGGGGATGAGTGGGTGTGGAGATGGGGGACAGAGCACCTAGCGGCAGGGAGAAGAGTGGAGAACGTAAATGCGATTTATAACTTGATAAATCAAGCCCAGGCCGTCCAGCCGGGCCGCCGCCTCCTCGCCTAATTGACCGGACCAATAGCTTAAATTGCCAGCCGATCGTACGTCACCGTATCGTCGGCGATAGCTTAATGCTGATTGGATGTTGTTAGGTTGCCGATACCCAATGAGCATCGTCGGGAAAATGAGGCAGCGGGCCGATAACGGAAAGGTGTCGGCAAGACCTGCCTCGACGCACGACGAGTAGGAGGAGGAGTTGGAGGAAGAGGAGTTGGTAGGACGATAAAAAAAAAAAAAATAGTACACATGGGAATAACAACTGTTTACTCTGATTAACAGTTACGAAAAACTGCATGGACGTCTTCTTGCGGGAGGAAGCGTGTGCGGCTGTCCTGAGGGGAGAGGAGCAGCTCCCCTCGGCCTTCCTTCAATGCACCTTCCCCTTGACCGGCCTTCCTTCATGCAGTCTCCACCTCCTCCCAGACTCTAGCCAACTAAGTGTCTCATTCTTAAATCTGTTCACGGAAGACATTTGGATCTACTTAGAGTCCTTCCCCTCACTAAATGACCTTCAAATAAGTACAGTCATTAGTGGAAGAGTGCAAACACCACGCACATCCCATTATAGTAAACACGGGGATGGAAGTCTTTGTGATATATATGGTGCGAGAATGAAAAACAGTGGGTCAGGTATGATTTAAACACCTGGTACAGTACATGCAGGTGAGGGAGGCAAGTTATGGCTGATAAGGACACGATGCTTTATATTTACAAGTGAGTGGAGATGACAAGGAGGGTCAGCATGGAAGGGCAGCTGCTTGTTCGTCCGTCCTTCCAGCACAATAAAGGTGTCCACCGCTTTACCTTGTCTCTCAAGCCGCGCCCTTACCTGCCTTCACGGGCTCTCCGATCAATAGACTAATCACTGCTTCCTTTCCATTTCAACACACGGGAGATTTACAACTTTAACGTCACCCATCGCTCACCCCGTCGCTCCACTCCTTCCCTTCCTCCCCTCGCTGCAGACGCATACACACACACACACACACACACACACACACACACACACACACACACACACACACACACACACACACACACACACACACACACACACACGTGCGCGCGCGCACGCACGCACACTCTCACACAAGGTTAACACACAAGTATGTTATGAAATCACTCGTTTCAGCACATTATTAAGCGGAGCTCATACGTTTTCGTGATTGATAATTCATGTTCCTTCCATATTTCTACTTTCAGCTGCGTCCATCCCTTAGCTACGTGACGGTTGAAGCGGAAATAAAGAGCTGAAGTCTTCCTAAGTGGCGTTATTATCTTTTCAGGCGGCGGAGAGAAAAAAAGTTGTTTCACACCTCACACGAAATATTTGATTCATGGTATCAAAGGACCCCGCCGCGTACAGCCAAAAGAGAAGCGCATCAACGTCCAAGAAGCTACAGAAAAGGAAATAATCCATCAGTAGAAGAATCACCGATGACATGAGACACGAGGCGGGGCTGGACGGTTGCAGGGTTGGCTTATAAACAAAGGAAACAAACTTATCCTTTACTTAACGAACGTGCGCCGGTCACTCTTCTAAAGTAGATACGTACTACTGAAAAAACAACACAAACAATGCTTGGTAGATTATAGTTTTTTGAGTCCCTTGAGCGAAGAAGCAAGATTTAGTACCAATAGTAAACGTTACGAGTATTTTTAGTTATATGTTCGGGAAAAGAGGCACGTCTCCACCTTCCAAACACTATTTATTACCAACAACAACAAAGTGATCAATCCCCGTGCCTCCTCCTCCTCCTCCTCCTCCTCCTCGTACAAGCCACACCCTGCCAGCATCCTCTGCTCCTCCACATTGACGCATATACCAAGACAAAACACGTTCAGCACCAGAAGGGAGAGATGGTTACCAGATCCACTCTTTCTACACCCGATGATCACCCCTGAAACCCTGCCTTCCACCCTACCTCACCCACGCTGCCACATCCCGTCACACCCAGCACCAGCAGCAGCACCACCACCACCACCACCTCCACCACCCCACGAACCCCACATTTCCAGAGGGACAGAGCCAACCCTCCCGCCACACCCCGCCCCACACCTGCGAGGGACGCCCAGCAGCGTCTCCCCTCCAGGCCGCTCTCAAGGGAAACATTACGAGCCATTTGGCAAATTGACCGAAGTGGTGTCAAATAAAAACGTCTACGGGGAGGAGAGCACTTTATTGACACTCGTTTAGCCAGTTCATCTCCGTAATTGAATTAAATTAATGCACTTGCAAGTGAGCCAAATTGGTGCTTACGATTGTGAGAGAGTGAGAGGAACGACAGCAGAAGGGGGTGAGGGGGAGGAACACACGAATAGAAGGGAATGGATGGATGGATGGAGAGGGAGAAAGGGACGCAGAGGTGGTGAAGGGGCCCAGGAAAGCCACGTCATCCACCTAACATATGGATGAGTGAAGGTTGAGGTGGAATTATAAGTGATGTTCTACTGATCTTCATCCTCCTTCATCCACCAGGCGCTGATTCTGGGTGTTGGATGTTGCTGGACGGAGGTGAAAGCGGAGGCGTGGTGAGGAGACGGATGGAAAGGAATCATACATGTTACGGAGAGTTGTATTAGAAGGAGATGACAGCAGAGGGAAGGGAAAGGTGATGCAAGGGACGGCTGGCGACCTTACTGTGGTAGCTCCTATCTCTCTCTCTCTCTCTCTCTCTCTCTCTCTCTCTCTCTCTCTCTCTCTCTCTCTCTCTCTCTCTCTCTCTCTCTCTCTCTCTCTCTCTCTCTCTCTCTCTCTCTCTCTTCCCGTCCTTTCCTTTCTCGCCTTCCTCCCCTCCCTGTCAACCTAGCCCTTCCTCTCGTCCCTTCTTTTCCTTTCCAGAACCTCCCTTCCCTCCTACTCGCTCTCGTGGCTCCCTTCGCACCTCTGTCTTCTCATTCCTCTTTTCCCGTCCTGTCTTGTCTCTGGCCGTCCTTCCCGCTGTTTTCAAGCCACTCACACACTCACGTACTAGCTGAGAACCATGTATCTTAGCACTTGGGGTTTGAACGACCTGAACTCAATACACAACGCAGAGGGAGACAAAGGTTTGCTCTCTCCCTGCAGTGAAAGTTCCTACATCTCATAGGTAAGTAGAGGAGAAATACCAGCACGAGGAGACAAAGTTGAGCACCGTGGTTACGATCCTCTTTATCTTTCCCGTTAATATTGGCTTGTTTTTCCAGTGCCGCTGTGTCTGTGGTTATTCTTAAGGATTTTATTACTAGAGGCTCCACAGGTTCTTATGGTATGGTAAAGCTTCATAATAAACAGCAACACGACCGCTGCTCATTGCTGGTTAGTCTCAAGCGACTAGGTGGAAGGAGAAAACCAATATTAATCTGCGTTATGAATGTCATCAGTATAACGTTTTCTGTTCCCGTCCTTCTAGTCTATGCCACCCATTGTTCTTTTAATACATGTAACGACTTGCTGCCTTCTTGTATAGTGGCCCTAAGTAGTGATGTCATATTCTACAACATTTTTCAGACATAAAAAGCGATATCTGGCAGTAACCTTCATTCCTCCCGTCCACCGCTTCTCTTTGTCTTTTGAAAGGTTCTTCTTATATAAAGCAATTCATTAGCCTATGCATTAATTTCTATTTGATTTATAGAAATGAATCCATTAGACTATCCATCAATAAATGTTAAACAGTTTTCTTGTTTTCCTGAATTGTGGAGCGTGGCAGAAGAGCAAGCAGACGCTGCCGCCTGTGATGACGTCATGGCGAGGTAATGCATATAAACAAATAATATCCTACTTGTTGAAGAAATACACAATATGAATACTAGTCGCAAAATTTTTATATATATTACTATATGATATGATAGTATATATATATATATATATATATATATATATATATATATATATATATATACATATACATATATATATATATATATATATATATATATATATATATATACATATACATATATATATATATATATATATATATATATATATAATATATATATATATATATATATATATATATATATATATAGTATATATATATATATATATATATATATATGTATAGTATATATATATATATATATATATATATATATATATATATATATATATATATATATATATATGTTTTTGCTTCAGTGTCAAGCAAGGTTTTCGTTGTTCTGCGTAACGTTACGAATATAGATAATCGTATTTCACATTGACAACAATAGACAACATAAACAAGTTGACTACAAAATCATTATTTGTATATTACTTACAACACTTCTGTAACAAGGGAATAACATACATCTTCCAGTAATGACAGAATTTATCACAATTTTATCTCGATAAAACTAGAAGAAAGATGATGATGGTCTGTGAGTGATATTGTCGTGTTATAATGTTTCGTTTGCCAATATTTCAGTCTTTAAAATGCGAACTATTTTGCTTGGGGATGAAAACAATATTCATCACTCATACCATTACTAACATTTACTTCATATAATTTTATCACATTATCCTTTACTTGAAGAAATATAAGGACAAATCTGTTTACTTGAAATAGCTGCCAGATGTCGCCACCGACCGAAATTCACTGGATTCTGTGACATCACTACTTTGGGTAACTGTACGTAGATTACTTTCCTTCCTGGCACAAAAACAAGTGCCACTCCACCCACGGGCACTACGCTATGTCAAACAAAGGACAGTCTCGGGGCGCGGAGGTGGACACATGGAGAGACAGTCTTGTATTCCATCAACACCCCAAAGATAAGTTTCCTTCATGTGTCACGAAAATAAGTATTGCGGAAAAACTGTTGTTCACTTACTCCGTCGTTCCAAAATATGGTGGTGCAGCACTTTCCTAACTGCAGTGCATGGAGTACCTTATTTAAGGGGAAGCATGTGGCAATATTTAAGACACTGCCTGCGTCTGAAATGTGAAGTTGGAATGCAATGGACGCAGTCGTACCTTCCACTTGTGTTGTCTCTTATTTTTTATTTCCAAGAGAAATTTGCTTTAAGGAAATAATTTTCTTCCCAATTTTTGGATACCCAGATAACTCTCCTTCCCCCTCGTACTGTACTCCACTTTACCACCACCGCCTCCACCCACTTCATAATCAAAACTTGAGTGTAGTTCTGCACGGCACACTAACATTCTCCTCACATTATCCACTCCGTCAGAAGTCTCTGAAGGTAAAAACACCACTACTTCGTTACAGAAAGATTCAAAACATAAGCATCCACTGAACTGCAAAACATCCAAGTCAGAATTGAAGAGAGAAAAAAGTGACGGAGGCTTGAAGAGCAGCAGCATTGGTGTAGAAGGAGAAGGAGAAGGAGGAGGAGGAGGAGGAGGAGGAGGAGGAGGAGGAGGAGGAGGAGGAGGAGGAGGAAGAGAAGGAGGATGAAGAGGAGGAGGAGGAGCAGCAGACGTCCCACAACAACGAAGTGGAAGAAAACCTCGCTGGGGAGATCAGGAAGGTCGTTCATTGCAAGGAATCGAGGAATACTATTTTATCCTCCACAATAACGACAATAACAGGAAGCTGCAGTCCATTCCTTCCCGCGCCACTTTATCCAATCACGGGGGCAGGAGATGCCGCGGGAGGCAGGCAGGAAGGGAAGAGAGGGAGGCAGGGAGGGGGAGGCAGCATCAGAGCGGAGGGAGGAAGAAAGGGGAGGGGAGAGAGAAGGGGAAAGGCCGAAGGGAATGGAGAGCAAAGTCAACTCATCCGTGGAGGGAAAAAATTGAAACACACACACACACACACACACACACACACACACACACACACACACACACAGGGGTAGCAGGAGGCTTGCAACCCGCCGGCGCCCGAGGAACACATTCATTCGTAGCAGCCTCGCGCGCCATCCAATCAAATCTTTGTTTACAAGGGTCAGTGGGATATGACGCGGCGCGGGAAAACGGATGGCCCGTGCAATGGCGGGCTCCCTGGAGGGCCATTTTGGCGGGTAATTGGATCCAGTTTGATTTACGCTCGCGAAACACCTGATTTTACTGATGGGGCGGCCCGGCCCAAACAAATTGCCTGTCTCAATTTCCTGTGATACCCTTTCCATCATTCCCGACGGCGGCGCTCAATTTATGCAGCGTGGTGACCTATGGCTTCCCTGGTTTGAGGGAATGTGTTGTTATTTATAGCGGAGCCCCGGGGAAATTCGCTCAAAAGTTCGCGTCGCCTCTAATGTGAACTGTGGGACGTAAGGAACGTTTAATTTCAATAATAGTATCTCGTTAGAATATTGCTCGTGTCATGCGGGAGGAGAGGAGGGTGGCGGGGGCAGCGGGCTGGCAGGAAGGGAGGATGGGCTAGAATGGAGGGAGGGAGAAAGGGAACGAAAAGAGGGAGAGGAAGGGAACATAAGGGAGAGGGAGAGAGGGAGGGATTGGTACTTATCATTGAAAAAGTATAAAAGTCCAGAGAATTTGTCTATTGTATATTTTTCTTTCCATCGAGTGCAGCACCGCACCTTTCAGCGTCAGATTGCGTCTCCTCAGTATGTGCCTCGGGCTCAGCGGCGCCGCCAGCACGAGGCAGGCGTGCTAGGTGCACCCGACCAGCCTTCACTGCCTCCCGCTCCCTCCCACCGCCGAGTAAGGGGGAGGAAGGCAGGGCATAATCATCGCCGACAATTAATCGCATAATTCTAGCAAAAATACACAAAGAAAAAACTTTGAGTAACAGTATGACTAGAGAAAAAAATCGTGTAACTACGCAAATTCGAGTAGCTGAGCTGATGTTGATGGCAGTATTTGCAGGACGCGTCCTTTTCTTTATTTCATTGATGAGTCTGGCGTGATCACCTTTTCCACGAGAGCGGCGCGGCCTCACCCCGAGCCGGAGAGGATCAGGGCTGGCAAAGCAGCTCTCGTGGTGGGGGTCGCTGCGGTCACAGGCTGTGGTGGGGCGCTGCAGGTTATTGTCGAGACTTTGAATTTTCTGTTTAATATTTACCTTCAGAGTAACTGTGGAAGAGAAACAGAATGAAGAAGAGAGGAGGGAGCTGTCGTGCGGGAGCTCCCTTCACTGAAACAAGGAAGCAGCGGCTGTGAACTTACAAGGAATGCCAGACCACAGAGCCATCCGTCCGTTTGGGGTAATGTGTTACCTTAAGAAATTGGGAAAGTGGCAGTGAACCTCATAACTTTAACGGACTCTCACAGGTAACTTTGCAAAAGTTGATTATAATGTCACACTGCACGACTGCCTTTGGGATGATCGGGGGGGGGGAGGAGGAGGAAGCATACAGGTCTCATTAAAAGAACACACTGAAATGAGCTGATATGAAGGACCTAATCACAGAGGGTCAATCGAAATATTAATTACAAACACATAATACTTTTCAGGGCGCATTAATTTTAAGTCAGTCCAATAATGTAATTCCAATTATGCAGACGGAGCTCATTATATATTGATGTTTTAGTGTTTTCAGCAGCCATTAGTGGAGCCGAGCATGAGGTAATTAATGCAAATAACGTTCATGAAATGTTTTTTTTCTTTTTTTTTTTGTCTCTAAACAGCAGAGTTGCCAAGGTTTGCCAGGATGAAGGTTTGGCAACATGTTTTAGCACAAGCGTTGCCATACTAAGTCCCAAATACAGGAACAATAACAGACGTGTGTGTGTGTGTGTGTGTGTGTGTGTGTGTGTGTGTGTGTGTGTGTGTGTGTGTGTGTGTGTGTGTGTGTGTGTGTGTGTGTGTGTGTGTTGTCTTCCATGAAACACAGCTACCACAACTACAACCATTTCCACCGCTACAGCCATTACATTAACCACCACCACCACCATTAATTTCAGCACTACAAAATCTCTTAACATTTCTACCTTCCTACTCTTGGTAAGACATCAACGCCTTCATGAGGGTGGTACACGGTCACTTAATGTACTAGACTTGTTTGGACTACTTCTGTTCTTGAGCAGCACACAGCAGCACACAGCGGCACACAGCTGTAGTGACGGGACAGTCAACGTCAACCAAACTCCACTTGGACCTTAGTGAGCATTATAGTGAGACTGGTTGGACGTAGTATACCTTTGAGTGTCCTGTCAGGGTTCGATCACCGGCTGCCGCTCTTTCATGGTTACTCCTTTAGATGAATTTGTCAGTGTTTCAAAATATTAGGCTTAACGGTAGTGGAAACGGTAAAGAAAGAAAAACATTTTAATATTGCCGCTGGTCTACACGGCTGTATTGCCAAACGACGCTGTAGTTTCCCTTAAAAAAAGTCGTGTGTTTACTAGTATTTCCGTGTGGCTTATTGACACTCACCAGCAGACACGCCTTGCCCACCACACACACACCAGCAGGCACGCCTTGCCCACCACACACCCACCAGCAGACACGCCTTGCCCATCACACACTCACCAGCAGGCACGCCTTGCCCACCACACACCCACCAGCAGACACGCCTTGCCCACCACACACCCACCAACAGGCACGCCTTGCCCACCACACACCCACCAGCAGGCACGCCTTGCCCACCACACACCCACCAGCAGGCAGGCCTTGCCCACCACACACCCACCAGCAGACACGCCTCATTTCATAATTAATATATAATACATTTATATATATATATATATATATATATATATATATATATATATATATATATATATATATATATATATGTGTGTGTGTGTGTGTGTGTGTGTGTGTGTGTGTGTGTGTGTGTGTGTGTGTGTGTGTGTGTGTGTGTGTGTGTGTGTGTGTGTTCAAGCTAACGCACACACACAAAGCTATAAATCCACATAGTACAAATAATGTAATGGTCTTTCATTAACACTACCACGCGAATTCCCTTCACAAATGCATTCATGTTCCGATACATTGTAAGGTTCATTAATAAATACAGCAGGAAAGAAAGGTGACCGACGGTGGTGAGTGAGCGGTGAAGAAGTTTACACAAACAAACAGTTTGCAACAACACACCGCACGCTGCGATGGAAAACCAAGGAAAGTATTAAGAAAAGTATGAAGAAAAAATTCCAGGTCGTGCTGCTACTGCTTCGAGAGGAGGTACGGGAGGCAGGATGTACAACTACCTTATATATACAAGGTGCTGCTCCAGGCTGAGAGAACCCAGGGCGGTCAGGCAGGTAGTGAGGCAGGCAGGCAGGGAGGCAGGCAGGCAGGCAGGGAGGGAGGGAAGCATGTAGGTAGGCAATGAGGCAGGCAGGTTGGCAGTCAGGAAGAGAGGTAGGCAGGTAGGTAGGCAGGTAGGTAGGCAGGTAGGCAGGCAGGCAGGCAGGCAGGCAGGCAGGCAGGCAGGCAGGCAGGCAGGCAGGGAGGCAGGCAGGCAGGGAGGCAGGCAGGCAGGCAGGCAGGGAGGCAGGCAGGGAGGCAGGCAGGGAGGCAGGCAGATAAGCAAGTAGGTAAGCATTTCTAGCGATGTTTTGTTACATTACACTAACGAGCACATTTATTTACTTAATTTACGGTGTTGCAATAATGTTCTATGAAAATGATGCAGCTTTGTCGCGCATTTGCACCGGATAATGAGGATCACGACTCTCTTCTAGAACCTAAAAAATACAGACAACAAAAACAAATATATAAAAACCTAGATAAAGAGTTGAAACGCTGAGAAAAAAGTAACAATGAGTGCTAAACAAAAGACCTAATATTGTGTGCGCATCACGCGAGGAAGAAAACCGTGAACATGACAGACAAATGAGCATCGTGGACTCAAACAACAGAGGGCGGTGGTGGGTGCTGCTTCACAAGACCCAGGCCACATACTCTCAATAAACACTGAACACCTACATTCATTTCTCTATTACCTACACGTTACAATAGCTTCATTTTTCGCCTCCACGGTCTCAGAAGTAAAGCTGATCCTTTCCGTTTCCTATTCTCATCCCACCCTGAGCTCTTGTTAATTAAGGGAACTGAAAAAGTGGCTTCCTGCTGCTCGCTGCCTCCGCCGTGTGTAAGATGTGAAGACAACGCCCTTCTAGCTCATCCTCACTCGCCCTTCTCCTCAAACGGATGAACCTCAGGTTAGTTTAATAAATGTTAATGATGTGTACTGGACTCCCTCCCTCCCTCCCTCCTTCCTTCCCTGCCCAGGTGCATTGTTCCACCTGGCATCGAAACATCTGAGAACAAGATGGTAACGACTGGAGGTTAGGCGGAGACTGTGAAGGATGCAGACCTTGCTTCCCTGGGAGAGGCGGAGGCATTGACCTGTGTGTGAACATCAGACGGAGACTCAAGTGACATGTGAGTGTGTGGGTGGACACTGCTGTTACGAGAGGCAAAGCAGCAAATTTTAAATTCACTTGTATGCCGAGAATGTAGAAGAGAATTTTCTATTTGTACATATGTATTAAGCTTTCAATGTAAAACACTTAATTAAGTAGCATATTACTTTTCATCTCATCATATCCCGTGTAAAGGTACGTTAGTTGTACATAACAGTTTGTACGAATGATTAACTTTTAATCAGAAATAAAAGTACAACACTAAAAACTCACTTTTTATTTATTGGTATGGTATTACGGTGCAGCTTCCGCCTATCAACATTACCGCTATCCACACGCTACCCCCTTCCCCTCCACCTAACATCACCGTGGGCGCTGCGGCCGTGCTACACAATACATACTTAATTCCACCAGGACGACTAAGCTTTATTCAACTCAGTGATCCGCGCGTCGCCTGAATCGAACATAAGTGAGCACGGTAAGCCAGCTAGAGGGCGTCGAGGAGCACACAGCACACAGCCTCCAACCCCGCCTGGCCGCCCCTCACACCGCCACCTCATCCGGACCACCTGAAAGCCAGCATCACGTCCAGCACATTGTCACCCACAAACTAAGAAAACATGAACCACCATGTCATCAAAACACATATTACAGAGGCATTATCAAAGACTCCCCAACAGAACACCACTAGCAAAACAACTACGTGTAAGCCGCGGAACTTCTAAGTAAGGCAGACAGATGCAATACAACGCTACACAACACCAAACAGCACCAGAAGACGCCACGCAGCTGCTCTTGGTGGCCGCGCGAGGACGAGGCAGACCCAACAGCCTTGTCCAGAAGACTGTGTTTATGTAGCAGCAAAGTTGGAAGAAACAAAAATGCTCTTTATAACCTAACGAATTACCGATCGATGGAGAACAAACGTCTTCCAGAATTTGCCTGGTTTACCTTCACAATATTCCCTTTCGGCAAGAACAAGAACTAAATATTACCTTGATGCCTCCAGCTCGCGGTTTTCTTCGATTAAATGTTCAACAGTTTATCTTTATAGTATCCACGCCTTCAACTTACGGGGTACAACACGTAAACCCTTTAAGATTACCTTTATAAGTGATGTCTTGACTCTATAGCCACACACAAGGCTTTATTGTTCTTGGGCTGTTTATGGCCTTCCACATCTAAAAGAACTGCTCAGAGTTACTCCATTAAGTGGATTACAACATTAACTTCACCTGCTCCACCAGCTTTCCATTACTTCTACTTGTTCTGATTATCCCTTCAATGGGTCATTCAGCTTGACAGTTACCGTCCTTTGGCTCTGACACACTTTCACTGTTTCTATTTTAGGAACAACACTGAGGTGCGACTCTCTCTTCTATACCTTTTGATTCGAGTGATTATCGAGCAAATGTCTTTAAAGAGGTTCTTTGTTCGGTCCATCAAGATGCACAACACGCGGCGCATACTGGTGTCTGCAGATTTCGTTATAATTCTACCTAGAACCTCACTTGAGTGTAGATTATCTCTTCAATCCCATCTCTTTATGGATCCTTGTAGTTTCAAGGATGAGCGATGGCACTGTACCAGTCCACACGCACCCAACCCAAGGCCACGCACAGGTACAGGTGGTAGTCTTGAGGTATTAGCCAGGGGTAACTATGGCGCTAAACTTCCCGTATTACTTTACTTTACCGTCTTCAACAAGCTATACATACATATACACACACACAGCGGGGGCGGCGAGCGGGCGGCGGGGTGTGGCAGGCAGAGGGCGGGTGACACCTTGGCATCGGAGAGTTAAGACTGAAGCAGCAGCATCCACAAGAC
>JAPQNM010000018.1:19307912-19310412 GCA_029783475.1 Metacarcinus magister
GGATTTAGACACGAATTCTGTAAGTTTTTCCATACTGAATCCTCGCGGTGGCCACACTACTTCACTGGAAGGGAGAAGGCGCGGTCCTAAGCCTCAGTATTAGCTGTGTTACATGTTCAACAAGTGTCAGGTCGGCGGGCCAGGATGGTCCAGCGGCTTGTTATCGGTACACTCGGCCAGCACCTGAGAGCAGACCTCCAGCTGGGTCGCCTTCAGCGTGCAAACTCCGGGAAACAGGCGACTGAACTGAGTCTTCACGCAAATCTCCACCAACAGAGCCTCCAGGCACCCTCAAGTCCCTTCAGATTTCTCGGGGTCCATCCACGACCGGTCCGGTGACAATAATGGGATAAGTTAACTAATGTGAGTGTATTTAAGCCAAAAACACATGAATTGGATCACTTGTCGGTCAGGATTGGCACTCAACCCATCTTCCACCAATCAGATGCAGTCTTCATCAATGATACAAAATGGTGGGCGGGGACAAGGCTTCCTGAATTTACCATGTTGCCAGCTATGCCTTTCAGTGTTGTCTCTTGGTCAGTCTTTGTAGCCCAGCTAGGGAGGATATTTTCTTTCGTGGTCATTAAACAAGCAGTAATTGTGTGTATAATTGCCTTGAGAAAACTTGGATAATTCTCTACTGGAAGAAAAGACAGGAAAACAGGCCAGTGGAAGGCAGCCGCCAACTCCCCCTGCACAAAATGGTGGGAGGAGCCTTGATGATTGGTGGGCGGGGCGTGCGCGCGGCTCCCCTCACCACGGTGGAACTCTGGCTGGCGGCGACCGGTTAGAGGGGCGGCAGCGGCGGCCCAGCTTCCCCCACGCCGACCAAATTCCCTCGCTGACTCTCTTCTTAATTATCTTGATTAGGATAATAAATTGCCCCAACTATTAATTACATTCTCTCATTAACAAGAAAGTCGAGAGTTCGCGGAAAATCGTCACTGCATATTCAAATTTCCTGGCCGGCGTTAATGAGACTTGGGCCACCATCCCGGGCCACTGATGAACGTCGAGGCAGCAGGAGTGAGCGAGCCGCGTCCCGCCACACACACACACACACACACACACACACACACACACACACACACACACACACACACACACACACACACACACACTTGCTGCTCCCCGCCGTCCTTAGCTTATCGTTGTGTTTGTCACCATTAAAACTTCCCATCATTTGCCGTCATCTACACGACTCAGGAGGCTCGGAGGCGGTGGAAGGTTACACACACACACACACACACACACACACACACACACACCCTGCAGCACATACCATATTTCACATACCTGCACTATAGGCCTCCATACTTAATAGACTTTCGTCTATAGGCCTGTTTATTTTTACACACCTGCACCACGACCCTCATGTAACATCTGACACACGCTTTCCTTCTCTCCTTTTTTTTCATTGCAGACTAATTTTCATTATTCTTTTATCCATCACCATGATACGTCGTTTTTATCTTACTTTCCTCTCAGCGAACACGATCATTTTCAACACTTAGTCGTCACTTTTTTTTAATTTTCTATTTATACAGAGGAAGTTTTGACACGGGCAGGCAGCTTCATCGATTTCATGGTCAAATTTTCCAGAAGTATTATAGACATCGTAATGGTGATGGCTCGTGTGCCGTTGTTGTTGTTGTTGTTATTGTTGTTGTTCTTCTTGTTTGTGGTGGTGGTGGTGGTGGTGGTGGTGGTGGTGGTGGTGGTGGTGGTGGTGGTGGTGGTGGTGGTGGTGGTGGTGGTGGTGGTGGTGGTGGTAGTGACTAAGTAAAATTATCATAAACATATTGATAAAAAAAACATCAATCAGAATTATCTATCATCCAAAACAGTACTTGTATTATTATTTCTAAAAAGCCTTGGAACGGTTCGGGTAAAGAAATACATATCTCATAACTGGATTCGGGAGAGAAAACCTTTCAAACAGTTCCCCCGTGACCCTCTCTACTTGTTAACTTAGAAAAAAAACGTCGCTCACCGTCTATGTACCTCTACAGTCTATATCCTACGCAAGGGTAAGTAAGTAAGTACCAAGGAGGAAGAATTCTGTTACGAAGCTTCCAATCAGTAAGATACACACTCATCACCACACTGTTTTATCTCCGTCTCCTTAGGTATTGAGACCATGAGATGAAATAGAATTTACAGAAATTCCTAATCTTCGTCCGCTAATGGCTTTGAAAACTGCATTGAGTGTAAAAAGGAGGAAGAGGCGATGGAGGTGGGGGTCAATTGGCACCAAATAGATAAATAACAAGGCTAAGCATCGATGAACTTCACTTATTACTCCCTCAACATGCACCTGTCTATCACCACCTTGCTCTTCCTACCTTTCCTGTGCTGCGGAACTCCTCGCCGCTGCACCAAACCTCGTGGCAGAAAAATTAGCACCAGAATGGATTGTGGGAAGGTAAGGGAAGCGTAGCGTATAAATTCACTAGTCAACTGCGTCCGGGAATCAAATGAACCGGTAATGTGAGGT
>JAPQNM010000018.1:19317912-19325412 GCA_029783475.1 Metacarcinus magister
TGACGGCCAAAATGCTGCCTACGTGTTACAGTTGTACTAAAGGTCTGTCTGTACTCACCCTAAACAAGGCGACCCACGAGGATGCAAATACCTGGAAAAGAGAAAAGGTTAATAATATCATCATACTTCCCGAACGAACCAGGAAAGTGTGAAGCAACAAAGAAAGGTGAGGAAAAGTGTGTTGGCTGGCTCATTATGACTCCTTGTTGCGTCTTGTCTTAGGAAGGAGAGTTAAACAAATGAAAAAGAAAATCACGATGGTATTAGAATGAAAATATTGCCGAAATCACGACGTTAATGTGATGATTAAAACACATAATTTGTGAATCCAGTAATATATCGAACCTAATAGTATTACTAGATTACTAATACCAAGAAGTTCATAAAAACGGAGAACACATTGTAATTGTAATAATCATCAGGAACTGTGGCATTTTGCTTTTACTAGTGTACTACATAGGACTGTTTCTACCTCGATTATCCATACTTTCCATTTTGCTCTATTCTCCATCTCTGTAATTCTCTTTCAACTGACATAAAATCGTGTACAAATTAACAACTTCAAAGTCGTTATTGTCACACAGTAACCTTGAGAACTGTAGCTCTTGAATTGTCTTAATTGAGTCTCATCCTGCTGCTCCCTGGATGCTTACTGCCTACCGGGAACTAGCATGAAAGATTCCACTCAATTCCAAATATTCTCATCACTAGAGAAAGAAGTGCCTTACATCCTAACACCAGTGGCGGCCCTTCACTTGTGGCAGGCCGTTGTCCACGTGTGATCACCTTTGTATGAAGAAAAAAGGTAAATGAACGCTGGTATGCAAACTATGGTGTATATTTTGGTATTATATGTAAATGTTCACGATTGTCACGATGATAAGCGAAAGAGCCACTGGCAGACTAAAACCGAGTTGTGTATAATGTTAGATGGGTAATAAATATTTTATATTTCCACTGTGACTACAAAGACATAACGAACACAATGGTGGTATTAAAGAAATGCATTTAATTTGTGTTTTCTAGGAAGGTAGCTATATTATTGACAATAAAACAGCAATATAATGCATTCACTGAACTCAGGTGGTAATCCAACAATAAAATAAATTAATTTTAGGAACTCATGGATTTATTATTTCTATATGAATTTAATAAGCATATAACTTTTAAATTAATTTAATGCATGAAACATAATATATATATATATATATATATATATATATATATATATATATATATATATATATATATATATATATATATAGTGTGTGTGTGTGTGTGTGTGTGTGTGTGTGTGTGTGTGTGTGTGTGTGTGTGTGTGTGTGTGTGTGTGTGTGTGTGTGTGTGTGTGTGTGTGTGTGTCTGTGTGTGTGTAGTAAACAAAGAACCAGCAGGAAATATCGGAAACTTCTATAGTTTAAGTGAGGCTAGCAGCCTTATCAAACACAATAAACTACAGATATAAATGTCTTAAATGTTAAAACACCAAATCAGCCTACGACGACAAGAACGTAGAGAGATTTCATGAAAATATAAAGAGGTACAGAACTCAATACTCCTTCATAGTAGGTGAATTTCAGGCGGAAAATGATTGAAAGAATGACAGCATTAGGAAACTTTGGAGTAGATACATGAAACGACAGAGGTAACATGCTCGTAGGATTTGCAGAGAGGAATAGTTTGAAAGTAACAAACATATTCTTCCAATGTAAGGCAAATAAAAAGGGGACATGGAAAAGTAGGAACGGTCAAACGAAGAATGAAATCGATTTCATTCTCACAGACAGACAGATCACAGTAAATAATGTATCAATATTGAATAAACTAAAGTTCAGTTATCACAGCATGGTAAGAAGAAAAGTAACTCAAGACCTAAAGACAGAAAGAAAAAATATAAGAATGAAGAGGCCAAATATCCTAACAGTCAAAGAGAAGTCAGATAATATCAGGCAGTAGACACCTGCCGCATGGTGGAATACTCCAGGAGAGGTACTTACGGGGATGTAGGCGGTGCTGCAGACTAAGTGATTCCCCGTGTCCTATCTTCCCGGTTCCCTTAGTGTTTCATTTACACAAGAGAGCAGCTGCAGCCTGCCCTCTAAAGACAACTTATACTATTACCTACATAAAATTATGCACACCTTATACTTTTACACTCTCTTCAACTCAAAATTTTTAAAATGGCTTCACAACACCCAGCCTCGGAGTCCCCATCTGGGAAGGGGACCACAAATGTCCCCAGGTCTTGACACTTCCTCTAATACTTTTACTCTCGATTTCTGCAACATTCGTGGCCTTAGATCTAATTTCCAATCTGTGGAACACCATCTCTCCTCCACTAAACCTCATCTTCTCTTCCTAACTGAAACACAGTTGTCTGTGACTACTGACAGCAGCCCCATTTTCTGTTCCCTCCTATTTTCTCTAACCTCATTTTCAATCCAAAGCTGGCTGTTGCGCATATGTGAGTAACGACATTACTTGCTCTTGTGCCCACAATCTTCAATCTTCAGAATTTTCTACCATCTGGCTAAGACTTCAATGTCACTCTCTAACTAAATTAATCTGTTCTGTATATCTCTCACCTAATTCCTCAGACTATGTAAAATTATTTGACTATTTGACTTCCAAAGTGGAGTACATCCTATCTCACTTTCCTTATGCTGAGATCTCCATTTTAGGGGATTTTAATGTTCACCCCCAGCTTTGGCTTTCATCTTCTTTCACTGACCAACCTGGTGAACAAACCTTCAACTTTGCTATCCTTCATGACCTAGAGCAGCTGGTGCAGTTCCCTACCCGCATCCCTGACCGCCTTGGAGACGCCCAACATTCTTGATCTTTTCCTAACTTCCAACTCTTCAGCTTACTCTGTTAAACTTTCCTCTCCGTTGGGCTCCTCCGATCACAATCTTATTTCCGTTACCAGTTCTATCACTCCAGTGCAGCCTCAGGACCCGCCTAAGCGGAGATGCTTCTGGCATTTCGACTCTGCTAAGTGGGAGGACCTAAGGCAGTACTATTCTGATTTTCTTTGGAATGATTATTGCTTCCATGTCAGAGATCCTTCTCTTTGTGCCGAGCGCATAACAGAGGTGATTATCTCTGGCATGGAGTTATACATTCCTCATGCTTTCTCTAATACTAAAGCTAAAAAGCCCGGATTTAACTCTAGTTTGTTCTCGTGCTGTCAAAGATAGAGAGGCGGCTCACAAACGGTACCGTAGTCATCCATCTGCTGAAAATCATGCCCTTTATATTTCTGCTCGTAATCATGCCAAATCTATTCTCCAACTTACTAAAAACTCTTTCATCAATAGAAAATGTCAAAATCTTTCCAATTCTAACTCTTCTCGTGATTTCTGGCATCTAGCCAATAATATCTCCAACAATTTTACTTCTTCATCTTTTCCTCCTTTACTTCAACCAGATGGATCCACAGCTGTCTCTTCTTTCTCTAAAGCTGAACTCTTCGCTCAAACCTTTGCTACCAACTTTACTTTGGATGATACTGGGCATATTCCTTCTGATCTTTCACTAGTTTCTGATTGGGGCAGAGCAAACCTGGTTCTATTCAATGCCTCAAAAACTCAATTTCTACAACTATCTACTCGACATAAACTTCCAGATAACAATCCCCTCTTCTTCAATGACACTCAATTACCCCTCTCCCCCACATTAAACACACTAGGTCTATCCTTTACTAAAAATCTAAACTGGCAATTTCATATATCTACTCTTGCTAAATCAGCTTCCAAGAAGTTAGGTGTATTATGGTGTCTGCGTCCACTTTTCTCTCCCTTCCAGCTGCTTGCTCTGTACAGGGGCCTTATCCGCCCATGTATGGGGGGGGTTCAACTCACACAGTCTCATTAAACAGGGTGGAGTCTAAAGCTTTTCGTCTCATCAATTCTCCTCCTCTAACTGACTGTCTTGATTCTTTAAGTCACTGACGGAATGTTGCATTTTAAAATATTTTCTACTGCTATTTTCATGCTAACTGCTCTTCTGAACTTGCTAACTGCATGCCTCAACCCCTCCCGCGGCCTCGCTGCACAAGACTTTCTACTTCTTCTCATCCTTATTCTGTCCATCTTTCTAATGCAAGAATTGACCAGTATCTTCACTCTTTCATCCCTTACACTGGTAAACTTTGGAACTCTCTTCCTTTGTCTGTTTTTTCATCTGCCTATGACTTAAACTCCTTCAAAAGAGGAGTGTCAAGACACCTCTAATGTTAACTGGACTTCCACCCCTTGCTTCTTTTCTCCTACTGTATTCTTTGCAGGGTCTGGTGACAAGCGGGAATTTTTTTTTACGAATTTTCTTTTTGGCCAGTACCCTTTTAATGTGTATATATATATATATATATATATATATATATATATATATATATATATATATATATATATATATATATATATACATATATATATATATATATATATATATATATATATATATATATATATAAGAGAAAAATAAATAAATAAATAAAAAAAAGAAGGTTAGAATCCAGACCAAGTACTTACATTTTGTACAAGAGGTAAATAAAAACATAGAAAGTTTAAATGACAACCTAACTATTGTAGTCTTAAAATCAATACAAGAAGTAGGTGAAAAAGCACCCAAAGAATACTCACAACAGCCACCAAAGACCTAATAAGACAACGATAATAATTATAATAACAACATCACGAATGGAAATAGGAGCGACTGAACAGACTTGAAACATAAATAAAAGAGAGATTAATGACATGCAAAAATAAAACATTAACAAAAATTGAAGAAACTCTTAATACAAGTATGATGGTAATAAAGAGAAAAATTGGCATAGGCAAAAAGCAGTTGTATCATTTAAAAGACGAAAAGATGAGATAACAAATAATAGAGATAAGGTGATCAAGGTAGCGGACGAATTAAATAGAAAACTGTATATTAGTAACGTTAGCCAAAATGTAGATCCCAATGAAGAGACAATGAACACTGAAGTACCTTTAGTAAACAAACATAAGTTAAATAAAGAAAGCACTATAAGGAATGAGCAGGGGCAAAGCAGGAGGTGAAAATGACAATACATTCACCTAATCAAAGATGCAGGCGATTTCCTACTTGACAAACTTAAAATACTTTTTACAAAATGCTCTGTACCGAAAGCTTAGAAAATCGCCACAATAATACTAATTCACATGGAGGAAGAAATTAAAAGATCTAAAAAACTACAGGCCAATAAGGAGGCGGTGGTGCAGTGGTCAGCGTTCGGGCGTTGGAGCCTAGGGTCCCGGGTTCGAGTCCCCGATATCCGCTGACCACTTTTCAATATTTGATATCACCGCCGAGTGGCCAAGGACTACCCAAATTGCTGCCATACTGCCCTCAGACGGGACTTACAACGTTAATATGCATCTGAGGCTGTAGCAGTAATAAGCCTCACTCGTTCTCAACATATACAAGACAGAACTTAAACATTCGAGGCATCACTATAAAAATTATAAAAAACCTACGCCAAATAATAGGCAAGGCAAGTCCATCTGTGCCTCCATATGCCTACTGGCGCCAACGGTTAATAATATAGAAAAAAAAATATGATGTTGTGTAAAAGCTCTCTACAAAGATTTAAAGGTTCTCATGAATAGGATTAGTGCAAGGGAAAAAAAATAATATTAATATTAATGAATATACATTAAATGTATCGAGACAATCATCTTCAAGAGGACACAACATCAAAACAAAATAGGAGATTAAAGAAAGATATCATGGAACTCAGCTTTCCAGGCAGGGCAGTATAGACCAGTGGAATATATCACAGGAAGAAGTGTATGCCAAAAAACATTCACAGTTTTTAATACAAATATGATCAACTACTATGAAAAGACGGGACACAAGGAGCTTGACTCAATGCTGTAAAATTTATAACTGAGATGTGATTGACTCATATTATAAACTTGTCCAGCTGCTTTAAGGGTTGTGTGTTCAAACAAGCAGCAGTACTCAGACAACAGCAGTAAAATTGTGTTAGTGGAGTCTGATTCATTATGTTTCCTAAATACAATGCTTTCATTTGATTATGTGGCTTTATCTTCTTTTTCTTAAGGCAAAGCAAGTATAATAGTAACACTGTACCTGTTGTGAATTAATAAACACGCAAATATCTATCATATTGTAACGTTGAACGAGTGTAGGAGCAAAACACTTGGTAACAAATAAATGTAGTTTTTCCAGCATTAACATGGATATCTTTTAACTATATATGTGCATTTATGTGAGTGGTTAAGCCAATGGCTCTCAGAACGTCAACGCATTATTTGAAATGTAGAAATATCACATTAGCTTAACGTAACTAGTGGTGTGCCTCAAGGGTCAGTAGTGCGACCATACTCTTAATAATATAACAATATGTGAATAATTTAGAGAGCAATCTTTTTTTCAAAATAGTGAAATTCTCAGACGATACAAGATTAAGCGGTAAGACATAATAAACTGAAGACTGTATAGCAAAATGCAGGCGGACTTAAACAAATAAATGTATTGGAGAAAGAATTGGCAGATGCCATTTAAGGTAGAAAAAAACAAGTTTATGCATATTGGCGATAAAAATCCAAATTCCAAGTCAGATGCACGATCAAGAGCTCAGCAGTGTTAAGCAAGTAAAAGCTCTCTGGTTAATCATTAGTAATAATATAAAAATGAGTGAACAGTGTGTAGGGCAAGTGAAAAAAACAAATATGATGTTAGGCTTTCAAGAAACTTGTCAATAAATCACTAGATGTAATTAAACAAAATTTAAACGGCATTTATGAGGCCACACTTAACATACGTGGGATAATTCTGATCAACAAATTACATTAAGAACCAGAACTTGCTGGAAAAGTACAAAAGGGAGCCACAAAACAAATGCTAATGTTGAATACGAGGAAAGATTAAATCAATTAGACATGTTCGCATTCCAAAAACAAAGGATTAGAGAGGATCTATTGGTATTCAAAATACTTTACGAATTCAATTGAATAAATCCTGAAGTTCAATTTCAGATAAATCACACGACTGTAACAGGATGAAAGGGCAGTACATATAACAAAGATGTACGTCAAGAATTCTTCAACGTAACAACTCTTACTCTTCACCACTGAAACACTCCGAGCCTCAGTAGTTACCTTGAAAACCATACACAGTTTCAAGTCCTGATTGGATCAATATTTCTGAGAGAAAAACCAAGATTTTATTAACTGATGAATTATCATGTTTGGGTTTTAAAAGAGTCAATATGTTTCCCTCAATTTTCTGATGAAGTTTAACAATAACACCTAATTATCATAATATAGTTGTTCACTTTTTCTATTCTGTTATGGGGAACAACATGTTTTCATCAATTTTCGGTAAAATAAATTGTTCTCTTCACAGAACAGAACAAACACGACATAATGGAATTAATCAAAATAAAGCTACGTGTTTTCACCTCTGTGTCATTGTGAGGAAGTTTATAAACATAAATTAAATGCG
>JAPQNM010000018.1:19337912-19345412 GCA_029783475.1 Metacarcinus magister
ACGGTCATTCAGGTTACACAGCCTGACGCGAACAACCACCACCACCACCACCACCCTCACCTGCTGCCTGGCTGACCGACGGTGGAATGCAGACAAAAACATGAAGCAGGATCAGTCTGCATCGTGACCATGTTCCTTGTTTTCAGTGTTTGAGTCAGACACTATCACTCACCTGATAACACCTCACCAAACTGCAGGCAGGTGTGTGACTCTCTATACGTTACAGTCTTACGTGTCAGATTTGAAGGAAGTGAAACGTTACTTTTGGTAATCGCTCTCTAAGAAAATAATAAAGGTGTAGATGGGAAAGCATACAGGGGACGGAATGCTTTATACGTCATGGTGTCGAAAACAGAGTGTGAGTGTGAGTGAGTGTGAGTGTCAGTGAGTGAGTGAGTGTGGGTGTGAGTGAGTGTGAGTGCGAGTGATTGTGAGTGTGTGTGTGAGTGTGAGTGAGTGAATGTGAGTGTGAGTGTGAGTGTGAGTGAGTGTGAGTGAGTGAGTGAGTGTGAGTGAGTGAGTGAGTGTGAGTGAGTGAGTGAGTGTGTGAGTGAGTGAGTGAGTGAGTGAGTGAGTGAGTGTAAGTGAGTGTGAGTGTGTGTGAGGAACCTTCCACACCACCCATACACTGCACATCATATTCCTTCTTAGTTTATCAAGAAACACATGAAACTTTACAACACACTATACACACGAGCTTGAACTTCACACTGAAACTGACCTTATCGACAACTTTATGGGTAGTCTGACCTGACCTCGTGACGTTATGATCCTTGACGACCAATCACAAGATCACTAATCCCTAATCATACTAAATCTATTTTCGTTTTCGTCTCGTAATGCTTCCACTGTCTGCTTCCCTACAACACTGTGTTCTGCCCTTCTGTGTGTTGCGTCACCTGTGTTGTCTCAGTCACATTGCCTATTGTAGATAACATAACTGTCCACGCTCTGCATAACACGTAACAGTTAATTCATTATCAACTCACTGTGAACAACGTAACAATGATCTCTTCTATAAGTAACATAACATAACACTTACGTTCAACATACAATGATAACACTGTCTGCCACGTATATATCCATTCACTCCCCCTTAATCACAAAAGAATAATCAGTCACGTATACTTCTGGACATCATTCAGCGTACGGCGGCTTTATGTGATGGTATGTGGGCGGGCGCGGTGCGGAAAGTGAGGGTCAGGAGGCGTGGGGTGGAGATGATCGACGGGGAAATGAGGTGTCGCAGTGTACTACCTTGTGTGTGCGATGGTGTTGTGTGAATAGAAGTGAGGAGTGGGTGGTGATGGTGGGGTGGTAGGAGTGAGAGTAAGGTATGTGCGGTAGATGGCAGGTGAAGGAGTGTTTCAGGAGCACATGACAGGGGAAGCAGCGACAGGTGAGTGTGTCATGAGGTGTCAGTGCATGGGGTTACATGACATTAGGTGAGGGGCGTCATGAAGTGTGTGTGTGTGTGTGTGTGTGTGTGTGTGTCAAGAGGGGAGGGGCAGGGTGTGTTATTTAATGAGATCGAGAGGAATAAACGACACGGTGTCAAAAAGGCGCACGTGGGATCAGCAGTTTCCTCCACCCTCCCCCCTCCCCCGCACCTAAACCTTCCCTCGCCCACCCTTATGACCCCACCCCCGCCCCCAAACCCCCCGGCCGCCATGGCGACGCCCACCACTGCATGGCTTTCCATTAAGCATATCATGTGTACCCTTCCCTCTCTTTTTATTTTTACAAACAACTAATCTGAAATCCATTCAATCACTCAACTAATTACAAAAACATTAAACGGCCAGTTATATGAATTATTGAAGCGCTTCCAACGCTGAAATAAAACCTCTCAATTTCCGCGATAAAAGTGTGTGTAAAACAACAATACCAGTCTCCCTCCTCGTGCCGCCCCGCACCAATCTGGGATATTAAATCATGATTAAACAAATAGGGTGCCATCACAAAACAATCGTGATAACAGGCTTCTATCTTTCACACACGGCCCCTTCTCCCGCTTGGCCCATACAGTTTGAACGCGCCACCGTTACCAACCGGCCGAACGTCAGCCGCCACGCCCGCCAGCCGCCGCCACCAGCCGAGTCAAATGTTTCCCTCAGCACTTGGTAATGATTCATACTAACCGTGTGTTCCCCATGTATAATAACATAAAATATTACACGTGCGTTCTTTTTTTGTAGTGAGATAATGCTGAAGGTCCGAAGTGGGTGAGAGCGACTGGCTAGGACGGGTGGTTTTCCCTCAGTTTCCCCCGCTTCGTAAAGGCCGCAGCCCGGCTCATAAATTTTACGGTTGTATTCCGCCTGTCGAGCTGGAACTCAACTCAATCTTTCTGAAACTTAATAGCCATTTACACTTTATAATTCAATTTAATTTGTAGATATCCACTCTCCTGCACTTGATTCCGTTGTCAGGAGGCCACACAGACCAGTGCCAGGGGCGCGGCGGCCACCAGCTAGGGACAGGAGGTGCCAGGGAAGGTGGGGGTCGGGCGTGTGTCTGCTGCAGTGAGGTTTTCTTGCATACCAGTGTGTAAGGGCGCCGCTCACGTGGGAAAGGAGAGCCAGGGCTGTGGTGGAGGCATCATTCTTTATGTTCTTGGCCCTTCTGTGTCTGTCGCAAGGTGTGCTGGTGTGGTGTGCTGGTGTGGTGTGGTGGTGTGGTGTGCTGGCTGGGTGTGCTGGTGGGGTATGCTGGTGGGGTGTGCTGGTGGGGTGTGCTGGTGGGGTGTGCTGGTGTGGTGTGCTGGTGTGGTGTGCTGGTTGGGTGTGCTGGTGTGGTGTGGTGGTGTGGTGTGCTGGTTGGGTGTGCTGGTGTGGTGTGCTGGTGTGGTGTGCTGGCTGGGTGTGCTGGTGGGGTATGCTGGTGGGGTGTGCTGGTGGGGTGTGCTGGTGGGGTGTGCTGGTGTGGTGTGCTGGTGTGGTGTGGTGGTGTGGTGTGGTGGTGTGGTGTGCTGGCTGGGTGTGCTGGTGGGGTATGCTGGTGGGGTGTGCTGGTGGGGTGTGCTGGTTGGGTGTGCTGGTGTGGTGTGCTGGTGTGGTGTGCTGGTTGGGTGTGGTGGTGTGGTGTGGTGGTGGTGTGGTGTGCTGGCTGGGTGTGCTGGTGGGGTGTGCTGGTGGGGTGTGCTGGTGGGGTGTGCTGGTGGGGTGTGCTGGTGTGGTGTGCTGGTGTGGTGTGCTGGTTGGGTGTGCTGGTGTGGTGTGGTGGTGTGGTGTGCTGGTTGGGTGTGCTGGTGTGGTGTGCTGTGCTGGTGTGGTGTGTTGGTGTGGTGTGGTGGTGTGGTGTGGTGACTGGGTGTGCTGGTGTGGTGTGCTGGTGTGGTGTGCTGGTGGGGTGCTGGTGGGTGTGCTGGTGGGGTGTACTGGTGGGGTGTGCTGGTGGGGTGTGCTGGTGTGGTGTGCTGGTGGGGTGTGCTGGTGGGGTGTGCTGGCGGGGTGTGCTGGTGGGGTGTGCTGGTGGGGTGTACTGGTGGGGTGTGCTGGTGGGGTGTGCTGGCGGGGTGTGCTGGCGGGTGATACCGAGCGCGGACACCAGCCTCTCAAAACCACTGAGACTAGGTTCCGTTTTAACTAGGATACAACCGATAGTCTGATTATTACACGAGTTATTCATGAGCTGCATCGGTGACGTGCACAGCCTGGGCGCCGTGAAGGGCAGTGGTCATCTGGCGCCGTTGATCTATTGTTCTAGTTTCCGTTCAATTAAATTAACAAGAGATCGTCCTTCGGTTGCCTTATTTGACATATGATTCAGGTGATTCATTACACTCAGCGAAAGGCAATCACGCATCTTTTACATTAAAGTATTATTCTTTTTTTCTTAGTGACGGCGGCCCAGAGTGTTTATTAGAGCCAGGCACGTGTGAACTGGTGCCCTTCCACTCACGATCAGATTATCATAAATTAAATTGTAATGTGTTTGCCTGGCACGAACACATGAACACATACACACTCACACACACACACACACACACACACACACACACACACACACACACACACACACACCATCTCCGTTTGTGTTCTTAAGCTATACACTCTCTCTCTCTCTCTCTCTCTCTCTCTCTCTCTCTCTCTCTCTCTCTCTCTCTCTCTCTCTCTCTCTCTCTCTCTCTCTCTCTCTCTCTCTCTGGTGTGTGTGTGTGTGTGTGTGTGTGTGTGTGTGTGTGTGTGTGTGTGTGTGTGTGTGTGTGTGTGTGTGTGTGTGTGTGTGTGTGTCTCTCTCTCTCTCTCTCTCTCTCTCTCTCTCTCTCTATATATATATATATATATATATATATATATATATATATATATATATATATATATATATATATATATATATTTTCTCATGTGTGTGCGAGTGCAAGAAGAAAACTCTAACATACTTCAATACAGACTTTACTTTGGAAACAAGATCACCATTTCCTTAATCTTGGCGACAATTTTTCAAAATATCACAAAACATACACGTCTTCTACACATGAGTCACGGCGACGTCAACCCAGTTATTTATTAATTAATCTTAACACGTTTACGGTATGGTACTAGTACTTGCCTGACCTTATAAGTCTGTGCTATATCCTGGTAACACTGTCAACATAATAACAAAACTTACTGGATTATAATCGTATGTATGAATCTAGGTTTCATGTCATGCATTTTCGTTCACTAAGTACAGTCATATAAATAAGATAAAGTGTGGGCACACGCTATCCTGGGGGTAGTGCGGGCGCTCATCTCCGGTCACATTGCCTTTGAGCCTGTGATGGAAATTAATCCGTTTCGCCGGAACACAGGCCCATTGTGATATCCGACTTTCCACAGTTTACCTTCCAAAGGTTACTCTAGGTACCCATTTATCTACCAACCCGTTTGGGAGGATGAACAGCAGGTTGAGCTGTGTGCTGCCTGCCTTCTTCCGGAATCGAACTTCGTAGTCAGACGTGCTAACCACTACACCACTGAGACACATACAGTCATATATATATATATATATATATATATATATATATATATATATATATATATATATATATATATATATATATATATGATAATAATAGTTGATGTAAAATGTGTACGTCTCTTTTTATATCTATAATTTTTGGTTCATAGGATGCACAAGGGAGGGAGGGAATCTATGTTGGTAATCTTCGTCCTTCTATAAGTTCGAACTTTTTGTATTACTCACTCTCTAGTTTCATGATAATGTTTCCAGGGAGAGATGACCCAAAACGGAGCATGTATCCCACACGTGTACGTAACACAACTGTTTTATTCAAAATTTTTCTTGGTCTCTCTTCTCCGTGAGATGATAAGTAATTACCAATAACGCTCAACATAATATTAACTTTTTGTACTTGTTCCTATTCTTTGGAAATGTCACACCTAGAAGTTTCTGTATATTTATACTCACGGCATTTCCTAGTCATCTTTCTTTGTTTTAATTCTATCTTAAGAATGTTGCATTTGTCTTTGTCGACTGGCACTTCCTTTTGGTCTCGTCTGTTTAACACGTGTCACGGTGAGTTTAATCTTAATGTCTTGTTTGGATTTAAGAAAAAATTTTATCATCTTCGTGCTATCGACAAATTTATGGAAAAACTTAATTCATACGAACATCAATATTATCAGGATGAACTGTGGGAACACCATCTGAAAAGAAAAGCTTGTGTGTATATTTGAATAGTGATACAGTGATGGGAAGGAACACTTGGCTTACTACTGATCACCACTTCATTACGTTACTTTGAATGAATATCTGTGTTGCCTCACGCATTATTATTTCACGAGTGTCATCTAGTCAAGGCCTTCCTCATAGTCTTGAACCAATATCCTAGAGTTTAGTTGCCTCGTAAACTTAAAATAATGAATACTTATAGAATGAAAAAAAGAGAAAAAAGGAATTTAATTTTGGAAACCCATGATACAATGCGTGGTAGTTAGTTATTTTTCAACAAATATATTACATTTTCAAGATATTTTCCTGCATCATAACGGGACACTTCTCTGTACAGGACGTTTTCCGATAATTCACTCAGTGCTAAATGACGCTACTACTTTTAGTTATGTTTTTACACGTATGGGAGACTGGCCAGGGAATACAAAAAGAAAAAAGAAAAAAAACACTTATCGCCACTTTCTAAATAAAAGAGAGAGAGAAAAAAAAAAGAGTATGAAGTGGAAGAAGTGGAAGAGATCTCAGAGGAAGCTACGTTATTGCTCTCACACTCCATGGCTTTCTGTATCCTAAGTAATTTATGTGTTACTGGGGACTTCCTACATTATGGACGTGAAGGGGATGAGGGGCAGAAGGCATAGGTGTGGAAAACCGGTAAGTAAGCACACCTTGGTCTGAACTGGACATCCACCCACCCAGTCAACCAGCCAACCAGCTAGCAACTTAATTATCCATCACTACAACTTAGACAATGATTAGCTAGCCACCTGGAGATCCTTGAGGAAGCAAACCTTGACAACTTTACCGTCATAATGTTGGGTTTTGGCAGCCTCAGATAAGACGTTGAGTAAAGCTACGTGGTAAAGAAAGTGTAAACATTTGCAACTAGATTTATGATTATTTTTCCTCCTCATCTAATTTTCCACCTTAAACGGATTGACAGAAGTGAGTAAAGTATGCGTGGTAACTGTTAATGTTTAGTTACTGTAGTTTTGTTATTGTAATTGTTGTTATCGTTATCACGTCTGTCACCCTTACCTGTCAGTGAGTATGATCACGCGTGTTGTTGGCACTGCATGTAGTTATTGCTGTTAGCATCACCATTACCACCACCATCATTATTACACACAATATTTACATGAACGCGATTATAAATTTCATTACTGTTCTCATTAACTCGATTGCCTTCCTTGTTGTTGCTATTATTGTTGTTATTATTATTATTACTATTATTATTATTATTAATATTATTATCATTAATATTATTATTATTATTATTATTATTATTATTATTATTATAATAATTATTATTATTATTAATATTACTATTATCATTATTGTTATTATTATTATTATTATTATCATTATTGTTACAATTATAATTATTACTATTATTATAATTATCATTATTGATATTATTATTATTAACATTATTATTATTATTATTATTATTATTATTATTATTATTATTATTATTATTATTACTATTATTATTATTATCCTATTTATCATCATCATTAAATTAATAATATCATTATTATCATTATTATTATTATTATTATCACAATCATTATTATTATTATTATTATTATTATTATTATTATTACTATTATTAGTATTATTGTCATCATCATCATTATCATTAGTATTGATGTTGTTGTGGTTCTTCTTCTTATTACCATATTATTATCATTATTATTATTATATTAAATATATTATTACTATTATTATCATAAACATTATTATGATTATCAATATAATAATAATAACAATAATAATAATAATAATAATAATAATAATAATAATAATAATAATAATAAT
>JAPQNM010000018.1:19357912-19362912 GCA_029783475.1 Metacarcinus magister
CCCCCATCCATTCCCAACTACTATTTCAAGCTTCACTAAGACATATCATCTTTATATTAGCTGTCCCTTCAATACACAACAAAGACAATGCTCTAAATTTGCCTTAAAGAAGAGGCGAGAATGCATCGGTACATCAATTTATGTCTGAACCACCACAGCTAAAACTCACTTCACCATCAGCCTTGGCTCTAATAATCTGTTGCGTGCTTCCCCGCCCACCATCGCCTCACATCAGAGTATTATCCTCGTTGTGAGGTGGAATACATGACCATTTACATCATACAGTGGAATGCTGGCGCGCAGACACCCTTCATATCATCCCATGTTGTCTGAGCGTCATATTCCTAATGGATGTGATGAAGAGGCGACACATAAGTCGGCAAAGGTGAAAGGGGGAATCTGGAAATGAGGTGGCAGGTAAGTCTGGAAAGATGTTAGAAGATAATCCTGGAAAAAAAAGTGACAAGAAAGCGTGGGAGGAAAGTGGAAAATAAGTCTTAGAAAAAAAAGAGTGAAAGGCAAGTCTGGAAAGGTTGCAAGCAAGACTAGGAAGATGATGGGTGAACGAGGGTGTTAAGTAAGCCTGGAAAGAAGATAAGGGTCAAGTCTGGGAAAGTGGCAAGCAAGTTTAGAAAAAGATGATAGCTGAAAGAGGGTATTACGTGCGTCTTTGGAAGAAGGAGGTAAAGTCTGGAAAAAATATGAAAAGAGAGTATGGAAAGAAGATTAAAGGAGAGTCTGGAAAGAAGATGGGAGGAAAGTCTGAAAAGAAGATGAGAAGAGAGTATGGAAATAAGATTAAAGGAGAGTCTGGAAAGAAGATAGGAGGAGAGTCTGGAAAGAAGATGGGAGGAGAGTCTGGAAAGAAGATAGGAGGAGAGTCTGGAAAGAAGATGGGAGGAGAGTCTGGAAAGAAGATGGGAGGAGAGTCTGGAAAGAAGATGGGAGGAGAGTCTGGAAAGAAGATGGGAGGAGAGTCTGGAAAGAAGATGGAAGGAGAGTCTGGAAAGAAGATGGGAGGAGAGTCTGGAAAGAAGATGGGAGGAGAGTCTGGAAAGAAGATAGGAGGAGAGTCTGGAAAGAAGATGGGAGGAGAGTCTGGAAAGAAAATGGGAGGAGAGTCTGGAAAGGCGGCAGGTTAAGTATCTAAGTCTGGTGTGTCACTGGTTCTCGAAGACTTGGTGGAGTGAAGGCGAAGAGGCTGGCTAAGGGGAGGGGAGGAGGGGTATAGGAGAGAGTATGGTGAGGAGGAGAAGAGGAGGTGGAGTACCGGGACGCGAGGCTGTTAGTAGTAGTAGTAGTAGTAGTAGTAGTAGTAGTAGTAGTAGTAGTAGTAGTAGTAGTAGTAGTAGTAGTACTAGTACTAGTAGTAGTAGTAGTAGAAGTAGTAGTAGTAGTACTAGTAGTAGTAGTAGTAGTAGTAATATTAGTAATAGTAGTAGTAGTAGTAGTAGTAGTAGTAGTAGTAGTAGTAGTAGTAGTAGTAGTAGTAGTAGTAGTAGTAGCAGTTGTAGTAGTAGTGATAAAATAATAATAATAATAATAATAATAATAATAATAACAATAATAATAACAATAATAATAATAATAATAATAATAATAATAATAATAATGATGATAATAATAATAATGATAATAATAATGATAATAATAATGATACTAATAATAATAATAATAATAATAATAGTAATAATAATAATAATAATAATAATAATAATATACAGTAATCAATAACTTTCTCTAGTACCAACCATTGCCTGGACACGTTCCTTCGTCACTTATATACTCATTCAGCCACCCCATAGCGCCCCAAAACCACCCTGATCCGCCCTGCCCCGCCCCGCCCCGCCCCGACTCTCCCCTCCCCTCACCCTCTGATCCACGGGGCAGCCATCGCCCGCGGGTAACAACATTATCTAATGAGTGCCGCTGGTCAAGGGAACTCACCCACTCCAATGTGGCGTAAAACCATGTCAAGATTCCAGCGAAAAAACACACAAAAAATACATCATTCAATTACCCTTCCTTCCAAACAGGCAGTCTTCCACCTGCCCGCCCACCAATAGCGAGGCCCCTTGCAAAACGCCCGACCAATCCCAGAGCGAGTTGCCTTCCTGCGGCTAAAGTAAATAAAGAGTACAAACGAGATTTATTATCTGATTGGATTAGAAGAGTCACGTGACCGGGCGGACCCTGTGAGGGCTTTTCACGGAGATTTAAAGATTTCATTTGCGCCGTGTTAGAATACCATAAATTTGGCGCCGTAATCGAATTTGTGGCTGGGGCGGCTGATGAGAGGCGGCGGCGGCGGCGGCGGCGGCGGCGGCGGCGGCGGCGGCGGCGACGGCGGCGGCGGCGGCGGCGGCGGCGGCGGCGGCGGCGGTGGCGGCGACGATGATGATGGCGGTGGTTACTGGTGGTGGTGATGACTGGTGGTGGTGATGACTGGTGGTGGTGGTGATGACTGGTGGTGGTGGTGATGACTGGTGGTGGTGGTGATGACTGGTGGTGGTGGTGATGACTGGTGGTGGTGGTGATGACTGGTGGTGGGGGGTGACTGGTGGTGTTGGTGATGACTGGTGGTGATGGTGATGACTGGTGGTGGTGAAGACTGGTGGTGATGGTGATGACTGGTGGTGGTGATGACTGGTGGTGATGGTGATGACTGGTGATAACTGGTTGTGGTGATGACTGGTGGTAATGGTGATGACTGGTTGTGGTGATGACTGGTTGTGGTGATGACTGGTGGTTGTGGTGATGACTGGTGGTTGTGGTGATGACTGGTGGTTGTGGTGATGACTGGTGGTAGTGGTGATGACTGGTTGTGGTGATGACTGGTGGTGGTGGTGATGACTGGTGGTGATGGTGATGACTGGTGGTGGGGGTGACTGGTGGTGGTGGTGATGACTGGTGGTGGTGGTGATGACTGGTGGTGGTGGTGATGACTGGTGGTGGTGGTGATGACTGGCGGTGGTGGTGATGACTGGTGGTGATGATGACTGGTGGTGGTGATGACTGGTGGTGATGGTGATGACTGGTGGTGGTGATGGCTGGTGGTAATGGTGATGACTTCATAACATTGCCTTGCCTTCCCCACCCAGCACATATGTCACTCACCACACTCACCAAGGCAGACAAAAACCCACTCACCACCCTCAGTTAGTCCACCAATCACACAGTCAACCAACCATACAGTCAGACAATGAATCAATCCAATCAAGTAGATAATACGACGTACGGTTAATCAATCATCCAGTCAGCTATTCTTCCTTAACATGGAAATATATTATTTTTATTCAGTCAGTCTCGCACAATTTTTCATTCACAGAGTCACGCATTCAAGCATCAAACCAGACATGTGAGTTTACAAACTATAGAATAAGTATATACATAAAAAGTTTTCTGATCAATGAGATATAATACGGATCTACCTCATGAACAAAGACATATAATTGTGTATACATCTCAAAGGTTTAGTTAGGCAGATAACCTGTTGACCTGCAGACTAGTTATCTATTCAATCAGCCAGTTAGCAAATCAGAAAGCCAGATAGATAGCCAACCAAGAATAAGCCAGTTAGTTAGCCAAGCAAACAAACTGTCAGCCAAACAGCCACCTAACCAGTCAATCAGTCAATCTAACCAGTTAGCCAAACAGCCATCCAACCAGTCAGCCAGTCATCTAACCAGTGAGTCAGTCATCTAACCAGCCAGAGGTACAGTTTCCAAGACAACAAGCCAGTCAGCCAACCAGCCAGGGAAACACGGACAAGACCCGCCCCCGTTCAAACTAAAAATTTTCTCCCCACCGTTAAAAGTGTCCCTTATAATCCACTCAGTCCACATCTCGGCTCTAAAGAAATCGTTTTGGAGCATTCACACCCAAGTCCCTCTGCAGCAGCGACCGACGGGGAGGAGGAGGAGGAGCGAAACTGCGAACTTGAAACGGTCATCTCTGCAAGAAAATTGGGAAAAGAGAATGAAGAGCTATGCTTGATTTTGGCCCTCTGATGTGATTTGTAAAGTTTTGACTTGATTCAATTTGGCGCCGCGGAATTTAATCCAATCAAGAGGTGGCCCGTCGGGTGGCAAGGAGGGTCCGGGCGAGGCGAGGCGAGGCGCGGAGGTGAGGCAGCTGTCTTTACCGGTGTGTGTGTGTGTGTGTGTGTGTGTGTGTGTGTGTGTGTGTGTGTGTGTGTGTGTGTGTGTGTGTGTGTGTGTGTGTGTGTGTGTGTGTATGTATGTGTGTGTGTGTGTGTGTGTGTGTGTGTGTGTGTGTGTGTGTGTGTGTGTGTGTGTGTGTGTGTGTGTATGTGTGTGTGTGTGTGTGTGTGTGTGTGTGTGTGTGTGTGTGTGTGTGTGTGTGTGTGTGTGTGTGTGTGTGTGTGTGTGTGTGTGTGTGTGCGAGTGAAGAAAGAGAGAGAGAGAGAGAGAGAGAGAGAGAGAGAGAGAGAGAGAGAGAGAGAGAGAGAGAGAGAGAGAGAGAGAGAGAGAGAGAGAGAGAGAGAGAGAGAGAGAGAGAGAGAGAGAGAGAGAGAGAGAGAGCGTCATTGTTGTTACCTGCCTGTCTGTCTGTCTGTTATTTGTCTATGTTCTCTACGTTTCTGTTTATAATCGACATGATTTATGTATCTGTCTGCCAGTCTATCTTTCACCCTGTCTGTCTGTCTGTCTGTCTGTTTCCTATCTCTTGTATAGTCAGTTTTTGTTTGAATGTTTGTTTAACTGTTACTTTTTTCACGTGTTTGCTGTTTGTGTTTTTTCTTAATATATGTAATTTTGGGGAGGAGGTACTGTGTTAAACTGAGTCTGTCTGTCTGTCTGTCTGTCTGTCTCTGTCTCTCTGTCTCTCTCTCTCTCTCTCTCTCTCTCTCTCTCTCTCTCTCTCTCTCTCTCTCTCTCTCTCTCTCTCTCTCTCTCTCTCTCAGCTTGTGTGTGTGTGCGTGTGTGTGTGTGTGTGTGTGTGTGTGTGTGTGTGTGTGTGTGTGTGTGTGTGTGTGT
>JAPQNM010000018.1:19370412-19380412 GCA_029783475.1 Metacarcinus magister
GATGAAATAAGAAGAGTGAGAGGAAGGGATAAGAGATAAGAAGGCTAGGGGGACAATATTTTTCTTATACTGCAGGAATGAGAGTAAAAATACACATCTCATTCACTTAAACATACAAATCAAAGCTAAAAAGTGTGAAACAAACTGAAGAACTGAGACACGAACTCTGACGAAATACTTGAACATATGGTAAGGAAAGAAAGAAAGCAAGGAAGAAAGGAAGAAAGAAAGAAAAGAAGAAATAAAGAAAGAAAAGAAAGAAAAAATATAAAAAAGAATAAAAGAAAAAGAAAGAAAGAATGAAAAAATGGAAAGAAAAAAGAAAGAATGAAAGGAAGAAAGAAAAATGAAGGAAAAAAGAGTAGGAGAGAAAGCAAGATAAACAAAGAAAGAAGGAAAAGATAAAAAAGAAAGAAAAAAGGAAAGAAAGAAAAAAGAAAGTAAGTAAGCAAGCAAGAAAAGGAAAAAAAAGAGAGAAAAAGTGGGAAGAACAGTCATAGAAATTCTCACCCTGATGAACAACGAGACGAGGACGAGGAGGAGGAGTACAAAGGAAGAACAGACAGCAACAGTCCTACTGGAATTAACTCCTAAGGAGGAGGAGGAGGAGGAGGAGGAGGAGGAGGAGGAGGAGGAGGAGGAGGAGGAGGAGGAGGAGGAGGAGGAGGAGGAGGAGGAGGAGAAGGAGAAGGAGAAGGAGAAGGAGAAGGAGAAGGAAAAGGAGAAGGAGAAGGAGAAGGAGAAGGAGAAGGAGAAGGCGGGGAAGGAGAAGGAGAACAAGGAGGAGGAGGAGAAGAAGGAGGAGGAGGACAAGGAGGACGAGGAGGAGGACAAGGAGGACGACGAGGAGGAGGAGGACAAGGAGAACGAGGACGAGGAGGAGGACGAGGAGGAGGACGAGGAGGAGGACGAGGAGGAGGACGAGAAGCAGGACGAGGAGGACCAGGAGGAGGAGAACGAGGAGGAGGATGAGAACGAGGAGGAGGATGAGAACAAGAAGGAGGACGAGGACGAGAAGGAGGGCGGGGACGAGGAGTGGGTGGGACGGGTGGGTACTGGAGGGGCGTGATGTAATGAGGTGGTGATGAGGTGATGGCAGAGGAGACTCCCTTAGGCCGGAATTATGTCCCTGTTTTTCCCAAGGCACGGCAGGGGAGGAGGGAAGGAGAGGGAGAGAGGTAGGAAGAGAAAAGCAAGGGAAGGCGAAGATAAGAGAGAAGGAAGAGTGATATACAGAGCACCAAAAGACATAGGAATGAATCCGTAAAGAAGGTACAACAAGGATGAAGGAATACAGTAATGGAAAGGAAGGAAGGAAGCGGAAAAAAGTATGCTGTTTCACGTGATACAGTTAGTAGACTCGTAAAAAAGACACACACACTGAGGACTAAACATAAGTGTGATAGCACCGCGAAGAGAACAAACAAAAAAAAACCTTACAAATATCAAAGTTTCACGCTGGTAATAATCTTAAAATGTTTGGTGGATTATCAATTTACAGTTAATTTTACGATCATAAATTGGCTTTCACTTGACATTTCTCACGATTCTTGATACTTGTTACTCAACTATGACCACGAAAACTGCACAGTAAATCAGTGTATTGGACAACACACAAGGTAGAGGAGTTGTGTCCCTAATGAGATAGGAAAAAGTAAGACTGAACAAGTGAACAAGAGGTGAATTAATGGTATATATTAATATATGAGGAAGAAATAAGTGGAGGAGGCTATCATAGTCAAGTTAAACGACAACAGATGAACGTAGCAAAAGATGAAGACAAATAAGATGAAACTGTGGATAACATAGAACAAACCCTTCCATTTTACCTCAGATCAACACAAGGCTGTAGCATATATACCAAAGAGTGTGTATAAAAAGTATGTGCATGATATGCATGTAGAGGTAGTCATTGAAAGCATGGAATCAATGAGATGGTGATGAGTAAGTGTATGCTGGTGTACAAAGCAATACAAAGATATAACAGACAACGACAGTTTTACTGGATCTAACGAGGCTGTACGTGTGGCTACACTACTACTATAATTTCTACTTAATAGAGACAAAAGGACAGCAAAGTGGAAGGCTCCTCCCCACCCACCCGTCTCTCCAGCCGAGGCTGGCAAGAAGAGGAAGTAATACCATGTAGTATGGACAAACTATCAATGGAATTTGTATAGGTAAGTGAGAAAATAGGAGTAATATACGGCTATTGCTATCCTAAAAAAAAATATTACGCAGGAATGAAATACTCGATTTGGTGAACTGATGCTAAATGCTTATCAAGTTTTTTCTTAGTAGATAAAATTGTGTTACTGTTAACTATTTGTGCTGGTTCAAATATTCACGATTCTATTAAAGAAAAAAGTGTTTTGCTTCGTTTGATCTAAAACTCTTGCCAATGATCTTGAAACCATTGTTACAAGTGGTGCTTGTGAGATCGGTAGTTACATAGTTATTTATGTTAATATTGTCAAATTTGAAATACCTTAATTGGGTCTCCTCGTAGCCTACATTTGGATATATTGAACAGGTTCAGTTCCTTTAGTCGTTCTTCGTAAGGCTTGATGTAGCCATGAAGACACTCAGTTAGTCTTGTGTGCTCCGCTAAATAGAGAAAAAAATCTATACTACATGCTTGACTCAGGCTATAAGACTACAAGACTACAAGGCAATCTTTGGTTACTGTGAAGTGTACGACATCATTTCACAGTCATACTCCACACTTTCTTACATTAATCTTTCTTACTGATGTCTGAACACTCATCAAAATAATCACACTAAGTTTTTTGTTTTATTATTCCCCTTTCTTTTCTTTTTTTTTTAAATCTCCTCAATGGTGCAGTGGTTAGCACGTCTAACTACAAATCCGCTGGCTCGAGTTCGATCCCGGACGAAGGCAGCTCACCCAGCTGTTCATCCTCCCAAACGGGTTGATCAAATAATGGGTATCTAAGTAAAACCTGGGGAAGGTAAACTGTGGAAACTCGGATGTCACAGTGGCGCTGTGTCCCGGCGTAACGGATTAATTTCCACCACAGGCTCAAAGGCCTATGTGACGGGAGATGAGCTTTTAAGTTTACATGTATGCAATTCCATTCCAATTCAAGTGTTACCAAAATATTACTCTGTCATTCACGAAACATACGATTCTTCCCATAACGCATCAACTCTAATTACTTCATTAACGGACTCATAACCACGGAAGAACACTGGAAATTCCTCATATTTCTTAACAAAATATTATAATACCCAGACATTACATATTCTTTCATTCGCTGTTCATTTCTTAAGTTATATTAATCTTAATTTACCTGCAAAACGTGCCCTACATTAAGAACATTGTTGAGTGCTTGGTAAGGGCAGCTGAGCGGCGCGCGTCAGACAGGAACAGTTCAGTGACGCAATGTGTTGTCTAAGAACACAATAGTTGCCACATGTCACCATGCAACGGCAGAGCCCGCGCGAAAACCCTTACTTTTGTAATATATAATTATAAACTTAAACCGGTTTGGTCATAGAAGTAAATAAGATTAATTACTAAAAACGCACATTGGTTGTTTCGGTGTTTTTTATTTATTACACAAATTCACCCTAGATCGGAGTTCCCCTATGTTGGAAATCCCTCCAGTGAGTCACATCTAATTCAATGAGATGTGAGGGTTGTGGTAAGGTCAGTGTGGAAGGCAGCTTGTGTATTAAACATGAACAAAAACTTTCCACAAGCTGAGATCATAGTATAAGGTTTGCATGTAGAGGTTAATGTGGTGCCACGACTCTTAACTTAAACATAACTGACTGTTCTTAACTGGAAGGGGGAAAGGGAACGAATAGAACTAGTCATAACAAGGTGTTGCTCTGTTCATTCAACACCCTGACAACACGCTTGGCTATTTGGTGCGGATGAGTTTTTCTTTACCACCTGAGTTGAAGTCCAGCACTCATGTCGTGTGGGTAAAAGTCCGTACTATGAAACCAAGTTCTGACGAAAGGTTTGTATTTCAAGAGTAAGTAAAGCAGAAGGGACGGTGGGATGTGTTCCGCTTGTTTCCTCTTAATATCATTGTTTATAAAAAGAAATGTGACATCTAGAGCTACAATTCTTGATCTCCAGACGGAACAAGGGATAACTTATGTTTATTTTTTTCTGTTAGAGTTACGAATTGTACATTAATGTGTACAAATATGTTCATACTAATATAATCTGTAAGTTAATTTTGTATGAATAATTAGTCTTTCATATATGTATACTATATGTTGGGGAGGCGGTGGTGCAGTGGTCAGCGTTCGGACATGGGAGCCTAGAGTTCCGGGTTCGAATCCCCGATATCCGTTGATCACTTTTCAATATTTGATATCACCGCCGAGTGGCCAAAGACTACCCAAGTTACTGTCCTCAGACGGGACTTACAACGTTAATATGCATCTGAGGCTGTAGCAGTAATAAGCCTCACTCGTTCTCAACATATTCAAGAGAGAACTTAATCATTCGAGGCGTCACTATAAAAATTATAAAAACCTACACCAAATAACAGGCGAGGCAAGTCCATCTGTGCCTTCATATGCCTACTGGTGCCAACGGTTAATGATATAGAAAAGAAAAAAAACTTGCACCTGAAGCCTGGACGAGTTTTTTTTAGCAAAGCTGCTGACTGACTGTTGTGAGTGGGATTCGGGTGGCGAAGAAACACGGGAAGGAGAAATAGTTTATTTATAAGACGTTTCGACCAACGATAAAGAAATAAAGTACTTCTCCTTCGTCCAGTGTTTCTTCACCACCTAAATCCCACTCATTTGTATCTCTTTTATATGACTGTTGTAAGGAAGTGTTCGAGTAGCATAAAGACATTCCGTTTTCTTCCCCTTAATAATGTACAGTTGTAGCTGTATAACATATACTCAAATCTTGATCTGCGATAACATCCAACGATAAATAAAATAAAGAAATTATTCAATTATGAAATAATTAAAAAAAGGCAACGCGTACGACACACACTATTTTGTCATTGGCTGCTTAGCTCGTGACGTCACTATTCAATACCACCAATGACAAGCTGGTATGTGTTGGGTGCTATTTGTTCTTGAATTAGCTGATAATAATTTCCTGGCAGAGCAACACCTTGATGATGACTATGGTCCTGCACGTTTCCTTCCTCCCTCCAGAGAGAAACAGTCAGTCTTCTAATCCAATTAACAGTCGAGGCACCACACTAACACCCTTCAATTAGGACTACACGCAAATCTTACATTATGATCTCAGCTTGTGGAAAACTCACTCTTTTTACCAGCAGCAGATCTTGTTATAAACCTTGTTATAAATCTTCGTCTGGGCTCCAGGTCCAAGTCTCGGATGGATAGATCTTACCTCCTTAACTCCCTATTGATCCTTATACCTGTGTGACTGCAAACTGTGTGAGTGCGGTGCTTTGTTTCCTTTCTTTGACTCATACAAATCACACCTATACACGTTTACATTCAGTATTGGACAAGACGGTGACAGCATGGAATACTTACCCAGTAAGTCTGATTTACTAACTACCTAACTAAATTTATCCTGAATAGCCATTGTTTCAAATATCTATCATAGCAAAATATTTGACTGTCACTACGAGTTCTATGAGAGAGGAGGGACTTTCACTGGAAATAAAAAAATATTTTCAGAGAATCTTTGTTATTTTTTTAAAAGGGCTTTGGATAACACTGTTGGTAATGTCATAAATATAGTGAAAACGATCGACGCAGTTAGGGATATATAATTCATGTCCACGGTATGCTAAGCTTCCACCTCCAATTTTCTCCCTGGCTTTTCTGTTGTTATTTTGATATACTGCTAACGTCCTCCAAAATCTAGAAATGGTTTTGTCTCAGCTCAACTCAATCAGTTGTTGTCCATCACATTCGCACGATGTGTCTTATCCAATCTTGTTAATGACTCCGTCCTTTGTCAGACGCCAGCCAGCAGCAATTTCAAAACTCGTTGTGATTCTACAGAACGCCCAGCTACTCACCTTTGTATTATTTCTGACAAGGACAGAGAGAACTTTTATCACTCTGATGCGTCAAAACTTAACTTCATTTCTCAACAACAGAAAGTAAGTATTAAATAGCGCGGAGTGAAAAAATATTCGTCTCATTAACTCCTTTCCACTTACTGACTTCTTTCAGACTCTTTCTCTCTCCGGCACAGTATTCCATTACTTTCTACAACACTGTACAACTATTTATGTAGCTATTCAAATACATTCTTCCATTACATCCTCTTAACACAAACTGCTGCACAAAAATCCCTTGTAACTGCATATAATTAATTTCAAAACTAGTAAGTTCCAAAGATTCCCTCCTTTTTCCACCTTTTCTTCCTCTGAACAGCAACAGCAGCAGCAGTAGGTCCCGGCGGCTGTCAAACAAATCACTGTGTTCGAGGGTTTCTTAACGCTTCCCTTTGTGGTGCAACGTGTATTTTGAACAGTTTTCCTTCGCCATCTTTGGTTTGTGTCGGCTGCTTAACTATTATATAAAGAAAACGCCCTGACTACTGTGGTATGGGAGGGAAAAAAAGAACACACACACACACACACACCACCGATAAGCATGGAGACACATTAGTGATATAGGAAGGGCAGGGAGGCAGGAATCAAAGGTATAGCTACATCAACATTAATTAACTCCAATCAAAGCCACAGCTAACCTTCCGGTGTCACAGGTTCACGTCCGGCTACCTGGGTTCGATATCCGGGGCGGAAACTTACGTACGTACATTACCTGCCCACGGACTACACACCTGTTACGCCACTCTTAATGAAGCAGGACAGGTAGCAGCAGGTATATATAGGAGTGTTGTAAAGCCTGCCTGAAAACAGCCTCGTAAGGGCCAACAGGTATGCTGCTGTTTGTTCTTCCTTTGTATTCCTTTGTACTGCCCTGCCGCCTGCCTGCCCATCATTACCTTCCTATTGCCTCCCTCCCGGTCCTACAACCCTCAGCCTTGCCTCGTACACATCACCGGGCCTGACATAGCTTCAAGGGTTTCAAAAAGACAGGAAAACAGACTTATGGGATGATAGTGTGACGAATACAAATAAAATGGTTACACTTCTTTGGGACAAATTAAACCTAAGTTAAGAAGACGGATATTGGCAAAACACGGTGATAGGATAGAAACCTTTTAAGGGCGATAAGTGGTAGTACTCCATCAGAAATGTAAGCCTAACGAGGATCATGGAAAATATCCCTGTGAGGAAACATGTTATCAGGTACCAGTAAGTAAGAGGCTGGAAGGAAGGGACGGGAAGGCTCAGAGTCATTCAGGTTGAGATGTGTGGAACGAGTTAGTGTTAGATGAGTTTAGTCTCGTGTGTGTTTCTACCTTCCAATAACCTGACCAAGAAGTATCAAGAACGTGACCGACTCTCTTCTTTCCAACACTGCTGTAATGTTCTGTTGGCGTGGCTTTGAAATGGCCTTATGTCAACAGCCTTGTTTGGTAATTCCTGATCAGTATTCTTTTCACTGGGAGGAAATTGTATAATAAAATGTATCTTGCTGTCTTCTGGGAAACATTTCAACAGATCCACCTCTTAACAAACCATTTAATTACTTTTCTATAATACCTAATTGTTACATTTCAAGGTATTTGATGTATAATTCTATGAAATGCTACTCATACTTCAAGGGTGTGCACCTCACACTCCTGCTTTTATTGTGTGAGGCAGCTGTCAGACCCGGAGATGTGCTCGAGATTAAATCACTCGTTCTTCCACACAACATTAACAGATAAAGTGTCCTTATGCCAATTTCGGCCACATCAAGGCGTGTTTTACATTAACTTCACCTTACCTAAGTTATCTTCTATCTATCATTCTTACTTTCTATCTATCATGGCTGCTTCAGTATCAATAAAAAAAAAAGTCAAGTTCTTAATCTGACAAAATCGGTTTAATACGTGACTGGATGTGAACAGTGTATGATGTATGTGTGTATGTATGTATGTACCCTTCAGAGTGTTACCATGCTTAAGTTAGAGTGTTGGAAGGAGTCAAAGGTGTGTGTGTGTGTGTGTGTGTGTGGCTACGGGTTACTACAGCTCCTCTTGTTTATGGACTTTACCGATTTGTAATTCGTCCTCGTCCTTTCTTTGGTAATATTTAAGGTACACTATCAAAAACTGTCACTGATATGGATGTAGATGATATATAATTCCTAACACTTTAATTATCTTTGGCCTTCTTTTTTCTCAACCTCCTCCTCCTCCTCCTCCTCCGCTTTCCCACCATACCTTGCTTTTCCTTCCTTCCCTTCACGCTGGATATCTTAATCAAGCCACAGATCCTGCCACCTTCCCCCACACGAATATATACTCTTTATAATCTCCCTTAAGGAGCCCGCCCATCCCAACCCTTTAAAGGTCTTACACCTCTGTCAACCTCTCCCCCATCCGTCCACACCCTCACACCCACACCCATCCGCGCACACACACCCACATACACCCACACCCACACCCACCCACACACACACACACACACACACACACACACACACACACACACACACTAAGTATACACCACCAGGCCTTTACAAAATGATATGTTACTTCCCACACCGCCACTTCTGCTTTTCCTTCTTTCCTCCTCCTCCTCCTCCTCCTCCTCCTCCTCCTCTTCCTCTTCCTCTTCCTCTTCCTCTTCCTCCTCCTCCTCCTCCTCCTCCTCCTCCTCCTCCTCCTCCTCCTCCTCCTCCTCCTCCTCCTCCTTCTCCTCCTAATTCCTCCTCCTCCTCCTGCTTGGGACTAGAAGTGGCTCATCACACACTCATTGTCGCTGAAGCATCACTAGTCCCTCAATCTTGCTATCTCCCACACTGACAATACCTTGATGGTGTTGGATCCCCTTAAGACCCTCAAATCATTCGCTCTACTCGGTGAAACTTCTCCGCTTCAACGAATGGACGTAACTTTGCATGGAACCAGTTGCTACATCGATGCACGTATACACACTTCCTCACACACAGGCACGTAATATGTAGACAATTTGTTATTACTGTGAGCACCAATGATGTTTAACGGTGGTGTGTGTGTGTGTGTGTGTGTGTGTGTGTGTGTGTGTGTGTGTGTGTGTGTGTGTGTGTGTGTGTGTGTGTGTGTGTGTGTGTGTTGCGAGGTTAATGAACAAAGGTAGAGGTGTAGAGATAGTGGTAGGGAGGGTAAGGGACAAAGTTATTGAGGGTATGAGGAAGGAAAGGTTTTAGAGTCAATCAGGAACACAATACTGGAATACTATCATGATGACAGATTATAGGAATGAAAACTGAAGCTAACTTATTATTTTCTTGTACCCTTCTATTGCTTTCTTATGTTAGCGGTACATTTAAATTTCTTCCCACTTGTTAATAATGAGTCACGGTGGGGTCTGAGTCTTCCTGAGTCCTGCCTTCCTATGAGTCAGTACAAGGCAGACAAAGTACAAAGCTAACTAACTCTCAGCTTATGACTATTGTTTACGCCTAAGAGAACCATCTGGACATTGATTCTCTTAACTCCTCTTTACCCTTATTGCCTCGTAAACTCAGTAAAGTTAATGGATATATCTATTATTTCTTTCTAGTTGCCTTCTACTATAGTTCGCGTTAATTCCATATTTATTGACATCAAGAGCAACTTTACCTATTAGAGTACGTAATATATTATAGAAAAAGGAGAAGTGTGTTTGTCTGTCTTTTGCTCTTCCTTTAACGTTTCAATGCTATAATCGTAACACAAAAACACCTTTACTGCCATCACACTCCCCACACACACACTGTTGCACCGCTTCACACACGTCCCCTTAACACACAAGCTTTACAATGTGTGTCAAGCTAAAAAAAAAAAAAGTGATGCGACCCAATATCACAGAATCAATTGCTTCATTAAACGTGTGTAATCTGGGGACCATGAACGTGATTGGCGAGTTATTAAAAAAAATAATAATTTAGTCAGGCATGTTATTAGATTGTTATGCAGCTCAGT
>JAPQNM010000018.1:19385412-19387912 GCA_029783475.1 Metacarcinus magister
GTAGTAGTAGTAGTAGTAGTAGTAGTAGTAGTAGTAGTAGTAGTAGTAGTAGTAGTAGTAGTAGTAGTAGTAGTAGTAGTAGTAGTAGTAGTAGTAGTAGTAGTAGTAGTAGTAGTAGTAGTAGTAGTAGTATAGTAGTAGTAGTAGTAGTAGTAGTAGTAGTAGTAGTAGTAGTAGTAGTAGTAGTAGTAGTAGTAGTAGTAGTAGTAGTAGTAGTAGTAGTAGTAGTAGTAGTAGTAGTAGTAGTAGTAGTAGTAGTAGTAGTAGTAGTAGTAGTAGTAGTAGTAGTAGTAGTAGTAGTAGTAGTAGTAGTATAGTAGTAGTAGTAGTAGTAGTAGTAGTAGTAGTAGTAGTAGTAGTAGTAGTAGTAGTAGTAGTAGTAGTAGTAGTAGTAGTAGTAGTAGTAGTAGTATAGTAGTAGTAGTAGTAGTAGTAGTAGTAGTAGTAGTAGTAGTAGTAGTAGTAGTAGTAGTAGTAGTAGTAGTAGTAGTAGTAGTAGTAGTAGTAGTAGTAGTAGTAGTAGTAGTAGTATAGTAGTAGTAGTAGTAGTAGTAGTAGTAGTAGTAGTAGTAGTAGTAGTAGTAGTAGTAGTAGTATAGTAGTAGTAGTAGTAGTAGTAGTAGTAGTAGTAGTAGTAGTAGTAGTAGTAGTAGTAGTAGTAGTAGTAGTAGTAGTAGTAGTAGTAGTAGTAGTAGTAGTAGTATAGTAGTAGTAGTAGTAGTAGTAGTAGTAGTAGTAGTAGTAGTAGTAGTAGTAGTAGTAGTAGTAGTATAGTAGTAGTAGTAGTAGTAGTAGTAGTAGTAGTAGTAGTAGTAGTAGTAGTAGTAGTAGTAGTAGTAGTAGTAGTAGTAGTAGTAGTAGTAGTAGTAGTAGTAGTAGTAGTAGTAGTAGTAGTAGTAGTAGTAGTAGTAGTAGTAGTAGTAGTAGTAGTAGTAGTAGTAGTAGTAGTAGTAGTAGTAGTAGTAGTAGTAGTAGTAGTAGTAGTAGTAGTAGTAGTAGTAGTAGTAGTAGTAGTAGTAGTAGTAGTAGTAGTAGTAGTAGTAGTAGTAGTAGTAGTAGTAGTAGTAGTAGTAGTAGTAGTAGTAGTAGTAGTAGTAGTAGTAGTAGTAGTAGTAGTAGTAGTAGTAGTAGTAGTAGTATAGTAGTAGTAGTAGTAGTAGTAGTAGTAGTAGTAGTAGTAGTAGTAGTAGTAGTAGTAGTAGTAGTAGTAGTAGTAGTAGTAGTAGTAGTAGTAGTAGTAGTAGTAGTAGTAGTATAGTAGTAGTAGTAGTAGTAGTAGTAGTAGTAGTAGTAGTAGTAGTAGTAGTAGTAGTAGTAGTAGTAGTAGTAGTAGTAGTAGTAGTAGTAGTAGTAGTAGTAGTAGTAGTAGTAGTAGTAGTAGTAGTAGTAGTAGTAGTAGTAGTAGTAGTAGTAGTAGTAGTAGTAGTAGTAGTAGTAGTAGTAGTAGTAGTAGTAGTATAGTAGTAGTAGTAGTAGTAGTAGTAGTAGTAGTAGTAGTAGTAGTAGTAGTAGTAGTAGTAGTAGTAGTAGTAGTAGTAGTAGTAGTAGTAGTAGTAGTAGTAGTAGTTAGTAGTAGTAGTAGTAGTAGTAGTAGTAGTAGTAGTAGTAGTAGTAGTAGTAGTAGTAGTAGTAGTAGTAGTAGTAGTAGTAGTAGTAGTAGTAGTAGTAGTAGTAGTAGTAGTAGTAGTAGTAGTAGTAGTAGTAGTAGTAGTAGTAGTAGTAGTAGTAGTAGTAGTAGTAGTAGTAGTAGTAGTAGTAGTAGTAGTAGTAGTAGTAGTAGTAGTAGTAGTAGTAGTAGTAGTAGTAGTAGTAGTAGTAGTAGTAGTAGTAGTAGTAGTAGTAGTAGTAGTAGTAGTAGTAGTAGTAGTAGTAGTAGTAGTAGTAGTAGTAGTAGTAGTAGTAGTAGTAGTAGTAGTAGTAGTAGTAGTAGTAGTAGTAGTAGTAGTAGTAGTGTAGTAGTAGTAGTAGTAGTAGTAGTAGTAGTAGTAGTAGTAGTAGTAGTAGTGTAGTAGTAGTAGTAGTAGTAGTAGTAGTAGTAGAGTAGTAGTAGTAGTAGTAGTAGTAGTAGTAGTAGTAGTAGTAGTAGTAGTAGTAGTAGTAGTAGTAGTAGTAGTAGTAGTAGTAGTAGTAGTAGTAGTAGTAACAGCAGTAGCAGTAGTAGCAATAGAACAATACAAAACCCATTTCGTTTTCATCACGCATAATCTAGTTCTAACAACCATTACATACTAGCAACCTTTCAAGAAAACCAAACCACCAAGCGGGTACGTGACCACCCCCATCCGCTGGTGTCTTATCCTCCTCACGTCAAGTAATCCTACACTGACTATTCACTGCCATCAAATACACATTCATCGCTCGGGCAGCATAATTCCACTCCTTTCAAGACGAACAATTAAGAGAAAGTCGCGTCCCTGTGGATCGGCTAATTGATGTACCTCGGCTCTGATGACACTCCAAGGGCCTCACCGACTCGTGGCCAAGGAACACTTTACACCAC
>JAPQNM010000018.1:19392912-19402912 GCA_029783475.1 Metacarcinus magister
TGAGGACGAGGAAAAGAAAAATGCCATAACAGGAAATAAAGGTTACGAGGTAAAATTTGCAATTCCTCATCGACTCTAGTTTGATCTTTACATAAGTGTACAGGTCATTGGAGGAGAGTCACTTCACCTGAGCCGCAAGTCTTACTCCCACGGTAGAGGCTAACAGTTGTGACGTGTGAGGATGAGCTATATGACCATAACCTCAAGTGCATCTCTCAAAACAATTAGCTAAATGACTTCATTAATTATGCTAAATAAATGTTATTTTAGTTGTGTGTGAGTGTTTCATGGGATTTTATTATTATTTTGTTTTTGTTATTGTTATTATTATTTTTATCCTGACTCTTTGTAGTCTTAGTCGTGGGAGCTTCATTACATTTTTAATTAACCTCCGTAACTGTGTGTGTGTGTGTGTGTGTATGTGTGTGTATGTGTGTGTGTGTGTGTGTGTGTGTGTGTGTGTGTGTGTGTGTGTGTGTGTGTGTGTGTGTGTGTGTGTCTGTGTGTGTGTGTGTGTGTGTGTGTGTGTGTGTGTGTGTGTGTGTGTATGTGTGTGTGTGTGTGTGTGTGTGTGTGTGTGTGTGTGTGTGTGTGTGTGTGTGTGTGTGTGTGTGTGTGTGCGTGTGTGTGTTTCGTGCATTAAAACTCTACATCACACACACAGTCACACACACACACACACACACACACACACACACACACACACACACACACACACACACAGACACACACACACACACACACACACACACGCACACACACACACACACACACACACACACACACACACACACACACACGTGAACATAAATTACACCGGAACAATATAAATGTCGTTAAGCATAATGACGCGTTAATATAATGAAGAAGAAAAAAAACTTAATTAACCAAAGTGAAATATATATATATATATATATATATATATATATATATATATATATATATATATATATAAATTATAAAGAAATGAGCATATGATTATACATTACTAAAGAAGAAAAAAACACGATAAGTAATTACAAAGCAGAGATGAATTACTGAAAGGAGGAGAAAATACGAGAAGGAAATCCGTGACAGAAAGCCTGGAAAAAGGAAGGATTTAATAAAAGCTTATGACCGAGGGAAGGTTGTTGGCGTCGTTACAAGGCTTTACAAGGCTTTGGAGTGTAGAGTCTAGAGGTTTAATTCATGGTGAAGACGCTGTTACAAATATTTCAAGACGAACATGATCTACCCACGTATAAATTAAACTAGTGTACATAATATTCTGTTCTCAAGCAATAATGAAGAAAAAATACATACATACGGAATATCACAGTGGGTTTATGTTCCCGTTGTGACTCCCTCTCCTTGGGTTAGCTGCCTCCCTGCTACCCATACATCGTAACATCAATGCATTAGAAGTCCTATTATTAAGCAAACATCAGCTTAACGACCTGTACTTTACTATATGAAGGCAAGTTACGTTTAGATGTGAACCGTGAACACCACACTTATTTTGTTTTACTTTTTTTTAGCTCCTGCATCTCAAGGACATGTAGCCGAGGCAGCAAGCAGCGCACCACCTCTTCAAGGTGTCACGCGGATCACGGTTTTCGATGAAACTAATAAGAATAATGCATTGAAATTATCCAAATAAACTTTTACCTCGTGACGCCCTATAGTGCCATACTGCAACTTATCTGTCTATTGATCTGCAGCAAAGTCTTCTAATACATGTTCAGACTTTGCCAGTCACCTTCAATAAAATGTCTGTCATCCTCACTAAGTATACAATTAAACACCTCGAGTTTGTGTCTGCACAAGCCATTCCTCTTGACTCTCATAGCAAAGGTAGAAGACATGCTGATCATCTGTTAGTTATGGGGTTTTGTAAGATTATCAAAAGATCAGAGAACTTTACATTAAGAAAGAATAGTTAATATAGTGGAAGTGAGCGAGGCAGTTTAATCAGAATGTAGGTAGAATTAGCACTTCTTTCACCTCCAAAAGTCAACAGGTCAGGTCAAGTATGTGAAAACAAAAAACAGAGACAGTCATGAATTTGTTGCGTGTAATATCAATGTTACGATGCACGGCGATGATTCTTAACCTCTGTCTAGCAAGTCTCACTGTTACGTCCTTAGCTAAGAGAAACACAAAGACAGCCACATCTTCCTCCACTTCTCTCCTTCCTTACCTCCATTCCTCCCTCTTACTCTCACCGCCATTCTATAACTCGTTTATATAAAGCATTAATAAGGGTGAGTGTTCTTTCTTTCCCTTACGAGAAAAGAGTAATAATACCTGAGTCTAATCCCACCTGTGATCCTTGCTCTCCTTTCTCTCTGGTAAGCCTCGCACGGCAGGTTTGGAGCCTCACCTCCTCCCTCATTCAATTAATCCAACAAACACCGGAATGAATTATCCTAAATTGAGCCCAGAGGGAGAACCGAGTACACTAATACTTAATTGCCGCGGCGCGATCCTGTTAATCAAAGAGTTTAAATTAGTCTACATTATATCAACAGGTGTGATGTGCAGCTTCAGGGCAGGTGTGTGTGTATATATATATGTGTGTGTGTGTGTGTGTGTGTGTGTGTGTGTGTGTGTGTGTGTGTGTGTGTGTGTGTGTGTGTGTGTGTGTGTGTGTGTGTGTGTGTGTGTGTGTGTGTGTGTGTGTGTGTGTATACTCATTATACATCCTTCCATCTACCTACGCGTCTCTGAACAATGAAAGGAAGAAGAAAGAAGAAAAAATTAATATTACAACTAGTACGTACTGTACGTGTTCAGTTCATAATACAAAGCTAAGACACCATTAATTTCTTCATTCTTAACTACATATCAATGAAGTATTATAGAAAGAACTCCAGACACTGATTCCCTGCCTCTCTTTATCAACATTCCAATACGAGAACGAAGAGAAAAAGTTTCAGAGTCCTTCTTCCCTTATAATTCTGACACTCTTTAACCCTTTTTTGTAAACGTCAACTTATTTTTTCGTTAGTGTACCTTGAGTTCTTGGTTACTTAGGGTGTGTGTCTGGTGCAGCCTGTCGATGTGAGGGATTCCTAATATTAATTCATAACGGATTTGTTAAGTAAATGAGATGTAGTGAAGTTGAGGCTATGAAACTGCACCTACCTCTTGATATTTTTTTTTTTCTTCTGTCAGTCAGTCAGTTAGTCTCTCTCTCTCTCTCTCTCTCTCTCTCTCTCTCTCTCTCTCTCTCTCTCTCTCTCTCTCTCTCTCTCTCTCTCTCTCTCTCTCTCTCTCTCTCTCAATTGAAAAATAGCGTAGCTGTTTAATTAAATGGTTCAGGCATCACGACGGAGTAATTAAAATTGTAACTAAATTAGGACGCAGCGTTTGGGGGCAAAATTAAGTGTATAATTACAAACATTTTGGAGGTGGGGATGATGACATTATCCTTATAGTGTTAATCACATGTTACTGGAGAACCCCCCCACCACACCCCCACTACACCCTCAACCCCAACCACTTCCACTGTGACAACGTAAGTACTTTTTCTCTCCATTCTCATTTCTTTCCTTTTTTTAAATTTTCCTTCCGATTTATTTTGTGTTTCTTCTTCCTCCCTTCCTTTCTGTCATGCATTATCATCTTGCTTTTTTGCTTTTATAAATATTGTGATTACAATTCTTTTTTTTTTGTTTGTTTGTCAGTATCAATTACAATTTCCTGTCGCACTGCCTTTCTAGTGAATTAATTATATTTTTATTACTGCGAGAAACGTATTATTTGCAGTGTTGTGTTTTAATGATCCGGCTTTCCCTTGCTGTGTCTCGTTTTGCCTCGCCTTCAGCATCCTCATTAAACAAACTGATATCTCTTTCACGCCGAGTCTGCCTGGAGGAGGCCACCACCGAGCAAGCATAATAACAACCACAGTGACGTGAGCTGCTGCCACGCTCAACATTATGCTCTGTCATCCTCACGGGAGCTGTCACCAGGGCGGCGCCACTGTCGACATAAACATTTACACCGACATTATCCTTCCACTCTTCATAACGGCGAGAAGCACTACAAGAGCTTTGCTTTTTAGTAAACAAGGATATTATGGAGATGTTACTGTTATGATGCTAAAAATCTCGCTCACGGTATTAAGCGCACACAGTTGGCACCCCCCTGATCACCGTCCCCCCGCCCACCCCCAGGGAATGAACACACTGCAGGTAAAGAGGCTACCGGGCGGGGGAAAATATAAGAAATTAATTCACTAGTTACTGAAAGATAAAGGAATAGTGACCGTTATTAAGTTTCATATAAACAAGAGGAAGCCTCGCCATGGGCTTTATTACCTTGCAACTCAAGGTTTGTTTTACACTCATTTTTTTAAGCCGCTGGACACTAATCATTTAGAGTCAACAATGAGGTCTTTGTCGTAACCCACGAGGCCCCTCAGGCGTCCTTACGCAAAAATGTTTCCACACCTTCTTTTGTGTTGCTTTGCCTTTTCCGTTGGTGGTGACCGTATCATACTCATCACGGCATCGCTATGTAGGTATGTATGTAAGGAGTGGCTGCGTCCAGGATATGATGGATGCTTTACCACAAACTGTAAACCAATCCTTCATTCCTCTTCTCTTTTCCTCCTCTTCTCAGTAAAATGGTCGCGGACTGCAGCGACCAGCCACCTCGAAGCCTCAAAGTCATCCTGTTGGTGATTTGCTTCAACTCCATCATCGTCCGAGTTACATGTTATTTATTTCGCTCATCATCATCATCAGCAGCAGCAGCCTCGTCTTCCACAGGAAAAAAAAAATTTGCCTTCCTCACTTGTGTTTCGAATTCAGAATTTCCCTCAATCTCTATTTGGAAAGGCACCTCTGACAGACATTTTTCGTGTGTGTGTGTGTGTGTGTGTGTGTGTGTGTGTGTGTGTGTGTGTGTGTGTGTGTGTGTGTGTGTGTGTGTGTGTGTGTGTGTGTGTGTGTGTGTGTGTGTGTGTGTGTGTGTGTGTGTGTGTGTGTGTGTGTGTGTGTGTGTGTGTGTGTGTGTGTGTGTGTGTGTGTGGTGTGTGTGTGTGTGTGTGTGTGTGTGTGTGTGTGTGTGTGTGTGTGTGTGTGTGTGTGTGTGTGTGTGTGTGTGTGTGTGTGTGTGGGTGTGTGAGAGAGAGAGTTACATCCTTTGCCTTATCCTCACATGTATAGAAAAAAACACTCTTCTTTTCTTGCATTTCACACCGTCTGGTACTCAGCTCTCGCCTCTGCATACCACTCACTATTCACCTGCGTTCAAACATTTCGACACAAACACAGGTGTATAGGATTGCTGGCCACCTCAACACGCAGGAAACACGCCCACCACCCATGCACCCTCCTTAACGCCATAGAGATAGGAAAAGGATCTATACGGATTCTTAGAAAATCTCAGGACACTTCGACAGGACACTCACACCTCCCCCTGTCCTCCCACCCACCACCAGGACCAGTAGACGGTAATCCTGTCTAAGACTAAGACATCACAGTCCCTCCTCACATACATCCATCCTCGATAACACGTGTTTCAAAGCAGTGAAGTTGCATTCAAACCTGACTAGAGTAACGGCTTAGCAGGTCATTACGTCCGTTTCCTCCTGTCATTAAGCGCTTGTCTACGAGAAGTGGCATATAGTAGTTTTTGCTTAATCTGTCCTCCAAACCCTGGCTTGTCTGCAGTTATTTATAAGGCAAACATATTATCACAGTCATGGTCAATATGTAAGTTGATAAACATTCCTGTGTGGTGAAAGGAGGAGCCTCGTGCATTATACGTAAAATCAGATGGTTCTTCTCATTCTCTCTACAAGTGACAAAAATAACATATTTTATCCAACACACTACTACAAAGACCCTTGTGTACTCCTTGCATTCAGAATGTGGTTAGGGGTTGCGACTTCCACTGCTTCTTATCATCCTTCATCCCCGCCCGTCCAGACACTGAGGGAAGCCTTTACACTGTGCCCCCCGTGCTTGTATGTGGCCCAGAGCACCTTGAATGGAAGGGTGCGTGTGTAAGGTGAGTCTGAATGGAGAGCCATGTATTGTAACCTGCATCCAATTTATTCCTGTGTTTAGTTTGGACTTTTTCAAGACCTCCTGCACTGCTTAGCGTCGGCATACTTTTAAGGGGAGGGAGTAATATACATGATACAGACTGAACATTATTCCTCTCAGCCATTACCAAGCCACTGTTGACACAAGTGCATGGACAAGAATGATTAACCAGAGGCCCTGGGTTCGAGTCCCGTCCGGAGGAGGTAGAGTACAGCCTCCTATGTGCCTCGTCCTGCCTTAATGAGTACCTGGGGAAGCCTGAGGAGTGAACCGTGATGTGCAGCCTATCACTGTCGGTTCTATGTGCTGGAGTGAAGGAATTGGAGAGTTAATGTGAATTCAGTAAGCACCAAACATCAGAGGCCATATGACAAGGAGACTAGTGTACATTATTCGTGTGTTTTCCAGCATGCTTGGCAAAACTTTCTCATATTTTTGTTGGGCTGGTTAATACATTTTTTTCATAAAGTTTATAAAAGTTCATGATTTTCCACGTCCGTTTGTCATCTTTTTCCTACACGAGCGGATGACACGCCGTGATGCTAGTGTTAAAACCACTCACGATAAAAGGTCATCCACAAAGTAATCCACATCAGAGCCTTGTCGAGAAGCCTAATGAGCGGATTACGTAATTACCTATACTGCCAACCCTTCAGTGCCCTTCCCGGCTTGTGTTTGGTCGGAAAGTGACGTGTAGATTAGCCTGCCTTTCATACCCAAGGCTTATATACACACTACAGGCTTTTGTTTCTCCGGCAGCAGGTTTGAACGCCTTCAGATGCGCTTAAACTCCCTTACGCCTACGAAGTACCTTCGAAAGTGGCGGATTAAACAGTCTCTTCTCATTTGTTTAGTAATGTACCAAGTGTTTTAATTGCTGTCTATAAAGGAATGAGCGTGACTGGAACAACTCTTAATTGCTGTCTATAAAGGAATCAGAGTTGTTCCAGTCACGCTCATAGCCAAGTAATTACACCTTAACGGGACATCTGCACCCACAACATTCACAAACACACAGGCAGACGTGCCTCAAGATATTTAATCATCTAGTACAAAGGGACTGGGTTTTGAAGCGTCTAAGTCAATAAATTATTATTATTAAGACCCTTGTGTGTATTACAATCACATCCATCTTGGTTTTTTCATCTCTTTTAGGTTTAATTGACGCACTCCTTTTTCTCTTCACCATACCTTGTATTAGTTTGAGTAATTATCTGTGTGAATGTTTCTTTCCTATTTCTATGCAGCTACCTTGCTTATTGCTGCCACGTTCACTGTATCAGCGTCATCTTCGTCAACACTTAGAGGACTGCGTGAAATCTGATTCCTATTTTCAGTTGAAGGTCAGCTCTTTTGATCCTTGTTCCCGTCAGGACAGATTGAAAACAGATTTTACCCGAGATTTAATTAGTTCCTTTGTGCTCATAAAGTGAAAGTTGTTTCATAGTATACCATCAAGTGGTCACATTCACTTTGTAAATAATGATTAAATTTATCATATAATTTATCTTATGTAATAAAGTCAAATCTAATTAATCCATTGGGCTCCTCTAAGATCAATTAGGACCTTTTCTTCTTTTTTAATGGATCCTGTTTAATGATTTCTAGTTCTGTCATGAAGTTTTGAAGGCTGTGATCTGCCAGGATGCTGACGTAAATGTACGTCTTCATGGACCAACACTGTGACGCTCAAACGGTGCTTATTCACTTTAGACGGCACACTGCCTATCAGTACGAGATGCAATAGTGTTCAACGTTGCTGTAATGACATTATACAACAGGAACGTTCGAAACATTACTGACTGTGTTCATTATGATTGCACTGCGGGTATTGCAGTAATGATCTCACCTCCACGTCACAAAATGTCTGGCAGGATATAGTTTCAGAGACATCTTACGTAGTACATTATTCATTCGGTGGTGCCGTGTGAGTCTACTGTCTACAGTTCTCACTTAGCTCGTGACATAAAAACACGGTACTCCTTGTATGTGTGAAGCGTTCTCTTACAACCCTCCAGAGACTCCACAGCAAACACTCAAACATGCAACACTCTCTCTCTCTCTCTCTCTCTCTCTCTCTCTCTCTCTCTCTCTCTCTCTCTCTCTCTCTCTCTCTCTCTCTCTCTCTCTCTCTCTCTCTCTCTCTCTCGCTGTGTGTGTGTGTGTGTGTGTGTGTGTGTGTGTGTGTGTGTGTGTGTGTGTGTGTGTGTGTGTGTGTGTGTGTGTGTGTGTGTGTGTGTGTGTGTGTGTTTGTATACACGTGTGCGTGTACGTGCGCGCCTTGCTGCTCACCACCTTTTACCATAACACATTTCTCAGAAACATTAATTAAATGAGATTTGTCGTAAGAACATTAATGTGAATTAATTGAATTAAACAATAAAAGCTTCTACACATCATGGTAATTACTTCTAGCAGGCTTTGTGTAATAATCCTCTATGGTGCTTCTAATTAGTAAATTGAGTACCTTTTTTTTCAATGCTGGCATACATATCCGCGTTTATTCCGTAGATGAACATTTTTGTATTTCTATCGTTACAAGGACTGTGTATCTTAACCTCCGTCACTGTGTAATGAAAAGCACATCATGAAGGAGGGATGGAAGCATTCTTTGTCAGGCTTAATAAAACTCTGAAGCCCATTAACTATCGTGCTTCACCTAACACCTGATCACCGAACTATTATCGTATTCAATTAAGCTAATGTATTCCAACAGGTGTCTCGCCTGATATTGAATTTGGGGGATTAAATAAAGTATTGATTGAATTCATTCGAAATAAACAGATTGTTATCATACGAAGGGTGGGAGGGAGGGGGGAGGGGAGGTATATAGGGGACAAGATGACGACAATTCAAACTATTTCTGTAATATTTTTTTCTTCGTAATAACAGCAATAATGATGATGATGGTAATAATAATAAAAATATCAATAATAATGTCAACAACAACAACAACAACAACAACAACAACAACAACAACAACAACAGCAACGACAACTACAAGAACAGCAACAGCCACACCTACAACAACAACAACAACACCAACAACAAAAATAATAATAATAATAATAATAATAATAATAATAATAATAATGATAATAATAACAATAACAATAATAATAATAATAAAGATAATAATAATTATAATAATTATAACAATAAACTAAAGAGTGTATTCACTAGTTCTTTAGTACTGTATGACTTATAATGCAGGAAAGAACAGGTAAAATAAAAATACAACGCAAATTAAACAAACTACATCGAGTATTAACTAAAAAAGAAAAAAGCATATGAATGTGTAGACAATATTTCATGCTGATGTGAAATTCTTTTCTCATTGCATTGATTCACTGCATCCAACTCAATGGTATGCGATGTGTTATTTTAACCTTAATACAATGAATGATGTGAAGAATGTTTAATCCAAAAAATATATAACACCCCCAAAAAAGTGAAAGTAAATAAATAAACCTTGTGTCTATTTTTTCATCGAACCTCATATAATATTTTTGGTTAGATTTTTTTTTCACAACGACACTGATACTTTTGGTGATGATATTGTTGTAACTGTATATACAACTCGATGAAGTAAGTATTTACAAACAGGGTCTGTCTGCTTCAAAAGGATACACTTAATAGAAACACATCCCTCGTTAGCTATTATTATTTTTTTTACTGGACATTGGGAAATCGCATTGTACATCCTGGTGAGACTATAATTGGTGCACTCAATGGCGAGGCTGATGATGATGATGATGATGATGAATAGGAACAAAAAATAACAATGGCAATCACCTCGCTGGCGTTAAGTACAATAAAATTTCAATGACTATAATGACAATAAGCATGAAAGTAAAAAAAAATAATAATAATACAAATCTAAAATAAAAACTGCTTGATGGAGTAGCTACATGATATGGATGTGGAATGAAAGTCGAAGATCAAGGCTACAAACAGTG
>JAPQNM010000018.1:19407912-19417912 GCA_029783475.1 Metacarcinus magister
CAACACACACACACACACACACACACACACACACACACACACACACATTCTCTCTCTCTCTCTCTCTCTCTCTCTCTCTCTCTCTCTCTCTCTCCTCTCTCTCTCTCTCTCTCTCTCTCTCTCTCTCTCTCTCTCTCTCTCTCTCTCTCTCTCTCTCTCTCTCTCTCTCTCTCTCTACAACAACCCTAACACCCAAACACTAGAACACACTCAATAGGAAAGCCGTGAAAGAGGATAACTAGAGGCGACGCATCACCATATATTCTCTTCGAAGCATATCCTATACACAAGACCTTTTAGTTTCCACCCAACAACTGACTAGCTATCAATCGAATGCATCATCCTCTCCCTACACTCTCCCCCAAAGTAATCACAATCACACACATACACATACACACACACACACACACACACACACACACACACACACACACACACACACACACACACACACACACACACACACACACACACAAGTTCAGCGGAGGGGAGAGAGGGACTGATTCTGGAGGTAAGTAAACTATAAAAAGTAAACTACAAATCTTAACAGAGATTCCTGGTGGGGCAGAACCCAGTATCCCCATGGGTCTAACGCTGCCATGTCTACGTGAACTAGCCAGTTAGAACTTGATGTACATAAGTAAAAGGCATATAAAATGCTTTAACGAAATACCTCATTTTATTGCTATAGTCCTTCATATTGTATTTAGAACACTGTTATTGCAGCATTTACCTTACTAAGAACTACGGTGAAAGTTGATAAAAGTGATAACGTTTTCCAAGCAACACTGTGAAAAATGTATGCCACGCTTCGTTATCGCCATATGAATATCGTCAGCGTAGAACGTTAACTTTTCTTTTATACATGAATTTTTTTTTTGTTTTTTTTGATGAAGCATTTTATATGCCTTTTACTTATATACATCAAGTTCTAACTGGCTAGTTGACGTAGACATGGCAGCGTTGGACCCATGGGAATACTGGATTCTGCCCCACCAGGAATCTATGTTAAGATTTGTAGGACTATATTTGTGTGTTTGTCATAAGAGAAATTGTAGGACTCACTAAACTGTTTGTGTGGAATGAGGTTCACGTTAGTTGTTAATAAGTAATACCTAGATTTGTATATTTATTAGTTAGGTTAAGATGATGATTGTCTCCTTACTTTTATATCTCTCTCTGCACCTTCGCCTTCCGTTCTTTACTTCTGTTTATGTGGAATGAAGTTTACGTTAGTTAGTAAGTAATACCTAGATTTGCGTATTCATTAGTCATTAGTGATGTTTGTCTCTATACTTTCGCCTTCCGTGCTTACATCTACCTCGTCCTGAATGTGTAACGAAATAATAATTGCTTAAAAAAATTATTTGGGGAAAAGGTCCTCCTTAATCTATATATGTAACTACTGACGCTGTTTAGTGAGTATCTATTGAGTGACTTCATTACTATGGGAGAAGTACATTAACAGGTTAATTTTGTCTAATACTTTCTAAACCCGTTTTTGCCCATTTTTTTTAGCAGGTATCATAATTAGAAGAAAAATAACACAAGGAATACAGACCAAGGTTTAGGTATACAATATTGGGAGATAAAATACTTAAAAAGAAATCAAATAAATCAGAGAAATAAGGAAACTACACATTGTGGCTGAATATTATGTATTTCACAGCCCAAGGTCAAGAAAAAAAAATGAAGAGCCGTAGAGAAAAGCGGCTGAAACGACTCTATACTTACGAATACATATATAAAACATACATAAAGGTGACATTCCTTACGTTCCCTTTCCTCTGGTGCTCTTTCCGGCTACAGTGGCACGAGGCAGTTAATTTTTCTTTCCGGAGTACAATATATACAGCAATATCACAAGATTTTTTTTATTTTTTTGTCTCCCCACCGCGATAAAATGCATGTAATGACTTAAGAGTATTTACAGTTCTATGCCTTTCCGCAGCTATGGTGAGGCCGGGACTTGGGGGATAAAAATGATATACTCAATAGTGTTAACTGAGTGTATGTATCATGTTATATTTCACTTTCTTTCTTTTCGTCAGTCAGTTTCCACATAACGCACACTTACTTATTTACACACACACACACACACACACACACACACACACACACACACACACACACACACACACACACACACACATTGGGAGCTTTACATTTCCAGAAAACAAGGAAGATCCGTTATAAAAGATATCTTATATATTTATTCATTTGTTTATCAGTATCTTTTTTTTTAACTTTGCTTTTATTCTCTTACGTGTATATTTTCGTTAAGCATTTCCTTTTCCTTCTCTGTTTCTTTACAGGATGCCTCGTAACGACAGCGGGAAATATATTATTATTATTACTATTATAACTATTATTATTACTATTATTATTATTATTATTATTATTATTATTATCATTATCATCATTACTAAATCATTATTATTGTTGGCACTACTACTATCACTACTACAATTACTATTAAAACACACTATATACGAACACAATATCAGAACCAGGCGACAGAAGGTTATCACAGGTGCAAATAACACCGCGCAGGAGGAGAGGGCAAGGCAGACCAGGCGATCACCACACACCATCATGAAAGGAACAACAGCGGCAAGACAACCAAACAGTTAAACTTGACTATGAAGGAAAGTTACAAAGGAAAGGTAATTGTGTGGTAAAGGAAGAGGAAACATGGAATTAGGTAAGAAGGATTTCAGGATATCGACCACAATTTTGTGACTGTGAACGGAGTAGTTGAGAGAGAGAGAGAGAGAGAGAGAGAGAGAGAGAGAGAGAGAGAGAGAGAGAGAGAGAGAGAGAGAGAGAGAGAGAGAGAGAGAGAGAGAGAGAGAGAGAGAGAGAGAGAGCGAACATGGTCTCTAATGCACATTTCTCTCTCTCTCTCTCTCTCTCTCTCTCTCTCTCTCTCTCTCTCTCTCTCTCTCTCTCTCTCTCTCTCTCTCTCTCTCTCTCTCTCTCCTCCCCCTTTTCTCTCTCCTGCACCTCTCACCCATCACTCTTCCCTTTGCCTATTCCTTCCCTCTCATCTCCCCTCTTACATCAACACACCACCCTTTCCCTTTGCCACATAACCCTACATCCATATCCTACAATGTACCACCACAAACTATGATATTTCACCCCTTCACCCCTTAACCACACCCTTGTCAACAAGCGCTGTTTCCCCCTCTCCCTGCTCACCCCCCCTACCACCACACACTACCCTTTCCCTTGCCTTTCTCCCTGCTTCCGTATCCCCATCACCATGCCAACATCGAGGAGCCTCACACTGCCATCCCCAGCAAGAATCACCTTTTAGGATTCAACTTAAGTCCTCGTGTTATTACATATCAATTTGGAGTTTCCCCGCTGAAACGAAGAGGCGAGGCTGGACGACCCCTCCGCGACGCCAGCCCGAGGGAGGGACTGTGGCCTTTGTGCTGGGCGAACTAAGAGCCAGGATGCCGCCGCCGAGGAGCTCTGAGCCTTAACTGCGAGAATTAAGTGGGCGATTACGGGTAAGAGAAGAATAAGATTAGAGGTCCGAGGAAATAAAGTCACCCTCTTTTCCTTCGCCGAATTTTCCTCGTCCGGAGTCAAGACTTAACCCATCCGCCCTTACGGCTCACTCTGGCTGGAATAATTAAGATGAAAGCACAGGGTTACTTTCTGGAGACACGTGAAGAGGTGGAGAGGTGGAGAGGTGGGTGATGTGTGGAGGGTGAGTAGAGGGTGGGTGGCAGCAAAGAGTGTGAGCGGACATGGGAGCGGGACTGTAGTTCATCACCTCGAAGATCAGTCCCGCGCCTAGTACAGGGTCGCTCCTTTATCTCGTCCAACGTCTTCGCCGCAAGCAAAAACAAGTTCCCGGGAAAACTAAGGAGCTCTCCCCTCACTCGCCCTCGACGGGACAGCCTCTCCCCCGCACCAGGCTGAAGGAGAGATTACTCTGCACGGCCCCATTTACCTCCAGCAAGTAATCTGGTCGAGAAATCCTAAAAGAAGTGTCAATTAGAGCTGAGGCATGAATAATGGCCAAGGGCTCGTCCCTACTCCTCCCCTCCTCCCAACACCCTCTCACTCCCGTCCGACCATTTCAAACTTGAGCAATTAGTGGATAATGCCGGGCCGGACCTGACCACTGTCTGGGAGCCACGACGCCGCCTTCCCGCTGCTCGCCTTGCTTTGGCTCCAGGTGGGGAAGAAGCTGCTGAGAAAGTCCACCTCCCTCGTTTTCTATGCAAAGAAACGGCGCACGCGGGAAAAACCCACGACACCACTAAACCCTCCGCGGCAGCTCCGGCACTGGAATATATTTCGCCGCGGCCATTACAAAAGACAACAACGAAAACATCTGAAAACTAGAGGCAAGCGTTTGAATACTCCTCTGGGATCTGTTTACAACCCCAGCCATCCTCTTTCCACACTTAATGTCCTGGGCGCGTAATGGACACCCGCACCCTTACAGCCTTGACTCCCCGGTCCACCCTAGTGGCCGGCACACACACGGGCCATAGTCCCCGGCCCTCCTCACCCTGCAATACACCTCTCTAGCGCGGAGGAAATGATTGGTGCTCTTATAAGAAAATAATGGTGGAAATAGCGCCTTAATTCGTTAATAAAAGGTCTGGATAGCTAGATAAAAGGGCAGAGAGGCGAGCTGGCGCGAGGACCATCCATCTTGCGGGCAATCCAGGACTGTCAGAGCGGACGCTGGTCTGTCTGGGGCCCGGGAAGGCCAGCGATGGATGACTCGGCCGCCCTCGCCCCTGGGTCAGTAAGCTGCCCACGCCCACCACCTCCTTGAGTGCCGCGATGGGCCAGGTGGTGCTAGGTGAAGGGAAAACCACTCAGGTGATTCACAGGAAGGAAGTGTGTTAGTGGACGTCAAGGTGAGGTGTGAAGAGTAACAAACAGAAGCTGCCACGCCAGTATCATCATTCCTTCAGCCCCGCATTGGTCAATTCCGGAACAAACTGACTTGCTCTATTGTTCCTTCTTTCCACAACAACTTGGATACTTTCAGGAAGGGAAGATCAGGTTCCCTCCAGATTGTTTCAGCATTTACTTTTTATTTTCTCTCTCTCTCTCCTGTCTCTTCAGTGGCACGGTACTGGCAGGAATGTTACCCTCTCTGTTTAGCCTTCTGCCTCCCTCCAGTCGTGCGAATTAAGCAATAAGTTTCGAGGTAATGAGGCATGAAGAGAGCACTGCAGAGGGGGAGGAAGAAGCGTGGCGAGGGTGGGGGGGGGAGGGAGGGAGAGGGAGTCTTAGGAACACCCGAAGCAGCAGTGACCGAGAAAATGCCTAAAAGGAGTAATTAAGAAACGTGGAAGTTAAATACAAAAAACATAACATAATCAAATCAAGCCTTACCTTTGCATCCCTGTGGTAGACAAATGAGCATCACACAAGATGCTCTAATAACACGGAGAAGAAATAGTAATGTAAAAAGTTAATATAATCCCACACATTAACAAGATACACGCTTCACTTCCACACCTAAACCGCTTAAACCTCATCTTTATCAACTTTTTTTACGCTGCTTAATGATTATAGACAAGACGCCTCAGATGTCTAGAAGAAAATAATGATAAGTGAAAATATAGTAATATACTTACAACATTTTAGTGCACGTTTCCCTCCTCCAAGACACACAGCGCAAACACCTCCTTCCTCTTTCCCTGGTGTTTTGCCTCACTAAATGACCGCTTCCTGCCATAGATAATGAGAGAAAACAATAATTATAGTAGTAATAATAATAATAATAATAATAATAATAATAATTATTATAATAATGATAATAATAATGATAATGATAATGCAGACGTTTAATCACAATCACAATCAACAAATACAGAATAATAAAGAATATACAGCTTAGGAAAAAAATTTCAAGGTTGAGCCACACCACCACCTATATTTGTATCAATAAGGGCTATTCGACTCCAACAATACCTACACAAATATTTGAATACACTATTTGAAGAAGAAGAAGAGAAGAAGAAGAGAAGAAGAAGAAGAAGAAGAGAAGAAGAAGAAGAAGAAGAGAAGAAGAAGAAGAAGAAGAAGAAGAAGAAGAAGAAGAAGAAGAAAGAAGAAGAAGAGAAGAAGAAGAAGAGAAGAGAAGAAGAAGAAGAAAGAAGAAGAAGAAGAAGAAGAAGAAGAAGAAGAAGAAGAAGAAGAAGAAGAAGAAGAAGAAGAAGAAGAAGAAGAAGAAGAAGAAGAAGAAGAAGAAGAAGAAGAAGAGAAGAAGAAGAAGAAGAAGAAGAAGAAGAAGAAGAAGCATTCCTTACGCATTCCATTCATCATCAGCCTTGCATTCTCGACATTATTTTTTACAATTCTATTCTTCCCTTTCATAACCCCACGAACACTATTAACATACACTAATTTCATTTTTATGTTTTAATCAAGCTTTCATCACAGTATTTCCATTGTTACAAGAAGACTGTTTCCTTTCGGTCGCAACCACCCTGTCTCCGTTGCTGCCGCCGCCGCCGCCTCCCTGTCTCTATATACAAACATAGCTTCATAATACACGAGTGACCCTCAACAATTAAAGAAAATCAATCACCTACACAACATTATGCACAAAAATATATTAAAGATGATGCAATCTTATATATGTTTTTTTTCTTGTTCTTTCCATCTTCCTTTTTTTTTCCCCCTTCTCACACCTCCTTATACATTCTGTCTTTGTTTCCCTTTCCAGTGTTATAAGTAATACAAGTTTTTAGGAGACGTGATACATTACACTACTACTACTACTACTACTACTACTACTATTATTATTACTACTACTATTAATATTACTACTACTACTACTACTACTACTACTAATAATAATAATAATAATAATAATAATAATAATAATAACAATAATAATAATAATAATAATAATAATAATAATAATAATAATAACAATAACAACATTAATAATAATAACTGATAATACCAATAATAATAATAATAATAATAATAATAATAATAACAATAATAACAATAAGCATGAGCAATGGTTAGTGCCTCTTAGGTCCGACTAGTCATTCGTTTCCATCCTTCATCTACAACACACGCGGGGAAGCCAACATTTACTACCAACACTGTAACTCCAAACAACATTACGCACACTTTCAATACAACAGTAACGCAGTGTATGTTATTTAGATGCGTCTCTGGCATTTACAGCGTGACGGTAAACAGAGGCTGGACCTGAATGAATAGGGGCACACTTATCACACTTATCACGCTTAACACGCTAGAGAGACACCAAAATGAATGATGCTTCACCGGCGCTGCTGTCCATCTCCCGCCGACGCAACGCTCTGGAACTGAGTCTGGGATCTATCAGCGCACACACACATACACACACACACACACACACACATACACACACACACACACACACACACACACACACACACACACACACACACACACACACACACAAGGGACAATAGGAAATCTCACTCTTTTGCAATGTTAATCTTATTTCTTTCTCCCAGCACGACGAGTATTATAAACGCTGAGCTCTAAAAATGTATATTTACACTCGCACTCTTATCCAGTATATTAGAAGGTGTTAGTTAAATTAGTGTTACGGAGGTGATGTTACTGCTCAATGAGATAAGGATGTTTTTGTGTCTGGGAAAGTTGGTATTAGCTTCAAATTGTTTCTTTCTTAGTGACTGATGATGCTAGGTGTTATTGTAGAAGTGAAGTGGTATATTTCATATTAACCTTATATCTTATAATTCATTTACAGCTTGTGATTCTGATTATGACGTCTACTATTAACATGTTACAATTAAGAATTAACAATCACATAATCCCTCCTCTAAAACACGGTCTGAATCACCATTAAATTTTGTGGAATTTTGGACTATCAAAAAATAAATAGATATGAACAAAAAATTAAATTATTAGTATTAATCTGGGTTGTGTGTGAACGCTCGGTGACGGGAAATTTTGGTTGTTCATTTTGGGACACTTCCTCGTTTTTATTTAGATTTTTTGTGCTTCGGTTCACGTGCACTCGTCCCTTACCACGTGCCAGACAAGGTGCAGCAACGTGGTCCAGGATTCCTCACGTCCGTGGTTGCATGCCGCTCATCGCCCATTTCAAGCTGGTCAGTATCATTTATCTATGTATTTTTTTATTTACACACAAATAGCAACTGACTGCACGCCGCACTATAAACGGGAAGTAATGGTGGTAATGGTGCTCTCCAAACATCGCTTCATATATGCCATAGTTTTTTTCATATACACTTTTCCACAATTGAGGGGAAACGTTCAAACACGCCGCGGTAAAACGGTCGCTGGTGCTTCTCTGATAAAGGTTAAAATGCAGCATAAATTCAACTATAGCCTGCAGGTCACCACGCCACACACACACACACACACACACACACACACAACACACACACACACACACACACACACACACACACACATACACATACACATACACACATACACACACACACACACACACACACACACACACACACACACACACACCTGCACGAACGTGTATGCCATATACAAGTGAGCAGTGTTCCTTGTGTTGCGTGGTGTGTTCACTGTCACTGCTGCCTCACCGTATGTTGAATATCACTATACAAGCATCAGTAACAAGTGTTATATTGGAAACCTGGCGGACCATACTCAGGACTTGCATCTCTGTCCGTCCGTCTGTATGTATATATGGATGTAAGTGATCTGTGGCAAGGTGGGACGTCCCCTTCATGTTTACATATACATCATTTAGAGCAGCGAGAGGAGCACGAGCCTCCCTCTCACGGGCGGAACAGGGAACAGGGCAGGTATAGTGAAGTAGTGCAGCACACCAGCCTTGGTACATTCATTATAGTTTGACGCCTCGCCCGCTATACGTGAGCTGGTGTGAGATTAATCGGGCCCAGCACGTGAAGGCAGGATGTTAGTTTACAATTCTAGCTGTTTGAGTTTAAATGTGTGTGGCACTGATAATCAGAACAGTGAAGAAAGGGAAAGGTGTGACATCAATAAGTGTGCGGAGTTTAATATATTTAATGTGATTTACGTGAAAATTAATACGTTAAATGTTGAGCTCGTTATAAGGAGACTCCATCGTGCTTGAACCTTACGTCACGTTATAAGAACCGATAAATTATCGGTGATGGAATGCACTCACAAGGACAGACACCAAGGCCGAAATTCTCTGATAATGTAAGTGTCCATCTAACTGATAATAAATAACAATGGACGTAATGTTTAAGTTTCATTACACGGAAATATTCATTAACCAATGCGTTTAATACAGCTACGGGGTGACGGTCAACACGTGCTCAATGCCCCGCAGCACACCCGGGGCCAGGCGAGGCGGGGCAGGGCGAGGACACCCAAAGCAACGAGTGTTCACGTCTATACTGTCCTATGGTGTCTCAGAATGGTGCCGCTTATAACAACGCAGGGCCACCATACATCTAACCATCGTGTTGTTTTGGTGCCTCCGCTGTCGCACCCATGCATCACTACGTCACGTGTTTGGTGCAGGCGGAGGCCACACACTGAGCAGCACGCGGCAAGATGTCCGCGGTTTGCATCGCTGTGCCGCGGGTCTGTGACGGGCGGCGGGGTGACAGGGCGTCGAGGCGTGGCCGCCCTGCATGCACGGCCTGTAACGCGTGGCACCTGTACAGGGTTTTTAATACACGCCTGCACACATTTATACAATACAGTAGTAAGTACATGTAATGCGTACATGTTGATAATGATGCTCTGAACCTAAAGCGGCGCACAATGGACTCTCACAAAGAGACCCTCATTTGACATACTCATCGGTGATGAATTATATAAATTAATGAACAAATCCAGCTGTAAGCTAAATGTAATTGTGTGATATGCCAGCCTGCAAATCATTTATTTATGAGAGCAAATTAATTTCACATATGGAATGCATTTGATTGGGTCGGCGCCGTACAGTGCATGGTGTGCTGGCGGCCACCAC
>JAPQNM010000018.1:19420412-19422912 GCA_029783475.1 Metacarcinus magister
CACACACACACAAACACACACAGAGTCAGTCAGTCAGACCAGTTATTCGGGCAGCTTAAATGGTTAACAATATTTAACAACCAATTTGTCAGTAATTGCAATAAACATCACACGCACGTAGATAACGGCTTGACTGTTAGCTCGTTTCACACACATTCCCGTTGTATCACCTCCATTAACACGGCGTGATGGCTGAAAACCCTCGTCATTGGAGTGTAGCAATGTTTCCCACGTTCACGCCTCATAGATTTTAAAATGTAACTTCTGAATCCATCGCTCACAGCTCAAAACTAGCCTGGATGGAGGGAGATCAGTGTATGAGGGCGGGCAGTGAGGGGTCGGGGAGCAGGGAGGGTGGTAAGTGAGGATGTATTTGATGGGTTAGACAAGGACCGGTACAGTAGAAGGGGATTGGCTAACTGTATATAAGTGTGATCACCTTAATTGTAATCACGGTAGGGAGAGAATGGACATGTACTGCTTTGTTCCCACCTGACGGACGGACGGAGAAAGCGAGGTGAGGAGAGGAGAGGAGTGGCAAGGCAAGGCAAAGCAAAGCAGCGACGCGACATCGATCAAAACAATGTGAAACGGCGCGTACGATTATGGAGTGGTGGTGGAGCTGCCCCAGTAATGTTTTCCTAATGAAGACGCACGGGAGCTGCCTGTGACAGTTATTGTGATTGGGACGGCCTCTACATAATTCATTCAATAATAGGTTTGTGCCTCATTGACTATGGAAACTGGCGTCCCCGTGCTTCTTTAGTCACTCGTCGGGCGTGTTCTTAGATCCCAGACACACATTATAGACTTACTATAAATAAATACTATATACAAGTGTAGGGCTGAGGACGTGGTAAAGGATGGATGACGTGGAAGGACAAGTTACACGTTACATCATTTGTATTCATTATATACTAAAAAGAAAAAAAAGAAAAGAAAAAGAAAATAAGAAATAAGAAAAATAAACCAAGCATGCAAGAGTTCATAATTTTAATCACAAATACTATCATGGTACACTAACGAACGCTAATTACAGACTAAACTAATGAGCATAATTGAGGTAAGAATAACAAGGAACATTAAGGCTTTATGAACACTGCTGGAAGGTGAAACAGAAGTCAAATCTTGAATCTACGTTGTCAGGTAAATTATCACCTGTTGAAGAAATGACTGGAAAAGGAAATTATAAAAAAACAGACAATACATTAAGTCTCTGTTCAGCTTATCCTCCAAAAACTATGCATTGAAGCCTTGCAAAATACAGCGTTTCAAATACACTACATAATCAGTGTTATAACTATTACATAATCATAAATACAATATACATGAAATAGGAAACATTTATAACATGCATTACCTGACGACATCATTCTGTCAAAGGAAATCACCCACCATTTCGTTCCTTTTTTATGTTATTTTTATCGACGTCTCTTTCCCCCCCAAAGGACAATAACGTCACTGTGTCCACCACGATACGTCCAAATAAATTTAGTCCAAGGCTTGTCGGTTGGTCGGGAGGACGCTCTATGGTACAACTTATCAGCGCCTAACACTCTTCAGCTGACAATGCCTCCTGAAGCTATGTTCAGTACCAGGTGACAATCGAAGGTGAAATTTCCTAACAGTTCACAGGGAAAATTACCAGCAATCTGTGGAATGTTGGTGCAGCAGCCATAGATTAGAATTGCGGTATTTAGCGCCCTTCCCCTTCCTCTCCCTTCCCACCGCCTCCAGCAAACCCCTCTCTCACTGCCCCTACTACGACCCCCCTTTCTGTTTCTCTCTCTCTCTGCAATCCCCTCTTTTCTCCCTCGTGTCTCTCCTACCCGCTCACTCCGGCTGCCTTTCCTCCCTCCCCTCTCTTCTCTCTCTTCTCCCTCTACTCTCCCGTCCCTCCCCTCTTCTTCTCCCACGCTGCCACCAATGTGTTTTGCTACGAAAAAAATTAAACTAACACATAAGATGACTTAGATTATGCGATTTATCACCGTGAGAACCTCGTGTTGTTAAAAAAAATTAAAAAAGTGCATAATTTTCTCGCGTGATTTTAGTGTTATTGCAAAACCTCACCAACTTTCATAGCCTCTTCAGTTATATAGATAGATAGATAGATAGATAGATAGATAGATAAATAAATAGAAAAAAATGCAACTTGTATTCTATATTTCTTCGTTTTTATTTCTATATATTTTTTTGTTTGACCTTCCATTTATTGCCATCAGCACACGTATAAAAAAAAATGGATAAATGAGGTAAAAAAAAAATAAATAAAAAAAAAATAAAACGTTCCGTCACCCTTTAAACTATCATTCTTTTTTTTATTCATTTGTCTTTAGTCATCCTTTAATTAGGCTATCATCATTTTCTTTTTTTTATCTTCAACACACCTGTAGTAACACCAATAACACCTGTCAAAACCTGTGTAATTACTTCTCATATAAATGTTATCAATCAATTAAGTATATTTGTGGGAAACCTAACCTAACCTAACCTAACC
>JAPQNM010000018.1:19427912-19432912 GCA_029783475.1 Metacarcinus magister
CTTCCTTTGTACTTTTTTATACTACTCCTCCTCCTCCTCCTCTTCCTCTTTGATAATCCATAAGATGACCAAGAGAAAGTAAGATAGAGAAGGAAAAAGAGATATAAGTGAACAAGTGTGTGACAGATCTGGACACGTGACTAAACAGGGGGATAAAAAAGTGGAAAAAAAAACATGCAATATTTTTCTCAGGATAAGAAATATTTGACGGATGAAAAAACATTGTGACTGTTAATAAATACAAAAATAACATGTATTCTGAACGGTAATGCAAGTGATTTTATATAGTAATGATTAATTCTACCAGGGTCACGGGGTATACAAAAATAATAATAGAAGGTTTCAGAAGTGCTGTTTAATGAATGTAAGGAAGTAAAGTTAGTAAGTTAATATGTAAGTGTAAGAATTGTGTGGATGAGAGTATGTAGTATGACACACACACACACACACACACACACACACACACACACACACACACACACACACACACACACACACACACCCCAAACATTTCCTTCAGCATAAGAATAACTCTTTATTTTATTCTTCTAGTAATGATTATTTTCTAATATGACTACAATTTACGGTTTTTATATCTTACGACTCCATTAGAAACTCAAGTCAGGGGGAGGGGGAAAGGGGGGAAGGAAGGGGAAGGGGGGAAGGAGAAGGAAAAGGGAGAACACTTTTTTTTCTCCCGAAGTTGCTAAAGGTCGCCTCTCTCGGTGGTGGTGGTGGTGGTGGTGGTGGTGGTGGTGGTGGTGGTGGTGGTGGTGGTGGTATTGGTATTGGTATGGTGGTGGTGGTATTGGTGGTGGTGGTGGTGGTGGTGGTGGTGGTGGTGGTGGTGGTGGTGGTGGTGGTGGTGGTGGTGGTGGTGGTGGTGGTATTGGTGGTGGTGGTATTGGTGGTGGTAGTGGTATTGGTATTGGTGGTGGTGGTATTGGTATTGGTGGTGGTGGTATTGGTGGTGGTGGTGGTGGTGGTGGTGGTTGTGGTGGTGGTGGTGGTGGTGGTGGTGGTGGTGGTGGTGGTATTGGTGGTGGTGGTGGTGGTATTGGTGGTGGTGGTGGTGGTATTGGTGGTGGTGGTGGTGGTGGTGGTGGTGGTGGTGGTGGTGGTGGTGGTATTGGTGGTGGTGGTGGTGGTATTGGTATTGGTGTGGTGGTGGTATTGGTGGTGGTGGTGGTGGTATTGGTGGTGGTGGTATTGGTGGTGGTGGTGGTGGTGGTGGTGGTGGTGGTGGTGGTGGTGGTGGTGGTGGTATTGGTAATGGTGGTGGTAGTGGTGGTGGTGGTGGTGGTGGTGGTGGTGGTGGTGGTGGTGGTGGTGGTGGTGGTATTGGTGGTGGTGGTGGTGGTGGTATTGGTGGTGGTGGTGGTGGTATTGGTGGTGGTGGTGGTGGTGGTATTGGTGGTGGTGGTGGTGGTGGTGGTGGTGGTGGTGGTGGTGGTGGTGGTGGTGGTGGTGGTGGTGGTATTGGTGGTGGTGGTGGTGGTATTGGTGGTGGTGGTGGTGGTGGTGGTGGTGGTGGTGTGGTATTGGTGGTGGTGGTGGTGGTGGTGGTGGTGGTGGTGGTGGTGGTGGTGGTGGTGGTGGTATTGGTAGTGGTGGTATTGGTGGTGGTGGTGGTGGTGGTGGTGGTGGTGGTGGTGGTGGTGGTGGTGGTGGTGGTGGTATTGGTATTGGTGGTGGTATTGGTATTGGTGGTGGTGGTATTGGTGGTGGTGGTGGTGGTGGTGGTGGTGGTGGTGGTGGTGGTGGTGGTGGTGGTGGTGGTGGTGGTGGTGGTGGTGGTGGTATTGGTGGTGGTGGTGGTGGTGGTGGTATTGGTGGTGGTGGTGGTGGTGGTATTGGTGGTGGTGGTGGTGGTGGTATTGGTGGTGGTGGTGGTGGTGGTGGTGGTGGTGGTGGTGGTGGTGGTGGTGGTGGTGGTGGTGGTGGTGGTGGTATTGGTGGTGGTGGTGGTATTGGTGGTGGTGGTGGTGGTGGTATTGGTGGTGGTGGTGGTGGTGGTGGTGGTGGTGGTGGTGGTATTGGTATGGTGGTGGTGGTATTGGTGGTGGTGGTGGTGGTGGTGGTGGTGGTGGTGGTGGTGGTGGTGGTGGTGGTGGTGGTGGTGGTGGTGGTGGTATTGGTGGTGGTGGTGGTGGTGGTGGTGGTATTGGTGGTGGTGGTGGTGGTGGTATTGGTGGTGGTGGTGGTGGTGGTGGTGGTGGTGGTGGTGGTGGTGGTGGTATTGGTAGTGGTGGTGGTGGTGGTATTGGTGGTGGTGGTGGTGGTGGTATTGGTGGTGGTGGTGGTGGTGGTATTGGTGGTGGTGGTGGTGGTGGTGGTGGTGGTGGTGGTGGTGGTGGTGGTGGTGGTGGTGGTATTGGTGGTGGTGGTGGTGGTGGTATTGGTGGTGGTGGTGGTGGTGGTGGTATTGGTGGTGATGGTGGTGGTGGTGGTGGTATTGGTGGTGGTGGTGGTGGTATTGGTGGTGGTGGTGGTGGTATTGGTGGTGGTGGTGTATTGGTGGTGATGGTGGTGGTGGTGGTGGTGGTGGTGGTGGTGGTGGTGGTGGTGGTGGTGGTATTGGTGGTGGTGGTGGTATTGGTGGTGGTGGTGGTGGTATTGGTGGTGGTGGTGGTGGTATTGGTGGTGGTGGTGGTGGTGGTGGTGGTGGTGGTGGTGGTGGTGGTGGTGGTGGTGGTGGTGGTGGTGGTATTGGTGGTGGTGGTGGTGGTATTGGTGGTGGTGGTGGTATTGGTGGTGGTGGTGGTATTGGTGGTGATGGTGGTGGTGGTGGTGGTATTGGTGGTGGTGGTGGTGGTGGTATTGGTGGTGGTGGTGGTGGTGGTGGTATTGGTGGTGGTGGTGGTATTGGTGGTGATGGTGGTGGTGGTGGTGGTATTGGTGGTGGTGGTGGTGGTGGTGGTGGTGGTGGTGGTGGTGGTGGTATTGGTGTGGTGGTGGTGGTATTGGTGGTGGTGGTGGTGGTGGTGGTGGTGGTGGTGGTATTGGTGGTGGTGGTGGTATTGGTGGTGGTGGTGGTATTGGTGGTGGTGGTGGTGGTGGTGGTGGTGGTGGTGGTGGTGGTGGTGGTATTGGTGGTGGTGGTATTGGTGGTGGTGGTATTGGTGGTGGTGGTGGTGGTATTGGTGGTGGTGGTGGTGGTGGTATTGGTGGTGGTGGTGGTGGTGATATTGGTGGTGGTGGTGGTGGTATTGGTGGTGGTGGTGGTGGTGGTGGTGGTGGTGGTGGTGGTGGTGGTGGTGGTGGTGGTGGTGGTGGTGGTGGTGGTGGTGATATTGGTGGTGGTGGTGGTGGTATTGGTGGTGGTGGTGGTGGTGGTGGTATTGGTGATGGTGGTGGTGGTGGTGGTATTGGTGGTGGTGGTGGTGGTGATGGTGGTGGTGGTGGTGATGGTGGTGGTGGTGGTGGTGGTGGTGGTGGTGGTGGTGGTGGTGGTGGTGGTGGTGGTGGTGGTGGTGGTGGTGGTGGTGGTGGTGGTGTTGCCTTAACTCGCGCGCAGGTGATGAAACAACGCAAGCATAACGACTGTATAGATAGTCCATTGGAAAAGAAAAGAAGGACGTTGATCCGTTGATTAAAAATAAAAAGCAAGAAAGAAGAAAAAAAAAGAAAAGATGTATACTTTTTTTCAACTGTTGTCACTCAGATCAATTAATTGGCAATCAGGATGGAGGACGAGCAAGGTAGGTGAATGGGTGGATGGGTGGGTTGGGGTGGGTTAGGTGGGTTATGAGGCTGTGGGGCAGGGCTGCGTGGGGTGGATGTCGATATGAAGTAAGAAAAGGTTAGGTAAAGACTGAGTGAAGAGAGGCTGGGGAGGGAGGAGAGAGGGAGGGAGGGAGGGAGGGAGGGAGGGAGAGAGGGGAGGGGAGGGGAGGGAAGGGGAGGGGAGGGGAGGGGAGGGAAGGGGAGGGGAGGGGAGGGGAGGGGAGGGGAAGGGAAGGAGGGAGGGAAGGATGGAAGGGGAGGGGAGTGATGGGAGGAAGGAGAGGAGAGGAGGGGAGGGGAGGGATAGGAAGGTAGGGAGGGAGGGATAGGTTTGTTTGTAAGGAGATAAGGTATGGGTGGGTAGAGGAGGGGAAAGGGAGTAAGGCCACACCAGCCAGCCTACCCTCACCCACCTCCTCCCCCCCCCGTCTTTTCCAGGAATTCTTGTTATTGTGTAATGATTAAGAATATATGAAAAAAAATCGAAGAAAAAAAAAACATTAAAAAAATAAATAAAACACTTCGACAGCTAAATTAACGTTATCACTGGATGGGATTCATAATAAAAATGGCAGAGAGAAAACACACACACACACACACACACACACACACACACACACACACACACACACACACACACACACACACACACACACACACACACACACACACACTATCGGGCATTGCAAATCATATTAGGAAGGAAAAAATCGAAGGAACTGTGACATCCGAATATTTTCCCCTTGGGGAATGTAACTGAGGGAGGGAAGGAAGAGGGGAAGTGAGGGGGAAAAAATAAGAGAAGTAAAGGAAAGTGTGAGGAAATAAGGGGAAGAGAAGGGAAGTGAAAGGAGAGGGCAAGGAATGGATAAGAGGGGAAAGGAGAGGAAGGAAGGGGAAAGAAGAGATGAAGTGAGGGGAAAGAAGAGGAGAAGTGAGGGAAAAGAAGAAGGGAAGTGAGGGGAAAGTAGAGGTGAAGTGAGGGAAGAGGGTGTGAAAGTGATAGGAAAAGGATATTAAAGGATGAAAGGGGATGGGAGGAGAAGTGAAAGGTTGGGGAGGGAAGGAGAAGGAGATACATAAAATAAACAGAAAAAAGAATAGACAGAAGGAAACAAAACAAACAAAAAGGAAAGGGAATAGGAGGAAAAGGGATCGGAGAGATAGTACAAGAGGAAGAGGAACAAAAAAGAAGAGATAATAAGGACATGGAAGGAACGAAAAGGGATTTTGATAAAGATACGAAGAAAGAGAAGAGGAAGACAAAATGATAA
>JAPQNM010000018.1:19435412-19437912 GCA_029783475.1 Metacarcinus magister
GGGGCTGTGTGGCGGCCGGGCGGGGCTCATCATCTCAATATCCACGATGATACGCTGATAGAAGTGAGGTTATTGAGTTAAATCATGCATGTTGATGTGGCGGCGCGGGTGCGGGGCAGGACAGAGCTACACGTTGAGGATGCATTGGGTGTGCCAGATGTGTGGGTCTGAGGGGCGGTCACCCTTGAACGCCTAGGCAGTGCACGCCCTCCATGGTCTAACCGGCTGGGATGTGATAGCCCGAGATGATAGGCAGCAACAGAAATTATTCATGTATAGCAAGGAGTCTTGTAGCCGGAGTGAAGGATGGAGGACATTGCTGCCGGACTCCATCAAAGGGAAACACACGCTGATAGGAACGACAACATAACCAGCGCCACGAGATGCACTGATGCTGCCCAACCACCCCCTGGGATGCTCCTTGCCCTCACATTAACGCCATAAGATGCTCCTCCTCCAGTGTATCGCCGACGGAGGCTTTTCATTCAGAGAGAGATGGATGGAGGGAGGGAGGGAGAGGTAGGTTAGGGAGGGACAGCCACCAAGGAGTCATCAGGCAAGTGGTGCGTTCACATCGGACATCCGGCACAGGCAAATGTACCATAACCTTTACTCGCCCTTCCACGCCTTGATGACACTGGTTAGGGGTCGGTCCTTGCCGCTCACATACCGACTCACCTTCCCATCACGCATACGGGAATAGAGATGCAGCGGCCGGAACACTCTTGCCCGAAACAGTAACGCCAGTCATGTCAAACCAAGCACCGCGTAACAGAGAAACGTAGAAAAATAAACCCCAGTAAGTACATCAACTTGTTCCTTAATCACTCGTCTCACGTTCCTTTAAGCAGCGAGCGGGCGGCGGCGGCATTGACTCAACTGTCCATAGTGCTTCCCGCCACGCCGCGTCGGGTCAAACGAAGACTGCCATTGAAACACTCCCGCGGATAACAAAATATACACAATCCATATGTCTGTAAACGATCTTATCTTGTATTCTAAGATAAATACTTCCTTAATGATTATAATACACTGGAGAATACGCCGATACTTCCCTTACAGCCTTTTTTTTCGTCTGAGTCTGTGTCTTCCACGACCCAAATGTTGCCAAACCTTGGAAAGTTGACAGCGGCATCAACGTTTATTCTTCCTCAGTCGCTTGCAGCTTCCCTTACTTTTGACACTATTCCATTTCATTTTCCTTCTTAACTCTCAGCTTCCAACAGATTTCACTATTTTACGATGATATGTGCATTGTTATATTTTGTTTATTTTTCCGGTAAATCATTATAAGTTGACATAATCGCTATCCCGTCCATTCTTAAGCCCGGAAGTTTATCCGTTTTTATCGCATCAAATACAACATTCATTTAATTTCTACACGGCAGCGATACGCGTTGTGCTGCATTTATATTTCATCATTCACTTACTGTAATGAATCTAATCTGAGCGTGCATGGTAAAACAGTGTCAGTAAGAGGCGTGGAATAATTATAGAAGCCAGGTGCTATGAAGCATGCATGACACACTAACACGTCGCTCGTTACATTACCCTAAAACCACCTCAATGTAATGTGACGCACTAAAGGACAGTCACACCACACCACACCACTGCCTGTCGTCACCAGCCTTCTGTCATACCATACGTGAGCTTGGTGGTGACGTATTTCGAATTTATTTTTGTTTCCTTCTTAAACTCTATTTCTTTACCTAATGATGATAATAACAATAAGAAACAAACTTATCTGTGCCCCAAGGAAGACTAAAGGTTTTTTGACCGTGAACAATGTGGTGGAGACGTATTTCGAATAATTTTTGTTTCCTTCTCAATCTGTATTTCTTTACCTAATAATAACAACATCGATACGTTAAACACACTCGAACAGCTACATCGTGACAAATATGCCTCCTCCGCCAAGTTAGGTTAAACGGCTCCCCTTAGTAACAAGACGCCCATTCATGATAGAAAACGGAGGTGGTATTAAATGACTCCACATCTTAAAAAATAATAATATTAAGTAGTCCTTGAAGCTTCCTCACAAGAGCTGAGGTTCGTTGTGGTTACTATAATGCAGTATAATGTCACTATAGTATAGTATAGTATAGTGTGTGTGTGTGTGTGTGTGTGTGTGTGTGTGTGTGTGTGTGTGTGTGTGTGTGTGTGTGTGTGTGTGTGTGTGTGTGTGTGTGTGTGTGTGTGTGTGTGTGTGTGTGTGTGTGTGTAATCTTCCTCTGTTATAATAGCTGAGATTTTTTCCTTTCGACGTAAACTTATGATTAAAATTACTGGATTAAAGAAAAAGAAAAAAATTCAATCCACGCGATGTAGCATCTCTGTAAAACATTAAAGCATGGCTCCCGCGCTAACAGAGTATTGATCTGTTAGACAAAACTGAAACAAGCCTTTACAGTGTTATAAGAACGTTGAATTAAGTCATTAAAGTATTAAAACAAAATAAAAAGTACAAATTGTTTATACGACCTTTTCTTTACATTGTCTA
>JAPQNM010000018.1:19440412-19445412 GCA_029783475.1 Metacarcinus magister
GAGAAACAGATGGAAGGAAGGCTGGAAGTGGGTGGAGCTTTGCTGAGCGACGACTGAGCGGGACGGGACGGATACTGGAGGGACGGGGCAGGTACTGGAGGGACGGAGCGGGTACTGGAAGGACGTAGGGGATACTGGAAGGGCGAGGCAGGTACTGGAAGGGCGAGGCAGGTACTGGAGGGGCGAGGCGGGTACTGGAGGGGCGAGGCAGGTACTGGAAGGGCGAGGCAGGTACTGGAGAGGCGAGGCGGGTACTGGAGGGGCGAGGCGGTTACTAGAGGGGCGAGGCGGGTACTGGAAGGACGTAGGGGGTACTGGAAGGGCGAGGCGGGTACTGGAAGGGCGAGGCGGGTACTGGAAGGGCGAGGCGGGTACTGGAAGGGCGAGGCAGGTACTGGAAGGGCGAGGCAGGTACTGGAGAGGCGAGGCGGATACTGGAGGGGCGAGGCGGTTACTAGAGGGGCGAGGCGGGTACTGGAAGGGCGAGGCAGGTACTGGAAGGGCGAGGCGGGTACTGGAGGGGCGAGGCGGGTATTGGAGGGGCGAGGCGGTTACTAGAGGGGCGAGGCGGGTACTGGAAGGGCGAGGCAGGTACTGGAAGGGCGAGGCGGGTACTGGAGGGGCGAGGCGGGTACTGGAGGGGCGAGGCGGTTACTAGAGGGGCGAGGCGGGTACTGGAGAGGCGAGGCGGGTACTGGAGGGGCGAGGCGGTTACTAGAGGGGCGAGGCAGGTACTGGAAGGACGTAGGGGGTACTGGAAGGGCGAGGCGGGTACTGGAGGGGCGAGGCGGGTACTGGAGGGGCGAGGCGGGTACTGGAGGGGCTGGGCTGGTACTGGAGGTATCTTGAAAATGTTTAAGTCGTAAGTAAGTGGAAAAACAGAATTAGGCAAAGAGTTCCAGAGTCTACCAGTGAAAGGGATGAAATCATGACAATACAGGTTAACTTTTCCATTAGTGAGGTGGACAGGAAAGGGATGAGAGCAAGTAGAAAATATCATGCAGTACAGCCGCGAGAGGGGTTAAGAGCAGTAACCATAAAAATAACAATTTCGCTGATGCCCCTTTAATGACCAAACTGCAAGAAACAGTGAGGAGGCGCGAAGGCTAGCTGTGTGGACTTGAAATGAGAGCGAGACAATACTTTCGAGGGTGTGGAAGGATCATTTTGAATATGGAAGCGGCTAGACATCAGAAATTAAACACGTCTGGGGCTAGAACTTTCATAAATTTTTCCTTCACTACATCGATATTTCCATCCAGTATTTTGGATATAAACACTCCATCAGCCGGTCAGTAGCGCGAGAGCTGCCTCGATAACACTCCTGGTCACGATCTGGATAAATTTAGAAGCGAGACAGCTGTGAGGCTAGGCTCTACCCACTCCGTTACCTCATCCACTTGCCGCTGCCTATCCACCCCAATACCTATCCACTAACAAGCCTGCTATCACCCTCCACCACTCCATCGCTTCAGTTACTTATACGCTATAATGATTATGTACTCACTTCGTGCTTTGATAAACTGTTAACAAAGTGGCACACGTGATGCATACACTTTTCAAGGAAAGCTTCAAACACTTTGGAACACTTCACAGTGAACCTTGGCTCAATAATGTGAGGCTTTGTTTCATAAATAAGTATAAAGGATCCAAAGAATAAGTTGTTTAGATCCACGTGAGATTAAAAAATAAAAAATAAAACCCTCCTGTGAAGTGAGTTGGGGTTGGCACTGCCTTGAACCAAATTGAAGGAGTCTCCGCCAGAGGACGTCTGTGTCCTGCCGAAGCAACTCAACACGAAGAAAAACAATACCATTTTTACCCAAACGGAATGAATTACGAAACATTGTGCAATGCTTTCAAGCCTGCATTAAGAATAAGATGTTACGTCTGTACCCATAATGAAAACCACACACTGCTGACGGGGAAATAACAGTTAGGTTTATACGGCAGGTGGGCGTGGCGAGGCCAACACACCTTGGCAGACATGGTCTATAAACAATACTTTTTTTTCATAGAGACAGATACAAATACTATATGGGCAGTTTCTTCCTTCCCGAGAGGCTTATGTGCCATGAATCTTTAAATTACACAAGTAACATAAGCTGCACAATAATAAAATGAAAGGTATCTGAATACATACACTATACTTTTCACGTGTGTTAATTTGTGGACCGAAAGAAAAATGGTGAGTGTGTGCGTGTGCGCACACACACACACACACACACACACACACACACACGCACACACACACACACACACACACACACACACACAGGTAGGCAGGTAGGCAGGCAAGCAGGCACTAATCCCCCCCACCACCCCTTCCCACCCCCCCCCCACACACACACACCCACCCACCCACACACGCACGCGCACACACACACACACACACACACACACACACACACACACACACACACAAAGTATATATACAGAATTTCCTTAGAACATTATTGTGCACAGGTGGATTGTACAAGAGTGACAAATAGCATGAGAGTGCACACACAAGATAGCTGTGCACCTCTGCACCACGCCCAGGGAGTCCTCGTGCCCTTGGTGCCTGACTATACGGTGCACGCAGCCTAGCCTCGACGGGCAAGACACACCTGCCTCTGCCACCTTGACGAGGCCGTCTCCTCCCCGCAAGTCCCTTCCACTGAGCTAGGCTAAGCTTTATCTATCATTGCCTCATCACCACAAAGAAGGATTACGAGGTGAAGAAAAGAATAATTCATTATCATTATAATTCTTATCATTATGCTCATTTCCATCATCATAATAATCCTTCCCTTCCCTTTTTTGCCTCGGCGCTGAGCTGCATTTCTTACGTTCAGCTTCGTTACCACAAGGGTATATTACTATTATGATGAAAAAAAAAACTGAAATTAAAAGGACGGCTTATAACGAGCAAGATAAACCATCGTCATAATAGTTATCATCATCATTAGCAATACAAAAAACTAACACCCACGATTACAGGTGTGTGGTGAAGAGGGGGGAGGGTAGACGAGGGTAGACTTAAGAAAAGCTGGAAAGGAAAAAATTGGTTCACAGTAAAGACCTACACAACCAACATACATAATTGTTGATCAGTTTACCGCCTTAGCAACGGGACCTTTATCTTAGTCAGTGTGGTTTGAGAATTACCCTAAAAATAATATATTGTGTAAATAAATACTGTTTTTGTTAGTCATAAAAATTACCCTAAAAATTCATATATTGTCCATTTCTCATTCCATAGTGTAAAATAAATAAAACAACTCTATAATAACTCTATTCTTGACCAAAATGTAACTCTATTCATGACTAAAAAGTAACTCTATTCATGACTAAAAAATAACTCTATTCATGACTAAAAAGTAACTATTCATGACTAAAAAGTAACTATTCATGACTAAAAAGTAACTCTATTCATGACTAAGAAGTAACTATTCATGACTAAAAAGTAACTCTATTCATGACTTAGAAGTAACTATTCATGACTAAAAAGTAACTATTCATGACTAAAAAGTAACTATTCATGACTAAGAAGTAACTCTATTCATGACTAAGAAGTAACTCTATTCATGACTAAAAAGTAACTCTATTCATGACTAAAAAGTAACTCTATTCATGACTAAAAAGTAACTCTATTCATGACTAAAAAGTAACTCTATTCATGACTAAGAAGTAACTCTATTCATGACTAAGAAGTAACTCTATTCATGACTAAAAAGTAACTCTATTCATGACTAAAAAGTAACTCTATTCATGACTAAAAAGTAACTATTCATGACTAAGAAGTAACTCTATTCATGACTAAGAAGTAACTCTATTCATGACTAAAAAGTAACTCTATTCATGACTAAAAAGTAACTCTATTCATGACTAAGAAGTAACTCTATTCATGACTAAAAAGTAACTATTCATGACTAAGAAGTAACTCTATTCATGACTAAGAAGTAACTATTCATGACTAAAAAGTAACTATTTATGACTAAAAAGTAACTCTATTCATGACTAAGAAGTAACTCTATTCATGACTAAGAAGTAACTCTATTCATGACTAAGAAGTAACTATTCATGACTAAAAAGTAACTATTCATGACTAAGAAGTAACTCTATTCATGACTAAGAAGTAACTCTATTCATGACTAAGAAGTAACTCTATTCATGACTAAGAAGTAACTCTATTCATGACTAAGAAGTAACTCTATTCATGACTAAGAAGTAACTCTATTCATGACTAAAAAGTAACTCTATTCATGACTAAGAAGTAACTCTATTCATGACTAAGAAGTAACTCTATTCATGACTAAGAAGTAACTATTCATGATTAAAAAGCAACTCTATTCATGACTAAAAAGTAACTCTATTCATGACTAAAAAGTAACTCTATTCATGACTAAGAAGTAACTCTATTCATGACTAAGAAGTAACTATTCATGACTAAAAAGTAACTCTATTCATGACTAAAAAGTAACTCTATTCATGACTAAAAAGTAACTCTATTCATGACTAAGAAGTAACTCTATTCATGACTAAGAAGTAACTCTATTCATGACTAAGAAGTAACTATTCCTGACTAAAAAGTAACTATTCATGACTAAAAAGTAACTCTATTCATGACTAAGAAGTAACTATTCCTGACTAAAAAGTAACTCTAACCTGACCAAATAGTAACTTTATTCCTGACCAAAAAGTAACTATTCTTGACCAAAAAGTAATTATATTCCTGACCAAAAAGCAATCATATTCCTGATTAAAAAGTAACCATTCCTGACTAAAAAGTAACTTTATTCCTAACCAAAAAGCAATCATATTCCTGATCAAAAAGTAACTCTATTCCTGACTAAAAAGTAACTATTCCTAACTAAAAAGTAACTATTCCTGACTAAAAAGTAACTATTCCTGACTAAAAAGTAACTATTCCTGACTAAAAAGTAACTATTCCTGACTAAAAAGTAACTATTCCTGACTAAAAAGTAACTATTCCTGACTAAAAAGTAACTATTCCT
>JAPQNM010000018.1:19457912-19465412 GCA_029783475.1 Metacarcinus magister
CTCCTCCTCCTCCTCCTCCTCTCCCCTTCCTTCTTTTCCACGCTCACTTCAGTCTAATAATCTTCCTCTTTTAAGTCTTCCACCTGCCACTTCTTCCTTCCCTTCCATCCATCGCCTCTCCTCCCTCCCTTCCCTCCCTCTTCCAGCTCACCCCATTAGCTCGCTGCCCTCAAAAATAGTCACACAATCCCAATAATAAAATGGAAACGGTCGCGTCCATTATGCTCCGTTTTAACTGCTCAGTAAATCCTCAATTAGTGGTGTAATTTGCCGCTGATTACCTGATAACGCCGCCTGTGTTAAAAATACCTTATGTACCGAGGAGGAGGAGGAGGAGGAGGAGGAGGAGGAGGAGGAAGAAGAAGAGGAGAAGGAGTATTGGGTAAGCTACATCATTATATTGATATTCATAATGTAAGAGAAACACATACAATACGACCCATACTTATAATACTTAACATGTATACTTAATGTACTCAAGCTTACTACGGGTGAGAGGGAGGCAGTGACAAGTTAGCATCATCTTAGTTATAACCTTCGTTTTTATGGTTCGAACGGTTACCTCCTTTCCGTTGGTGTAATATTAACGGGAGACAAAGGTTATGGTGGTGTGTCTGTACCCGCGAAAAAGCAACTATGTAACTATAAACCATATAAAGCCTGCTAGGGTTAACGAGAGAGCGCTACCCCTCTCACCAAGAAGCAGCCGTGAGCCAGGATCAAACTCGCAACCTTTATATACCTGTGAGAAGCGGTTACAGCTGCCCACCCACGTTATCATCACATTAATTATTACATGGTACAGAACACAGTGAACCACCCATCACGTAATGCATGTGTTCTATAAGGAGTATGTAGTAAGTAGGAAGAGTGTAGTACATGGTATTGAGGTATAGGTAGTGTGTTTCTATGATGCAAGATGAAGACAGGGAATGTTGCTGCTTGTACTGACCTTCAAACACAGTCATGAAGCAAAGGTGGTGAGCTTAGTTAGTGTGGCAAAGCACCGTGCATGGGGTTACTGTGTACTGCGGGTGTGTGAATAAAATAGAAATAGAGTAGAATAGAATGTGAATAGAATATAATAAAATTTAATTAAATTAAATAAATACAATAAAATGTAATAAAATAATGTGTCCAGTTCCTTTAGATACAGCGTGGGGATGTAGCTCAGATGGTAGAGCGCTCGCTTAGCATGTGAGAGGTACGGGGATCGATACCCCGCATCTCCAATTTTTTTTTTTCTAATAATTTATATGAACTTCACTTATTAGATCACACACATGCAGGATTCATAATCTTTTTAGGTGGTGTTTCAAAAAGACGCTTATCACGAACCTCCATCCGTTCCACTTATATTAGCACTTATTATACTGTTTCTTTTTTTATTTACATATTAATGACAATCCATAATAATAGTAATAATAACGCGAGTCCCTACACCACGTTGTTAGTTTATTCCCGTGTTTGCAAGTAGCGTGACGATAACAACACCTGCCGGTCCTGTGTTGCCTAGACTAACTAATGCTGCACTAACGGACCAAGGAATTACTGGAGCATACAGTCAGGCATCCTTGGTGAAAGCCTACCAATTCCTCAGCACTGAAAGTTAGCCTCTTGTTCCTGTGATCCTGAACAGTAAAACAAAAACAATAGAGATGATTTCATGAATTTACATGTTGGGTATCGATCCCTGTCTTTCATATACTACTATCACAACTACATCCCCGTCTTGTCCTAAAGTGTCGGGGATCAAACCCAAGGCTTACCACAGGGAAAGAAAACGCTATACCATTGAACTACATCCCTTCCATACTATTAATCCTTCCGTGCCTTAAAAAAAAGATGTGTATGTACTATTGCCTGCAGACCAATCAGTACAGATCTCAACCTAGATTCCAGGCCAAGAAATACTATCATCTTTTCTTTCCTGGAGGCTGTGATTGGGTTGAATCTCCTCTGATGTAAGTGTCAGCGTGGACGGTAAGGAGGCTGTTATTATCGCACTCCTAGTTCTTACAGGAATAATAGTAATAGCATGTGGTGGTGGTGGTGTTTGAAGAAATAGAAGTATTAATAGTAGTAGTAGTAACAGCAACAGTAAGAAGTAGTAACAGCAACAGTAAAAAGAACAAGAACAAAAAACAAAAACAAGAAGAACAAGAAGAACAATTAGAACAAGAAGTAGAACAATAAAAGCAATAACAACAGAAACAACACCCCCACCACCACCAACAACAACAACAGTAACAGTAACAACTAAACAACACATCACCATGACTTATCTCTCCTGACGAAGCATTGAGTCACATCCATGAAGCTCCAAAGACAAAACTCACCCCATCCCCTCCCTTACCCCCTCACCCTCTCTCCAACAGGTCGTTAAGCAGCTATCGATGGTAGTTAAGGTGGGAGGCCCCAACGACGAGGGTGCAGTTAGCTCCCGCCCGGCCCCACGGAACACCACATTAACACCCTGATCATCGGAATCTATCCTTTGATTACTGTCATTAGCTCCTGTCAATATTTTACCGTAATGAACCTCGGGCCAGGCGGAGGCGGCGGCGCTCTGGCGTGGAGGAATCGTGATATTTTGGAGGCGACGAGAGGCTCCGGCAGACTTTTTGAACCGCGAACCTCAAGTAGTCGATGATTTACCCAGGGAAGGGAACCCGATCCTCCTCCTTCTCTTCCTGCTGTCCCCCCTCCCCCCCCCCTCCTCCTCCTCCTCCTCCTCCTCCTCCTCCTCCTCCTCCTCCTCAGGCACAGGTCCACGCCACGTCTACGCGATGCTCTCTCGGTGATGACATGAGCCCGTGATGACACAATGGACGGAGGGCCAAGCACCACCTTGCATCGTCACTTCTACATTCTCCCATCGCACCCTCGTCGCGCTAACTGCCTTCAACTAATACGCAATGCTCACAAGCCATCACAGCGCCACCTTGCCATCCTCCCAAGGGCACCACTGTTCATTATACTACCGTCCAGAGATCCAAGGCGCCACAACAAGGCTCTGGAAGGGTAACGTGTAAGTGTGGCGGAGTGCATGTGATGGTTAAGATGTACTCAGCCTCAAAATCACCTGTTCGATACCCTTCAACCTAATTCCATGGGTTAATATGTATAATCTAAAAAAATATACGAGTACGTTACATGTATAAGACAAGGCGTAGGATTGCTCCATGTACACTTCATATCGTTACTTAAATCTCGCAGTTCTATAAGTGATTACAAAGACGTCGAGGCACTTTCTACGACATTCAGAAAGCTACGTTATTTCCACTGTCACATTCCCCTCCAGTTACCGCTCCATCAACCTTCCTTCCATCTTGCCTAAGTCATTCCTCCCCCCCCCCTTTCCTCCCCTTCACGCCTTCACACTCGCACAATCCTTTCCAAAACGTGTCTTTCTCTCTCCAAAGTTCACTCCCACCTTACAACCTCCCCAACTCCTCCATTCCTTTCCCCTTAATTTCATATATTCTTTTTCCACTCTACCTTCATCTCTCTTATACATCCCTCCATCCCTCCTCCTCTTCCTCTCCTCTCCTCTCCTCCCTCCCCTGAAACCAATGAAGCATCCAAGTCAGCCGCTAACATATGCCTTCATCAAGCCTCGAGTGACACCCCCTCCCTCCCTCCCTCCCTCTCAGACCCTCTCCTCTCACTCCAGTTTGTCTCCCTCCCTCCCTCCCTCCCGACCCCACTCCTCTCCTGTTTTGTATCTCCCTCCCCCTCTCCCTGCCACTGAGAACCCTCTTAGACCCCACAGTCACCTGAGAACACCGGCAGAGCACCTGGAACAGAGCCATACCTTGTGGCTTTATTAATCCTATTACGGCAAAAGCCCGCAGGTTCGTGGCAAGGATTCCCCCTGGGGCCATCCCACCCCGAGGAGGAGGAAGGGGGTGGGGGGTGGCGCAGCAGGGGTGGGGGTCCGACACTCCCCCAATCCACACGAGACCGCTTTTTATACGCTCCAAATTGTCTGCATTTTTTAGCGAACAATCAATTACCGGCAGTTAGGTAAGTGCATTTCGGTCCCGTTTCTCGCCTTATTAGGCATTGAAGACCCCATTTGGGAAGCGATAGGTAGGAGGCGCGGATACCTTACGGGTAAAAATCTCAGATATCAAGGAGATCAGGGAGAAGCGAGTGTGTTATTGTGGCGAGGGGCGGCGGCGGGGCGGTAATGAACACACGCCGCCGTCACTAAGTGGAGTTTATCTCACAGGGCGCGCGGGAAAATGTTCCGTTGTTTCCGTTCGGCGAAATAGCGGGGACAGCATTAGTCAGTGATGGTTGCAGCGGCACGCGATAATCAAAGGGGGGGAGGGGGAACACTTCCGATCCTGCCTTCAACTTTTCTCTCCGTTCTCCTCCTTTTCTTCCTCCTCCTTCTCTTCCTCCTTCTCCTCCTTCTCTTCCGCGACAGCCATCAGGTATTGGGCGAAGCTGCGGTCGAGCACTACCAGGGGCGCGCGCGTAGCCTCCGGGGCGCGGGTAATGGAATTGAGACAGTCAGCCTCTTGTTATGACGGGCCCACACGACCCTCATAGCCAAGACGCATGTTGTCTGGCGCCCCTCATTAGCCTCGACCCGCCTCACGCCGCCAGGGACTCCCCTTAAGGCACTCCCAACACAGCGACACGACACCTTTTTCTGGCAGCGTGCTCAGTCTTCCCGCCAAGGCAGCTGTCCCCGGCCTCTCCTCACAGGTTAAAGGAACTGGGTCGCTTCTTGATGGAAAAAAGTGACGAGTTGTTATGGTGAAGCGAGAAGATGGAGATGCACGGAGTCAATTACTGCCATCTTTTTTTTCTTAATCTCACCTCGTCCTTGCGCGCCCCCTACCGGTTGTACGGATGTATTGTAGTGGTGTGTTTATTAAGTACATTTTCTACGACGTTGGCAAGGGAACTTTTACGCGGGAAGATGGTTGTGTGTGGTATTGGGTAACTAACCAAAACACCTTAAATGTTTACAAGATTTGGAGTTACCTTTTTTTTTTTATCATGAAGAGGCTTGGTATATTTTTTTCTCTTTATATATCTTTTGAACTCTGACTCTTTCTTAAAAATCATTAATGCAATGATGGAAACTATTTAGATAAGTGTACTTTAACTAGACTATTAGGATGATGACGATGATAATGATGATGATAATGATGATGATGATGATGATGATGATGATGATGATGATGATGATGATGATGATGATGATGATGATGATAGTGATGATGATGATGAGACTGACGATGATGATAGTGATGATGATGATAATGATGACGATGATGATGAAATGTAAGTAGCATGGTGGTAGTCCACGAGGATGATGGTGCAGGCGATGGGTGGTGATGGTGATGGTGGCGTTCTCTCTCTCTCTCTCTCTCTCTCTCTCTCTCTCTCTCTCTCTCTCTCTCTCTCTCTCTCTCTCTCTCTCTCTCTCTCTCTCTCTCTCTCTCTCTCTCTCTCTCTCTCTCTCTCTTTACAGTGTGTGGCAATCTTTCTCAATTAATTTAATTCGTCTCAAGTTTTGCACACACACACACACACACACACACACACACACACACACACACACACACACACACACACACACACACACACACACACACACACACACACCATAAAAAAAAAAACTGAAATACTTGTTTTTGCGACAGGCCGATTAACCAACAATTAATCATTTTTTCTATCTTATTACTACTACTTTTTTTCATTAACGACACCACAAGCGACACCTTTCAGATCATTTCGCATCTCTTCAAACATTATGATACTTTTTTTTTAAATGAACACAGAAAAGTACATCTACGTAGGTATCGAAAGCTTAAAAAACACCACACATACAGACGTCAATGTTAAACAAACTGGCGTGTATGAATTGGCTTGGGAGTCAGTCACGTGGAAGGAACAACTGCAAAACAAACAGTATATTTTATTTACTCATTAATTGTTTGGAGAAGGATAAACATGCATTATATTATGATAAAAAAAAAATCCCCCCGAACAAAGTAACTATAGACCATATAGTTCTGCTAGGGTTAACGAGAGAGCGCTATACCCCTCTCACCAATAAGCTGCCGTGAGCCAGGATCGAACTCACAACCTTTAGGCCGACCACCGTAACACAGAGTCACCCTGACCCCTTATATTATGGTAAGAGAAAGGATGAAGTGTGTGTAGCAAGGCTTAGTTGAAGGACTGTATGGACGGTCTTCAAGGTAGCTTGTATACTAAAGGGAGGAACTGGTGCGGTGTTAAGGCCTCAAAGGTGTAGCCTTCAACATCATCACCTAAACTTGACTCACTCTCGATTCACTATTCTATTGGACTTTATAACTTGACTTGAACTTGGAACTATAATAATGATGACTTTATTCAAATTGGGACTTACTATAATATATTGTTTGGGTTAGGTATGAGTTATTTGAGACTTTATGGTGAGATTTTTATATAAGTTAGATATTTAAGTCCTTCATAACGTAATAAACTTTAATGAACCAGATATTAAAATTAAAATAGTAACATAAATTCAACAGATATCAACATAAGAAATTCTCTTATATGCAATAATTACTGACATAAAAAAGAATGTAAATGGAACAAATGTCAACATTTAAAAAATAAAGTTAAATATAACAGAAATCAACATATAGAACATAAGTGATTATCAAAGTGGTGGAGTCATAAATTAAAAAGCTGTTTCACAATATATCTATTTGGTAACAAAACTCAATTCAATTTAATATTTTCAATAGTAAAATAGTAATGATAATAATAACAATAATAATAATAATAATAATAGTAATATTATTAATAATAATAATAATAATAATAATAATAATAATAATAATAATAATAATAATAATAATAATATAATAATAACAATAACAACAATAATAATAATAATAATAATAATAATAATAATAATAATAATAATAATAATAATAATCATAAAAATAACAATATTAACAATTCAACTCTGCCTGACATCAGCAGTCATTATATAAACCTGACCATTAATATATCACACAGATCGTCCGTGTGACTCAGTGTTCTCTGGTCAGTACAGCCGACGAAGGGCATTACTTACTGTCTCGCTGTGACCTTGAATATTACTACAACAGTTGATTCAGTTCCCATAGGTGACACAGATCGTTATATTAGCTACGCAGATTCAGTTTTCTGTCACAATTGAAATAAAGGTGTTTTGAGTTCAATTAATACTCATTGCTAACACAAATCGTTATAATAGCTTTGCATATTCGATTTATTGTCACAATTATAATAACTAGTGGTTATTTTCTATTCAGCTATTAATAATAACAATGTGAAGCATTTTTTCTTTATTTGTCAATGTAAATAAACCCATTATGAGCTGTAGTGGATATTTTTTTCAGGTCTTTCTTTGGTCATTTAATTCGAAAAATCATCCTTAACATTCCTTGCGGTAACTAGGAAACAGGTAATTTTTTTAAATAACTCCAAACA
>JAPQNM010000018.1:19475412-19525412 GCA_029783475.1 Metacarcinus magister
ACATAACCATAACCTAACATAACATAATCAACTTAACATAACTTGAAAGATGCTTTACCAGATAAATAATGGTGAGCACCGCCTGAAACCTTCACAGATGTGTTGAGTACACTATGTACATTATGTACGACTTCATATTTATATTGATATCGTCCGAGCAGTGGTTATACAGAAATACCCAAACTTTACGAGTCTCAAGATTGATATAAGAACCGCCATTATACTTTACAATTTTCTTTCGTTTTACACATTAAACCAACGTTACACTGACTTAAACTATATAACCACTGCATGAATATTAGGAAGCTGTAGAAGCTTTACAATGCCTTTTATTAAATAGAAAGGCAGGACATAACTCTATTAAGAACAAAACCATAATATTTACCTTGTTCACCGTTTTCAGTGTTCTTAAGAACATAAGAAATGAGGAGTTAATGACTTACACGAGGCAGCTCCTTCATAGGAGTCAGCTGGGTCTCTTCACCTCATTTCTCGTTAGGTGCCTGTGAGCTGCACATGAGTTCTACGATGAGTTATGCATCGGGACACAACACACTGCACTATATTGGAGTCTAAAAACAACATATAGCCTTAATAATATCCCGAGATACACACACACACACACACATACGCACAAGGCACAAGACAGTAGACACAAGGCCATTTTAATAATTTCATAATTCAGCTTCTATTTTCGAGTGCTTTATTTTTATTATAAGAAGTGACGTAAGTTATATATATATATATTTATATATATATATATATATATATATAATATATATATATATATATATATATATATATATATATATATATATATATATATATATATAATGAAGTTCTAATTAACTGAATTGTTTGAATGTTAGAAGAAAAAAAGTACGATAAGTAGAATATTCACCGAAATCTCCAACAAATTTACCACCCGAAGGAAAAGAATCGGAAGAAGAAAAATTTGTGAAAGAAGACCAACAAGAAAGTGCCGTTATAATGGCTAATAAACCTTCAAACTGTCTGTCTGTCTGTCTAACTTACCAACTTCTTCAGTATCAAGGATTGGCGCTATGCAAAAATCTTCTCAAGTTCCTCCTGTCCATTGCATCTTCTGTCTCTCTCTTTCTTCACTACTCCTCCATAAGTCCATCTCTCCAAACCAAACCATCTTAACTTAAGTAGTAACTACCGCCCAATAAGTTTAACATCAGTGGTAGGCAAGATGTTAGAAGCTATCATAGCAAGGGCAATTAGAAAACATTTAGATGAACACAAGCTAATTAGACATAGTCAACATGGTTTTAGCAAGGGGAAGTCATGCCTCACAAATTTATTATCCTTCTATAGGAAAGTATTTGAAACCATAGATAAGGGGGACGAGTATGATATAGTTTATTTGGACTTCAGTAAAGCCTTTGACAGAGTACCCCATAGGAGACTGTTAAGTAAAGTCAAGGCTCATGGCATAGGTGGGAAGTTACTAGAGTGGATTAGGGGATGGCTTACTAGTAGGGAACAGAGGGTACAGATTAATGGGAAGAAATCAGAATGGGGTAATGTCACTAGTGGGGTACCACAAGGATCAGTACTAGGACCATTGTTATTCATAATCTATATAAATGACTTAGAGACAGGAATAAACAGTGATATCAGTAAATTTGCCGATGACACAAAGATAGGAAGACCGGTAAAGAATTTAGATGATGCTAGGATGCTGCAGGATGACTTAAATAGGCTGTACGAGTGGTCAGAGAAATGGCAGATGCAGTTTAATGTTAACAAGTGTAGCATTATGAGTGTAGGTAAAGGTAATAGGTCTGTAGACTACACATTAAATGACAATACCTTAGGAAAGTCATATAGTGTGAGGGACTTAGGAGTTCAAATAAGCAGTGACTTGCGCCCCAGGGAACAGTGTATTATAGCTAGAAATAGAGCCAACAAGATAATGGGATTTATTAGTAGGTGTGTGACAAATAGGAGTTCTGAGGTCATTCTGAGGTTGTATTTAGCGCTAGTAAGACCCCACTTAGATTATGCAGCTCAGTTTTGGTCCCCTTATTATAGGAAAGATATAGGCTCCTTGGAGGCAGTCCAGAGAAGAATGACCAAGATGATTCAGGGGCTGAGAAATTTACCCTATAAAGATAGGTTAAAACGTCTTAATCTCCACTCCCTAGAGAGAAGGAGGGCAAGAGGGGATTTGATTGAGGTTTTCAAATGGGTAAAAGGAATTAATAAGGGTAACATTGATCAGGTTTTAGAAATTAGTAGTCAGGATAGGACACGTGGAAATGGGTACAAGCTAGAAAAACTTAGATTCAGGACAGACATAGGTAGATATTGGTTCACTAACAGAGTGGTGAACGATTGGAATAGGCTGGGTAGACACGTAGTAAGTGCTGAGTCAATAGATAGCTTTAAAAGACGGTTGGATCAGAGTATGGATAGGGATGACAGGTGGGATGGCTAAATATTGGATTATTCCAAGGGTGGGGGACAAGGAGCTGCCTCGTGTAGGTCATTAACTGGCCTCTTGCAGTTTCCTTATTTCTTATGTTCTTATGTAACTTCATTTCCTTCTCACCTTTGTATTTTGTAAACCGTTCCACTCCTGTCCTCCTTCGCATTTAATTTCTTACATGTTCTCTAAGTAATATACCAATTGCCCGCCTTAACATTCTGCAGAAGATCGAGAGAGAGAGAGAGAGAGAGAGAGAGAGAGAGAGAGAGAGAGAGAGAGAGAGAGAGAGAGAGACCAAACTAGTGGTGTTTCGTCTTTTTGTTTGTCCAATGATGCAATATGCTTAAGTTTTCCAATGGGTGTCTATGCAAAGCGCAGTGCTCCATTAATCGTAGCGTACCAGAACACCATCAATCAGTAGAAACATAAATAATACAAGATGAAGATGAAAATGATGATGATAGTCTCCACAAGCCAACATGAAGAGGAAGACCGCATGAATTAGCACGGATCCGAGCCCCAGATCCCAGTGGGTGTGTGTTGTGTGCTTCCGTGTGTCCCCTAACTTGGAGGCACGGCGGCCACACACACGCACTCTCGAAACTCTGTTTTTTAACACGCATAAATGCACCAGTTGAGGTGCTCGGAAAGCCCAACCAACCCTAGAGGGCTCTGTATAGGCCTGCTGGCTTTGTGCCAGGAAAAATAAAACAACAACAAAAACAACAAGCATGAATTAGAGGAGTACGAAGGCTACACATGGCAGGTGGAATGCACACCTTTTCACCCTCAAATTAAAAAAGTTGAACTTCGAATTAAAAAACCGGAAGTTCAAATTTAAAAAAACTGAACTTCAAATTAAAAAAACTGAACTTCAAATTTTTAAAATTTAAGTTCAAATTAAAAAAACTGAACTTCAAATTAAAAAAGTTGAACTTCAAATTAAAAAAACTGAACTTCAAATTAAAAAAACTGGTTTAAATAAAAAAAAATCTTAGCTTTCAGATTAAAAGAAAATATAAACTCAATAAAAAGGGGAAAACTAAGATATGGGTAAACAAATACGTATTATTTAGACCATTTATTATTCCTTCAAGGTTCCATTGAAAGTCATGATTGTCTATTTGAAAAAAAAATTTACGTCATATCATACAATTTGCATATTATTGTCAATAAAGCAAAACAGAAAAGTAATATCCATAAAGGAAATATTTACTTATCACCTAAATATATGTCCTGTAGTTGTATTACCCTAGCAAAGTGTTTTTGTACGTGGTTGAATGTTTTCAGACACAGTATTGATGTAATACTGAGAATGGCGTTATCAATGCAGCATTTCAAGTACTGCATCCGATATTCAGTTTGTGTCATACCCTGTGGTGTAGTGTTCATCATTGTGTCAGAGTTGGCAGCAAGATCACGCTTCATTACGGCTTTCATGCTGCTCCAGCACTCCTCAATGGGATTTAGTGGAGCACTGTATGGACTCCAAAAAATTCTTCTCCAGCAACGCTCTCAAGGCCAGCATGAACAGGGGCATTATCGCAGACCACAACAATGTCCATGAGAGGCTCAGTGATTGTGCGGAACATTCGCCTCAACCATTCGTTGCAATCTTCTTTCTTGTAGCTGCCTCTCCTCCGTTCCCAATAGACAATGCCATGATGTGAGATTCCTCCAAGAATGTGAATGTTTTTCCCCCTTGATGCAGGACATTTCACCATGGGGCGCATTCCCTTACGTGCACGCCCTTGCGATCCACGCAAGAATAGGTTCACATTAGTTTCATCAATGTACATAGACAACTGATTTCCTATTCCAATCCTGTTCATTATTTTCTCCACATATTCTCTTCTTTTGCGTTTATTTATCTCAGAGTTCATCGTCACAGGTCTTGGGTGTGCCTTTTTCACTGTGTACATCTGTCCTTCAAGATACTTATGTACAGTGTTTGTGCTCAAAGTGATGCCAGTATCATGAACTTTATTTTTTTTAATTTGAAGTTCAGTTTTTTTAATTTGAAGTTCAACTTTTTTAATTTGAAGTTCAACTTTTTTAATTTGAAGTTCAATTTTTTTTAATTTGAAGTTCAGTTTTTTTTTAATTTGAAGTTCAATTTTTTTAATTTGAACTTCAGTTTTTTTAATTTGAACTTCAGGTTTTTTAATTTGAAGTTCAATTTTTTTAATTTGAGGGTGAAAAGGTGTAGATACAAGCTGCATTTGATGTCTTTGTAATTATCATTATAATCAACCTGAAAATGAATAACGATGCTACACTTTGTTTTCTTTTCAAGGGTACAGTAATGAAATAAAATTCTGTAGAACTATTCATTTACTGTTTAATTTTCTTTCTTTAAAGTATTGTAGTCATTTTCTGTTACAATAATCCAGAAATTTCGAATATCCGGCAGTCCTACGGTCCCGTGGTTGCCGCATTATCGATGGTCAACCTGTAAATGTGTGGTTGGATACTCAAAGTTGACAAAAATTAACTTGCAAAACAATCATTATTTTAGCTCGATTGGTAAATGTGTTTTTATATCACCTCTTGTTGATGGATCCAGATAAATTTCCCAGTGTTTCAAAATATTCAAGATATTGTATCAAAAACTTGTTTTTTATTGTAACTTAAGTTTTAGGAAACATGTAAACCTTCATTTTCAGTTGTGCTTCTTTAACCTATAATCTGAGACCGGAGACTCGGCAAGGAGTAAAAGTAATAATGTCCGAACAAATTCTGATTAAAAAAAAATTGATAAGTTCATTACATTATAACTAATCCACTGCAGCAAAAGGTGGAAAAAAAACCGATATTACTCTACTTCAATAAACAGACCATTTATCTCAAATTGTTTCCAATGCATCATTTTGTAATATCACCGAAAGTCATTATCAAGTAAGTAAAAAAAGTAAAAATATGTTAGACTGTCACAGGTGGAGGAAATAATATGAAAAAAAACTTGTCTTTCTGAAATTGCTGACATGACAACACAATCAGATTTTCATAAGGAAGTCAGAATCTGGAACACTATCTTGTTCCACATTGATCTGAGAATGAAGCTTCATCATCTGACTTGGATAAGTGAAACTTAATGCGAATAAAGTAAGCGCCAGACATCAAAGGTCATATGGTGCTATGTTAAGCTAAAAGGCAAACGATAGAGCAAAGAAATAACACCAAGGCAAAGTATAGGGAAGGAAAGAACAGTTAGTTACAGTGAAATGGAGGAAGTGAGTTTGTCAAAGAACGGCAAAACCAGAGCCATAGTGGGATTTAGAGCCATCAGTAAAAATAGGAGTCATATCTGACTAAGACTAGGTGGTGGGAGGTGGCAGAAGAAAGTCTTAAGGTGTTGGGTTTGTAAGCTATGTTTTCCTTGGTTGATTCTGAGGTAAAATCAGAATGAATAAATAGGCAGATTTTTGTATTACAAGTGCCCATGTTGCCATTTTAGTTATGTTTTTCAGGCAACATGAAGCGTGTTCTTTGTCGCACACTAACAAGTGATACTAAGAGGAATGAAATGCACATTTTTCATCTGGGTCATGATTAGACTACCCTGGCTTTGATTAATTACTGTAATTTTCCTTAAGGCACACAAACAGTGACAACTAGATTTCTTTATTGAAAACAATGTACAACATCAAGAATACTATAAACATTTGAAGTAGTGGCATCAAAACCTCCATCATTAACACATCCCCTCATGTACAGTCGCGACAACTGAAAACTGACAACACAAGCAAGGTCTTCAGTAATTACTTAACCTCTATTGATATCTAATTCATTTTCACTAGGTAGTTGTACATACTCATATGATCATATACACCTACTTGTATCATATGCACCTTAGGTAATGTGAGGTAACGTGACAAATGAAACCTGGAATTCTTACACACTAAAGGAAGAGAAATGTCAAGTATGAATAATCTAGTGTTATCCACAGGTCTCATTCCTAAACTGATTCTTAACCTAAGTAACCATGTTGTTTTCATATACTCTCGGATATTGAACAAGCCATCGGGCCCCACCAATACCATGGACGGTAGACAACTGAAATAGCCATTGAAGTGCTACTTTTGGATAACCTCAACTCAAAATCCTAACTTAATATGCACAAATTCTACAAAACTCAAGCTTCATACATTGTTATTATATATTCCCATTTGTTTTGGCATAAATTCTTACTACACATGCAATTTTCTTCATGAAACAAGTGTGATCAAACAGGAACACCAGAGCCATCATGTATATTTTTCTCACCAGAAGAATGAAGCAAAGATCTCTGTGAGTTAACAAGTAGCAATACAGGATGAACATTGGTCCATTATATTTTTATTTTCCAATGAGAATGATTACTCTCATTGCCATAAACTTGGGTCAAAAAAGAGGAGTTCAACATGGTTGGTGAAGAAAGTACAGCATCATTAAATTATACCAATCATGTCATACTTTTTTTTTATATTTTGGTTCCACTTTTTTGTTCTTGCTACCCCTTGGCACTGTTTAAAAATCTCACCGCAATAAATTTGTTATATTAATTGTTGTTGTTGCTCAGAAGTTCATGTTCAAACAGCAGTTCAGTTTTTACATGTGCACATCAGAATTTTTCTTTCTGTTTAAAAGTATTGCCCAAATAGAAGAAAAAAAAGCTAAAAATGAAAGATATAAAACAACCGAAAGATGTAATGAAAAAAAAAAAAATTCAAGAACTACCTACCCTACAAAAATGTGGAGATTTATAGTGATCAGCACCAGCTTCTTTTTCCATCCAAGACAGTATGAGTATCAATCTAAAAGGTTCTAGCTGAAAGAGGAAGCATTATGAAAGCATGCAAATGTTGTAATCGTGTATTCTCTCAATTAATGTGCTATAAAGTGTTCAACAAGTATCAGTCACACGTCAAAACACACAATTATTATCAGAGAAAATATTTAACGCATATGAATCAACAGTTTTAGTGTTCAGCACATCATCTTGCACACATTTCTAAAATAAACTGCAGGTGATTATCATAATCAATAAAACATCTAAAAGAATTATACACGAGTAATGTTGTTACAAATATCTCTAAGTAGTGAAGTGTATGTTGGAATTACAATTTTGGCCGTCTCAAAAACAGCCATGAAAATCTTTCAGTCATGACCTAATCCCTGATACTGTACCTAGAAATGTGTTTAACATATTTGTTATCAATATCGTGATGACACAAAACACTCAACATCGTCTGAATTTGGCCTTGTAAACTACACATTAAAATGACACAGGACAGTTATAATCTTCACTTTTTGCTAATGTTAAGTTTATGATCTCATAGAAGGATGACAGTATCAGTGTTACCTACAAAAAACAACTCCCCACTCTTAAATAAATTGTTGATGTCTCATATTTATGCAGTGACCCAATCCACAAATGGGGGTCACAATATTAGTAGGAATTCCCTAAAAAATCATAGGATACCAGTAATGATGTCTCATTGACAATTCTTCTGATCTTTTAAAGAATTTGTGACATAGCTAAGAAGTACGAGTACGTATTACACGCCCTTCCTTCTATGGAAGTGTCTCGTGACACAACAGTGTGAGTTATGAACATTGTTCAAGAATGGTTGTTTTAAATTGGCTAAATTTAAAAGCAAAGTATAAATAATTTTCAAGGCTATCAAGTATGGCATTCAATATTATAAAAAAAAATATTATATGATGCATATAAGCTTCATACTGAAATTTTCATTATTCAGTTATTCAAGCTCTTTTACATTTTATTTTGTCAGTTGTTAAATTATAATATAAAAGTATGATTTAAAGATTATGATTATACAGGTATTTTGTACTGATTTTCAAGAAGTATATGAGACAAACGACCATTGTGGAAACACATGTCCAAAATGGTGTCTCACAATAACATTTACAAAAAATATACATATATGTATGCTTATATTGCTTGATACCAGGAAACAATATGCATTAATTCTTAACTAGCTGTGGTATTACGTTTTGTCTTTTCAGGTAAAAAAAATTCACCTATTATTTGAAATTCTCTAATGTATATATATATATATATATATATATATATATATATATATATATATATATATACTATATATATATATATATGTATATACATACATATATATATATATATATATATATATACTATATATATATATATTATATATATATATATATGCATATATATATATATATATATATATATATATATATATATATATATATATATACATATATATATATATATATATATATATATATATATATATATATATATATATATATATATATATATATACTCATACCTCGTTTTAACGGACAAAAGAGCGGAAACATTGGTCCGTTAATGCAGATTGTCTGTAGTTACCGATACTAAGTCTGTAGTAATTAATATCAACAATTACATTACGAAAGAAAGAGGAATAATATAGTACTATACATTTAATCAAGCATACTATCCAATCTGACAGTGTAAAATACCTGTGCACTGTATATATACACTATAATACAGCAATTGAACATTTTATATTTAAAATCAGACTCATACCTGTGGTTACACTGATGTAAACAAAGTGAGTTGGCTGCTGCAGATTTTGTTCATTGTTTCTGATATCCGTTAAAGGGAGGTCCGTAAAACCGAGGTATGAGTGTATATATATATATATATACACACAGTACAACCTTGCAGTACGAGTGTCCTATTGTACAAGTAATTTGCTTAGCGAGCTGCGGGTTGTGAGTATTTTTGTCTTGCAATGCAAGTGAAAATCCGCAGTACGAGCAAGATTCCTAATAGCCGCTGATAGTCGGCACTGAGCTCACACGTGCTTCCCCAACAGTAACAGCCTCCGCTCTCACAGTTCACGTGCTCATCTCATTGAGGCAATACAGCTTTTTGTTTTATTGATTTTTTTCTGTTTTGTGGCTATTTTGGCATTATTTTGTCCATATTAATTGTGTTAGCTATGAGTCTGAAGAAAGTTAGTGCAAAGCATAGTGCTAAAAAGAAGAAAAAGATTATTACGATAGAGTTGAAGAAGGAAATAATAAAAAAAAAAACATGCGAGAGAAATGCATGTAGTGGACTTAGCAAGTCAATAAGACCGAAGCATATCGACGGGGTGTTTTTTTGGGTCTGGAATGGATTAATTATACATCAATGAATTTCAATAGTAAAAATTGATTTGTAAAAAGAGTAAATCACAATACGAGCTCTGTCATAGAACAAATTAAATTCATAATGCGAGGTTCTACTGTATATATATATATATATATATATATATATATATATATATATATATATATATATATATATATATATATATGTTGACCATCACTAATCATCTAACCATGGGACCTAAGGACTGTCAGATTTTTAAAATATCCGAATTATTGATGTTTTGTCCCCTCACCCTATAAATGTTGTATATATTGTTGGAAAACTGATGGAACTAAAATATTGATTGCCGGATTAGTGATGGTCAACATATATATATATATATATATATATATATATATATCACTTAAAAAATCTAACCCGCGCTACTAACGGGCGGAGGCCAACCATCTAAGGTCTCCCTGAAGCCTACCGGCGCCATGGGTAAAAGATAAAAAAAATAAATAAATAAAAAAAAATATATATATATATATATATATATATATATATATATATATATATATATATATATATTAGAGCAGTGGCGGTGGCCTAGTGGCTAGCATGCGGACAAGACGAACTAAGAGTCCCGAGTTCGAGTCATGCAATGAGCTGGTCACCTTTTTTTTTTTTTTAAATGCTGAGTGGCCGAAGATTGGTATCGAGTCATTTCGCCCATTTTCCTGTTTGCACTGGGTCGTTTAGCACCGGTTAGGTTCGCTCCGATACGTGGGTTGTTTCGTCCGATACAGAACCTGACTGGTATTGAGTCATTTCGCCCTGGTAAGTGGGTTGTTTCGTTCCGATATGGTATTTGACAAAATAATATATATATATATATATATATATATATATATATATATATATGAAGTCTTTTCTATACGATAGTTCGATTTACGTTAAATTCGCAGATACGATACTAGCCAATTAGTACCCTTTTTTCGATTTACGATACTTGATTCGCAGTTACGATATTAAAAAAAGGCGCCAAAATCGGCGTGGCGAGTTGGGCGTGGCCAAATCGGCGTGGTGGCGCATGCAGCGACAAACACAGTGAAACCTTGTGCCAAACAGTCAACAATCTCGACGTTCTTCAAACATGCCAGCCCATCAACATCAGCTGGACCATCCACTTCAACAGAGCAATCAACTTCAGGTTTTGAATCGCCCGCCTCACCCTCGACCTCCACCTCACCACCTACGTCGTCCGCATCAGCTGATCAGATGATTGCATAATTATATTCTTTTCTTTATTCTTTTCTTTATTTTCTTTATTATTTACATTCAATTTGTTTATTTTTACACTAAGTTATGTCTTTATGTATGTATCTGAACCTGAAGGAGTGACGTTGGCAATGTGCTGGAACGCATCCCTATCTAATACATGTAAAAATGGGTTCGGTATACGCTATTTCGGTTTACGATAGGGTTTCAAGGAACGCATTGCTATCGTAAAACGAAGATTTCCTGTATATATATATATATATATATATATATATATATATATATATATATATATATTGTAATATTGATGTTATTATCCATTTTAGATAAAATACTTACACAAATATATATCATAAGACTACAATCTTATACAAAAACCCCAGCGGTCAAAACCCCCAGCTATATTTTTTCTGAAGAAGATATATAATTAAAGTAATTTATTTTATATCATATATCTACAGTTAACTTTACTTTAATAATCATGAAAAATATTATAAAACCCCCAGTTATATTTTTCTGAAGAATATAATTTCAGTAATTTATTTTATATTATTCATATATAATGAAATATACTGAAATAATCATGAAAAATATCAGATATTATGGTGCTACTATAATATGCGGTCTACCATGGTATGAAGTCTACCGTGACCTCACTTCACCTCTCGTGTCGTTCACCTGCGATCTACCTCACCTCACTTCACTTCACCTGTCTACATCAGATGAGTGGCCTGCTTATAATAATCTAAATACCATAGGTTACCACCATCTGACAGTGAACCATCAACGACATTATGTGGATCCAGGGACCGGGGCACACACACACACACATACACACACACACTCAGGCAATTGAGCGATCATGGTTGGATGCTAAACCTAAGCTTTTCCAGTCACACCTTGATCATTTCTACTGGAAGGTGCTGAGGAAAGATGCAGATGACTTATTTGTGTCGTTCCATAATGATGTAAAAAGTGTTTATTGCTGTCATTCCTTAATGATATAAGAAGTGTTTATTGCTGAAATAAATATCTTGTAGTTGATAATGTGTTTATTTTTATCTCTTCCTGCTATTTAAATATATAACCCTGGTAGATCGCATACTATAGTAGTAAATGAGGTAGACCGCAAGCTATAGTGTTTGATACTGTGGTAGACCGCATACTATAGTAGCACCGATATTATATCCTATATTCCTCAAAAAAAGAAAAGCTACCAGTGTAAAGGAAGGCCAATAATAAAACCAATCACTAAGAAAAGAATGCAGACAGGTAAGGTAATCTGACGCTGTCAGGTCACCAGTCAGGGATTACAGGAGAGGGTAGGTCAAGTCGGATGTGTGAATATAAGACTGCTAGATCTAATGAGGCTGTGGGCCACCTTTATATGGCAATAGGGCTCACGTCACCCCCTCCCGAGGTGACAACTATAACAACATAATGAGGCATCAGTTCCACTTCAGCCGCTGTTTCTGGGGAAATACTGTTGTAAGCTTTGCAGTGTTTATAAAAATTGGTTATTCTCTGAGCACAGACATTACCCTCAATTTTTTTTCACACATGAAAACCTGCCTTAGGGAAATGTTATAATTACACCCCGCAAGCCTCACCTGACCACACTCCCACTCCCACTACCCTTCCCTCACCCCTACTCCCCTCTCCACATTTCTCTGTTCTCTTTTTCAGACTACACCTGTCCACTCCCACTTATTTTCTCATTTTCTCCCTTATACCTTCCTTCTTTTCTTCTTTTCTTCCTTCCTTCCTTCTTTCTTTACTGACTCCTTTTAATACAAATGAGTTGGATATACTACTGAATCAAGGAGATTTAATCAAGGAGAAAAGCTATAAAGAATACACTGTCATAAAAATGAAGTACAAGTATGACATCATCAACACAGATACTTAATTATGAGTTAAAAGATAATTATTTCATCCATAAATCAGCTATACAAACATTTCAATACTTTTAACTTTTCTTATAGTCAATAAATCAATTATAATCAGTTAATTACTGTTATATTCCAATTAATAATACCAATCAACCTGGGGTGATCAGGAATAGGAGAGACACGACAAGGGACGAACGGGAATAGGAGAGAAATGATCTAGGGTGAAGGGGAATAGGCGCGAAATGACTCAAATGCGAACAGGATTTATGGCGAAATGACCCAGAACCCTGAAGATCATCCACATGCTGCCATCAACACTATCTTCGACTGGGATTGCAACCTAAAATGCAACGAGAAGCTTCTGCGTGCAGCATGAGCCTCTCAATATGAAACGAGGCGTCACTTAAAAAATTTAACCTGTGCAATTAACGGGCAGAGGACGACAATTCAAAAATCCTCTATCAAGCCTACCATAGGATAAAGACATGTAAAAAAAAATAATAAATATATATATATATATATATATATATATATATATATATATATAAATACGTATATATATATATATATATATATATATATATATATATATATATATATATATATATATACATATATATATATATATATATATATATATATATATATATATATATATACATATATATATATATATATATATATATATATATATATATATATATATATATATATATATATATATATGTATATATATATATATATATATATATATATATATATATATATATATATATATATATATATATATATATATATATATATATACATACATACACGTATATATAATATGAATATTATACTTATCATAAAAAATGAAGCAAGGCTTTCTATGAATAAAAGTCACACATCAAACTGAAATTTTGTAAATGTGAAGACACCAAATATGATTTCCTGCTTACTTCCTTACTGAGAAAAAATACATATATTCATGATAGAAAGAAAAAATCATATCAAACACTAACATCATCTGCCTCCTACAACGAGCAAACAAACCAGAAGAGTTATCATGTTGATGAGTCAAGATTCCGTTCCTCCAGTGATACATATTTCTTTCCAGACCTACAGGGAAACTCTGGAAACAAGGCACGTGGCTAATCAACAGACTGAGGTGGGAGACTGCCAATTTGTGCATACAACGGAGGCTCAAAGGACTGAACATCATCCTGCTGGACCATGACTATGTCTTAAAAATGTTTTCATATAAGGGAAATTTTGCTATTAATTCTAGAATAGGTTTGACCTAATCTTTCAACTACTTTGTCATTAAAACAGCTTTGCCTTAAAATAATTACTAAAATTTTGGATATATTGTCTAGAGATTGAAAGGTGATTAAATAATTACCCTGATCCAGATAGCTATAGACCACATAGTTTTACTTGGGTTAACGAGGGAGCACTGCTCCTCTCTCTAGGGAGCTGCCGTGAATCAGGATCAAACTCGCAACTTTTAGGCCATAAGCCGAGCACTGTATCACAGCCACCCAGCCCCTTACTATTTAGGGAAAAGCACAAGCCTTTTCTTCTTAATATCTTCCAATGTATTCCATAGTAATCTACTGTGCGAAACCTTATTGAATGCCTTTTTCAAATGTACAATCCACCCATCCATCTCTTTCTTGTGTTGAATCTATTACCCTTGAATAAAAATTAAATAAGCTGATGACACATGACCTTCCTGTTCTGAATCCAAATTGTATATCTGTTATAATTTCTTCTCTTTCTAAATATTCGGTCCATTGTTTCTTGATGACCTTCTCACATATCTTGCATACCATGCTGGTCAATGACACTGGTCTATAGTTAAGTGGTTCTTTTTTGTTTCCCTTTTTGTAAATAGGCATTATATCAGCTCTTCCATTCTTTAGGGACTTTTCCTGTTTTCAGACACCACTCAATTATATCACAAATTGGCTCTGCCATTTCTTGCTTAAACTCTTTCAAGATGTATCCTGATAACCCATCTGGTCCTATTGCTTTCCTCTCTTCGAATTCCTTCATCCTTTCCCTTATCTATTCTTTATTTATCTTTTATTTCCCTTATCTCACCTTTTTGTCTTATATTCTAGTGGCTTGTTAAAGTCAGATTCAGTTGTAAATGGTTTCTGAAAATACTTATTTAGTATTTCACTCATTTTTTTAATGTCCTCATATACTTCCTTATTTTACTTCAATCCTTCAATCGAACAAATTTTTTCCACAAAATAATTTATAAAACAGCTTCGGTTCTTCCTTGCATTTGTTAACTATATGAAAAAGAATGAAAAGAAAACTAATTCAGATAATGAAAGAAGAATATAAAGTAACAAGGAATAAATACGTAAGGGTAAGACCCCTACATAATAATTCCTTACTAGTTTATATTCTTCTTTTATTCTCTGAATTGGTTTTCTTTTCATTCTTTTCCATGCTTCATCCCTTTCTTTTTTAACTATATGAATATATGTGTGTGCATATATATATATATATATATATATATATATATATATATATATATATATATATATATATATATATATATATATAGTATATATATATATATATATATATATATATATATATATATATATATATATATATATATATACATATATATATATATATATATATATATATATATATATATATATATATATATATATCCTTGAAAAAAAATACAAATATATGAAAAGAAAGGCAACTTAGGCACAATCCTATTACAAACATTTTAAATTAACCAAAAGAGAGGAAGAAGAAAATGTTTATCAATGATGATACAAACCTGCATATTTTTCACAATACATGAGGCACAATATAAAACACATTTTCCATTATAATCTAGAATCAATATTTTTATTCATAGTCATAGTCTTCCAGGTCCACTAGGTGAAAGTTACAGTTTTGGTACACCCTTTTATTAGTGGACCAAGGGTGGAGCAGAATCTTGCTTCCTTAACCCCTCAAACAAGGAGTGTTCCTCAAACTCCACATAGTGGCACGTTACTTATCTTAACAAATTTCAACGTCTCAAAAACTCACACAAAAATTACATAAAGCTACTGGTGTTCAAATTGATTATTAAGAAAATATAGGACACCAGCACTTTACCATTAATAAAAAAAATCTTATTGTAAGGAGTATGAATAACTTTATATTTCCAGCCATACAAAGTAAAAAAAGTAAAGCACAAGTAATAACTTTCCCCTTCAAGATGAACCTTTCATCTGGAAGAGGGCAACTTTGCACACACTCACACATAATAGTAATAATCATAATAATAATTAAAGTAATGATACACTAAGTTCTCTCTGGATGGACAAAAATGCATTTGGAAAAATTTGGGAGTGATTCCGTCATTTGGAAACTTTCTGATTTCCTTCCAGATTATCAAAAGAAAGTTCTAGATTTTTTGTGACGGCAAAGCTAAGATGACCCACATAACTTTAAACCAAGACTTGCTTAAACTCACCTCAAGCTTGTGATGTTGTCTGAGATGAATCTAACAGTCTCCTCTACATCACCCAGTGTAGTCTGAGCTGCATGATTGGAATCCAGTCAACAAACCCAGACCCGAGTCCTAGTATGATGCAGCAACTTCAGATAATCAACTGACTTTAGTACAAGATGCCACAATGCATAAAGGTGTACCAAGCATCATACACCAAAGAGCAGGCCTGTGGTGATCACTTATGGTTTGACGTTCATTTTCATACCCAATGTTTGTTGTGCTAAACTTTAATACTCACTAACCTTCCCTACCCACTAATATATGGTTGTGTCTTTCAGCTTTGTCCAGACAATTTCCCGACCATCTCAAAATAATTAAGGTACAAAAAATGTATAAAAATCTGGAATTTTATATACCCCAAACCAACTAAGGTATCAAAATGGAACAAGTGTAACTTATATGGTTATGTAATGGCACCCATGCTTTTGATAAAGAAACCAAGGCATTAGCAGACATAACATCGATAAGTATGGATAACAGACATGTAACTTGCAACAGGATTTTATCTCACATTATTCAAAGAAAAATTATTTTGTATACATGATACAATGAAGATGAACTGCCAATAAATATTCCTTGCACATGGAACACCATGTTAATTGATGCCTCATTTGAGTCTTGGTCTGCTGAGCCAAGTGCATTTATCCTTTGCCACAAACAAAGCAACTCACCTTGCTCCTGGTAAAAGGTAACTTAAGTCAAGAAGCATACATGGAGCCTTATAAAGTGGCTGGTCTGTCTCAGGGTCATGGACAACAAAAATGCAGTTCTACAGTACTGTCTGAAAGCATCAAGTCTGCTTTTCTCCACTAGCCAATGAAATTCTTCGAGACCACCATTGACTGATATAGCGCACTAATCATGCTGAAAGTTCTGGAGTTTATGATTCAGAGCAACCATAAGGGAGTTGATACTGTACAGTATTAAGTAAAAACAACCTACTCCCAAAATCTTCCATCACATTCTGACTAATGGGACATTCACAAAGATGGAATTTTCCAATAGACGGAACGTTTTTTGTACCATTCATTCCATCTAATGGAGAACTTAGTGTGATAATATGATTATAAAACTGTCTATTCTGGGTAACAAAATGCAAAGAAAATTACTATCAATCATAGGGTAAATTGAATTAAAAGCTAGAAATCTATTCTCATGGGTCTAAAACAAAATTTCTAGACATTCTATTGATCAATTAACATGGAAGCCTTCAATGTCGTTCTTCTCAGAAACAAACTCTAACCTCATATAAAACCTGCTTAAGACTGCCTGGAAGTACAGCTCATGCCCTTGAGAATCACTGACTTGTGTTCATTAATTAACACTGTTTTGTCTTTGGGGCATGTTATCATGATTACTGAACTTGACTCACATTACTTATAGAGTGGATGTTAATGAACTGTCAAGATTTCTTAAATGATCTTTACAAACTATTCCTTTTACAGAGATAGGAAATACAAGTGATAACAGGACTGGAACTTTAGTTGGGTAAATCAAGGATACTGGTAAGGTGGCTCTGATGAATCACCGTACCCATGTAAGTTACTTAGTACCCTGTACTGCACCACAGGTACTGCCACCAACACTTTTTCAGAACTTCAAACATGGAAACACTCTTACTTGTTTCATTTGCATCCTTTGCCGTGCACACTGGACACACACTTCAGGCTACTAGACACATGAACACCTTATGCCGCTCACTGTGCCAGGTCTTGTAGTCCTGAGGTTCGGCTTTGTGGCCTACTGCTCTGAACACTACTACCTACTTTTCCTACAGTACTGTAACAACAAGTAATGTTCAACTCTTAAGAAAAGTTTATCTGTTCACCATGAACAATATTATATTCCATCATTTTTTTTCTTCAAATATATGTATATATGTTGTTAGTTTATCCAGTTTTACTTTATTTACAATGATATAATCAGACTTTCAAATATTCTTGAATAATTGCTATGAATAATACAACATTTTGTGCAGTCATTGACGGAGATCATATGCATACATACTCTGAAGATAGAACTGCAATCAATCACACAATAATAGCAACAGTTGCAAGTGAAAATAAAAAAGTTACTTCAATAACATCCATTGCCACCACCATCATGTGGCAATTATGGATATAGTAATAGAATGAGTAACTCAGGTAAAGATCTATCAAACGTTTTCCTCTGCGTCATTTAGGTGTTTGAATCGCACGTGTTGCACCTGTTTGTGTAGAGGGTGTAAGAGAGGCCAAGGGTTGATGTGCCCCTGTTTAGAACCCGCTGTCATTCTATCTCCGTCCTTTGCTGTGAGCAATGGACAATCAAGCCTTGTGATTAGGAGGAAGTAGAAAAAGGGTGTTAGATATAACTTTAAGTAGGAAGGTGTGGTGACAGTGAGGCAGACGAGGTTGTTATAGTCCTTGCCTAGTGCCTGGTCGTGCCTTGTGGTGCTTGGTGATGCTGGTGTTGGAGGTGTACAACATGTGGTCATCATCATCATCAACAGCCTCTATGAGTCCACTGCAGGATAAAGACTTTCCTCAACCTCCTCCTCCCATCTCTATCGCCTGCCTGTCTATTTCAGGTTACTCCAGCAAAGCCTCGTATCTCATCTCTACATCTAATTCTCTATCTGCCCTACTTTGTTTTTCCATCCCTGGGTTGCCATTCTATTACAATAACAGTCCATCCATTATCTGTTTGTTTCATGACGTGTCCTGCCCATGGACACTTTTTTCTTTTAATTGTGGTTAAGACATCTCCAAATTGGGTTTGTTCCCTAATCCATGATGCGTTCTCTCTCTATCTCTTCATGTTATACCAAGCATTATTCTCTTTATTCCTATTTGGGCACTTTTTTTGAAGTTTTCATTCCAGGTTTCTGATCCATATATTATAACTGGTAAAATTAACTGATTATATACCTTTCTCTTCAGTGATAATGAGAGATTACTTCTTATAACACGTGACATAACGTGAGCTCTGGAATTTACAAATGTAATCAAGAAAAACAACCATATGTAGCAAATCTACAACACCTGATTTCTTCACTTAATTACATTTGTAAATACAATGCTTGCATTTGATTTCCTGCTCCGTGTATCCAGTGTCTTGTATATTGACTGCTGGTTCAGTGTGATACATATAATTGAACCAGCGGTCAATATGCAAGGCACTGGATACACAGAGCAGGAATTCAAACGTGAGCATGGTATTTACATATGCTATATACAGAAGCTACCAAGTTTTGTACACCTTCAACTCCACCAACATGACCAGGTATGATTAGGCACCAGGCACGGGCTATGACAGCTTCGTGTCTCACTGTCAACACTATCCTACTTGCAGTAATTTCTAACTCTCTATCTAAATGTACTTTCACCTAATCACCAGGCACGAGTGGCCTGCTCTAAGTACCTTAACAGAGGGTATTGCTTACTCAAACACTTACAAGACACAGAGGAAAACACTTGTTAGATGTTCACCTGAGTTATGGTTGTTACAATAAAACTAAATATACTATTGTTCAAATGCAAAAGAATCTTTAAGTTTCAAAGTAATCAAAGAGCAGACCTGTCAATACAAATTTCAATTACTGGAAGTTATTCATACAAATCAATTACAATTAACACAAGATAGGAAAATAATTAAGTATGTTTAATGCATTGTCATCTAAGAAACTCCAACTTTGAAAGTTTAAAAAAAACTAGCTTTACATTAGCATTAGAAAATATAAGTAATTTTCCTAGAAATAGACTACAGAGTAGTGTACATTGTCAACTTTTTGTATTCATACAAGAAAGATTATATCATTGTTACACAAACTGACTCAGTACATGAATACTCATTACTGACACCAGCTACAGCATGACAACTGATACATCTGTGCACCATTTGGTCTTGGTTTTAATGAGTATTGGTATTGCATTATAATTTGTAATTATTGAAATGTCTGGGTATTCGTTATTTTACTGCACCTGTTCATATATGTATATTTAATCAACTTCACATGTTTGGTCATATTTAAGTTCATTGCAGCACATTAGTAACTAAAGTTCTTTTTGAATGATTTTATGAGGTGATACAAGAGGAATAATATTGACAAAGAAAAGAAAAATTTTCTATCATCAGCAAACCCTTGGAGATGAACAGGTAACCAAGTAAATACACTCCCATTACGTACTCAGGTAATTAACCACAATTCAAGAAATTCAAAAATAATATTCAAGTAGGTTGTGTAGACCAATGTTTAGCAAGTTTTGCATACAAATAAGGAACTGATGAATATCTTCAAGCTTAACTTTAGATCTTGTTTCTGAATTGTGTATGAGGCCCAAAAACAACTTATTACATATAAATGTTTCATGCTGTAGTCAAATATATCAAGTGAAATACAATGGTTGGCAAAAGGCACTAGTCATTACATTCTTTGTATCATTCAGTACACATGTTTTCTTTTGTATCTTAAAACACTATGTTTTCAGTAGAAATTTCAGTGATCGATATTGGTAGGGAAAAACAAAACTATTTTTACAGTACTATTACAGTACAATCCATACATATCATTATCATAAACTTTACTGGCAGCCATCATTCCTAGATTTCTACATTTACCATTAATTTCTATTTGTTACTTATCTCACAATGTTGCCAAACAATATTAATTTCTGAACTCAGTACGAGGTTTGAAGCGTGCACTGCCTGTTTGGAACATGCATTTAAATTATCTGTAGCATAACTAAATGTGATAAACAATTACATGCAGCAATTCAGAAACTATTTTGCATGTTAATAAATGAGTATAACCAAGAAGAATGAATACAATACTTTGCATTGTAAGTTTTACTGAGAATGTCTTCATATGATAGTTTATAATATGAGTGCACAATTCTTTGTTAGTAAAAAATGTGATGTCAATGTAAATGTTTATGCAATAAGTTAATGAAAACTAAGTGTCCCTGAGTATCCAGAGAACAAAACAATGTATAAATTGCTTTTAAGTGACTTTTCAGTAATCAATTCTTGTGAACAATAACAAATTTATTCTGTATTACTCTAAATGTTCAGTGTTGATAAAATTGACTGAAATTCATGTTAAATGACAAACTGATAGTACCATCAATTGACAATCAAGAACTTGGAACCAATTAAAGCAATTAAATAAAATAATTTCATGTAGAATTATGCAAACTTGGCATTAAAAGTGAAAAATTGTGTGCATCCACGCATACCATGAGTAAAGAGTTCTGATGAAAATATCTCCTGGAGTTATACTAGGTTTTACTAGGTTTTGTTTAGAGGTCTATGCCTCACAGCCATGGTGGACCACCGCTGTACCACTGTGGTGCCCGACCACAGCAGTTCCTCAACAGTAAACAGCTCAAGCATCACGGGCCCGGGCGGGGACTCGATCTGCTGACCAAAGGAATGCAAGGCCAGCGCACTACCACTGTACTAGTCAGGAGGCTTGCAATATTTATTCAACAACTGTTTTTATTCCTTGCATTTTGCCAACCAAAGCACATATCAATTCACATGAATAATCATGACATAAGAAAAAGTATTGTATATTGAATATCAATTCACACTTCAGAGTAGCTTTAAAAACAGTCCACATCATCAAAATACTAAAGTCCTGTTCACAGGTATGGCAAGTCTTCCTAGCAAAGGCTCTAGAATAATCCTCACCACAGCCAGCTACAGCAAACTACCTTACAAATTGTTCCCAAGAGCTTCACATCCAAGGCAGTTTTCATACTGTGATCCTTGGCACACTGCAAATATACTTATAACTACAAATACCAACTAGCATCTACTCTCAAAATATTTATGAACAAGGACCAACAATCTTCAAACTTTGACACTCCAACTATCAACATTTTCTTAAATGGTGGATTAAAATTTCACCTGAGTCACCATTAAATTGATTTCATAGCTACTGCTAAACACCAATCTTCCATAAGTTCAGAATAGGAAAGACATTCTTACCGAATGTAAATACTATCTTTACTGAAGTTTTGATGTACTGCAGTACAATGAACCCAGGTATATATGTACGTACTTACTAAATTGAAATGCCGGTGATTTCATGGATAGTTTTACTTGCGGACTCTGTGTGTTATGAGCCTCGGCTGCCTCAGTGTGATCAGGAGCCACCACACTCTGAGGTGGGTCACTTGACTGTGGAGTGGACTTGTATTGTTCTTATCTGAAGGAAGGAAAATATTTCTCATCAAATAATGTATTTCCTGTACAAGGTAAGAAAGGTCCTTCAACACCTAAAGAAGCAACTGACCATTTTAAGAAGGGGAAGAAAACATAGAATGACTGTGAGCTGATACTTGTTATGTGAAGACTGGTTAGTGGGCAACAACATGTGGTGTTAAGTGACCAGCTAGACAGTATAGTAATTCCAAAGTATTATCCAATAACAGCAATTACATCAGGCATTGCCTCAACTACAAGTCATGTCAACCCATTTGTTTTCAGATGTAAGGTTGTGACAACCTCACTGCTTACCCCTTGCTCTCACTAGTGGCTCACCTTCCAATTCCAGGTTACGCTGTCTTCCCGCCAGTCACCTCTACGTCTGGATAACAAGGGACTGATGTGGAGCTCTACAGTGACTTCAAAGTATTGACTGAATCCCAATCAACCATCCACCATTTATCAACTCCCCATTAACCCCCCGCCATTTATTGAGCCCTTGAATAAACCCATTGACCCCTGGGGATCAATATCAACCACTTAGGGGACCCCTGGTCTACACAAATAGAATATTATCACAGGGCTCCTTATTTCATCTAAAACCTTTGCTCCTCTCCATCTCTCCACCCTACAGCTCACCTCCATTACATCAGTGGCTACACTCAAATCATGAAATTTTATTGTATTTCATCATTCAGAATTATCCCAAGACATCTCCGACAAACAATCTTTAAGTTAGAGGAAAATATTATATCAATAGCAAAAGAAGAGAAAGATTTGGGAGTGGTAATACAGGACAACTTATCACCAGAGAAACATATACATAGAATATTTGGTAGCACTTCCAGGATGCTAAGGACTGTACGGATGACTTTTCATTTCCTAGATAAAGATATGATAAGAAAAATTTTAACTACAATGATCAGACCAAAACTGGGATATGCAGAAGTAATATGGTCACCACACAAAAAAAAGCATGTGTTGAAATTAGAAAGAATACAGAGAATTGCAACTAAGATGGTGCCAGAATTGGAACACCTAACATAAGAGAAAAGATTAAAAGAAATGAATTTAACAACACTTAACTTAATGACTTATACTATATAAATTAACTCAACTTAATCACAATATATAAATTGATAAACAGCCTGGAGGAAACAGATAGAAAAGACCTAATATTGAGAAGAAAAGGAGAGGGTAGAAATTTGAAGGGAACCAAAGAAAAAATTGCAAAAAGGAATTTGCTTGAACGATACGGAGACAGGACCACACGAGTGTAGCTTAGGCCCTTTATACTACAACTAGGTAAATGCAACTATATAAATACACCTCACCACTTTCCTCTTTGCCACATTAACCTTCAGTGTTTACAAAATGTTATGCTACAAACAGCAAATGACTAATCTCCCCTTTTCTTTCTTTGGTCACTAATCCAAGGTTTTATCCTTTTAACCACTACATCTATGAAAATATTAAACAGCTATGGTGATATTACACATTCTAGTCATAAACTAATTTGTATTGAAAAATGATTCTCTATCATTATGCCAATTCTAACACATACAGTATCTTGATTTCATTGTAAAAACTTTAAATTTCTCTTAGCAGCTACCCATCTATCCCATAAATAGGTAACATCTCCCATATATTTTCCCGTCTATCTTATTACATGATCACTCTGAATGTTAAGTATTACTAATACTGTAAGATACTATAGTAAGAGCAGGAAACAAAAAATATTCTTACCTGATTCAGTAACTCCATGAATATTACCAAAAGAGGCAAGATACATAAGCTGGTACTTGACATTCCGCAACCACTAGACATGTATGTTCCTTTGGCAAAAAACACATTATTATCCAACATTTCATCATCTGAGGAATAGTCATAATCAGACGCCAACCCACCACGGACCTGTAACAAAGAAATTTGTTCTGAATAGAATATGATTTTCTTTTATAAATAAAAGGAAAAAAAATTAACATAGTTTAGAAACAGAAGTGTACTAATGATTTCCAATTTAATTTACATTGTATTCGTATTACAATACACAAATACATAAGAACCATTTAAATAGTTGATGAAAGAAAAGTAACTTACTTGTATGGAGGCAGGATTGAATCTTTGAGAAACAGAATCTTGAAAATCAAGAGAAGATGTCTGATTGTTAGGGTATGGTGATGGAGCTTTACTCCTGATGGCAGTGTTTTGTGCTTCCTCATCAGTATCATCCTCTTCATAGTCTTTACAGTTTTCTTTATCTGGTTGCACTACTACCAGAGAGGTGAGTGGTGTGACGAAGTGATTCTGTAAGATAAACTCTTGAATTTAGAATCTGTATTGTTGTTCCATTTACAATGCTGGCAGACATAAGACACACTGTAAGCACCACAGGGCTCAGTGGTGTGTGGATAAAAACACATAATTCTGTGGTTTATATCTATATGTTTACAATCAAATATACTGTTAATACTTTATTTAATTTGTTATCTATCTATATACACAGCTACTATCCCCCTTACCACAATAGCATAACCATTTTTCTTTGGTTTCAGTACCTAAGCACCATCCCATAGTCATGATTAAAAAAAAAGAGAAAACAAAAATGTATAATCATAAAACGTCTTACACTATTCACTTTTCCTCACCTCTAATGCTATGATGAGAGCCTTCTTCTGGGCTGATGCCTTCTCATGGACACCCCGAGCAGCCTTCTCCTCCAATAGCAGATTCTTTAAAAATATCAAATAAACTAAATAAACAGGCAGTACTTTGAACACATGCATATTCAAAACACATTTTCATTAATGGCTGGAAATGTAAGGAGACAGATGATTATAGAAGATAATAGGATTCCAATTTTGTATGCTCTGTATGAAAGAGGCAGAACACAGAGTTACGTAGGAATCATCAAGGTGACCACACTACACCCAGTAGGAGGTGATCTGAGAATAATGCATGTACTGCAACACCAATGGAGATATTTTCACCACCTGGCAAGAAGTCGTGACCTGAGGATGGTAACATTACCTTGTGGTTCTAGCAGAGACATCTGTGTCACCATAGCAGGAGATTGTGGTCCTAAGGAAGGCACTTATACTACCTCAAAAAATTATGTTTCAACCCAGTGAGTTGCCTGTGCCATACTCACCCAGAGGATACTGCTTCAAAATTAACCTCCAAAACTTTCTGTGTCTCTAACCTTGCCTGGACCAAGAGGAAACCTTACACTAGTGTAACAATCAAAAATATGATATATTGAGTTCCTAATAATTTATACCTTGATTTTGAGGAAAGCCCAAAGCCTCTTGACAAAATTTCTTGGAGTAGGTGCCAAGTGGAGGTGATTCAAGAGATGATGATCTGGTGGACTAACATTATTCCAGTCAGTCACTCCCATGAAGAACTCCCCATTCCTTCCCTGGCCTGTGATGTTGGCCCTGATGCTTTGTTGTGCAGATTGAGTTTGTCCCGTCACCACCAACTCTGTTCCCTGCAACATAAACCATCATTAAATAAGATGCTGAACAATCTCCATCAGTCTATCTATTCTATCAATCTATAGTCTCTGATGCATCGTTTCTTCCATGAACGTCCTTCAAGGGGATGGCCATCAGTCGTACAATGAAAATAATGAATGTTAATTTCTTTGATAACACTTTTGCATACTACACATACATATTTACATGTAGCACCTTTAAATATTGAATTCTAAAGGTACTCATGAAAGATTCAAAGTAACATCAATACATACACATAACAAAACATGTCAAAGCATGAGCTCAACTTGAATCATAATTACATAAGTAAACAACATTATCAATCACTGACAATAAAACTTTCATTGGCCTAATAACTTACACTGAAATAGTTATAGAAGTGAGTATTGCTGAGGGAGTTCACCATAACTGCATCATTGGAGTAACTGAAGTCTACATCAAGGAGGATTGGGGAAGACAGTTCTTGGTAGAAGCCTTTCAACTGTTCTGCTGCATCATTATCTTCATAAATCTTCCTAGCACTTCCACGGTTCTACAGAAAACCATGCATATCTTCATCAAGTATAACAATAGATAACTCTGTAAGTGATCATAACATAAAGGGTACACAAACATAGTTAAATATGAATTTCTTATAAGCAAAGGTGGTAGCAAAACTGGAAAAAAGATGTTATCTTGACAGTTGAACAATATATACTAGCAAGTGAAATAATGTGTTATCCTATCCTACACTATAAAACACTATTGTACACTATGAGCCAATCCTCTATTATCGGAGATAATTCTTTATTCCCAACTACATCAGGTTTAAATATTAACCCTTTTTTCAGCTAATGATTTCCTCACATCAGATACTAAGGTTTTTCATCCGTTAATTTTCAATTATATCATAACACATTATCTTAAGCTGTTTCCCACTTCACTTGCCTTATATATGGATTCTTTGGCATCTTGAATTGAAAATGTACAAGATAATTAGACACGTAAAAAAATTTTCACTACAATATAAGTTATATGGATAATACCAGTAGGTAGGTGTAAACTCTTGGCTTTTCACTTCCTAGATAAAGATATGAGAAGAAAAAAAAAATTTCGACGATAAAACCAAAACTGGAATATGCAGAAGTTATATGGTCCCCTCACAAGAAAATTATAAAGTGTTACGATTGGAAAGAAAACAGAGAATAGAAACAAAGATAATGCCAGCTTTGGAATGTTTAATGTACGAGGAAAGATTAAAAGAAATGCAACTGACAACACTTAAGAGAGAAGTGAAAGAAGAAACTTAATTACAATATATAAATTGATGAACATCTTTGAAGAAACAGATAAAAAAGGATCTAATATTGAGAAAAAAAAAGGAGAGACTGGAAATTCGAGATGAAGAAATTGTGAAAAAAAATTTGCCTAAATGACAAAAAAGTACAACTTTCCCCAGAGAACTGTAGATGGATAGTTAGAATGGACTGAAAGAAGAAATGATAATGGCAAAGAATGTACAACTAAAGGAGACTGGACACATAGATACGGAGACAGGACCATACGAATATAGCTCAGGCCCTGTACACTACAACTAGGTAAATACAACTAGGTATATACAATAAGGTACATACAACTAGGTATACTAGGTATACACAAACACAAAAAGCAAAACAAAAAAGGAATTTGCTTGACGATACAAAAAAAAGTACAGTTTTCCCCCAGAGAAGTATAGATACTTGGAATGGACTGAAGGAAGAAGTGATAATGGCAAAGAATGTACATCAACTGAAGGAAAGATTGGACAGCTATAGATACGGAGACAGGAACACACGAGTGTAGCTCAGGCCCTGTATACTATAACTAGGTAAATACACAGACACACACACACACATAAGGAGCCAAATTTGGAAGAGCTAACATACGAAAAACAATTAAAAAGAAATGCAGCTGACAACACTAAAAGATAGAAGAGAAAGAGGAAATTTTATTACAATATATAAATTGATGAGCAACCTGGAGGAAACAGAAAAAAATTAATATTGAAAAGAAAAGGAAATGCTGAATATGAGGGGACATTAAAAAAAATTGCAAAATGTAATTTGCTTGAAACATAAAAAAGTAGTTTTCCCCAGAGAAGTACAGATACTTGGAATGGAAAATGACAAAGAATGTACAACAGCTAAAGGAAAAACTGGACAAATATTAATATGGAGACAGGACGACACAAGTGTAGTTCAGGCCCTGTATACTATAACTTGGTAAATACATACACACACACACACACACACACACACACACACACACACACACACACACACACACACATACATAATGAGCCCTGCTCGAACCCTGTAAAATACAACTAGGTAAATACACACACACACACACACACACACACACACACACACACACACACACACATATATACTACAATTCATGTTTGCTTATCATAGTTTAAGCCTGAAAGTTATACAAACCTGGAGGGATATTTTTTCAAGAAGATCCATATCAGCTCCAGAACCAAATCCAAGGCAAAATATTGTTGCCTTATCTTTGTTCCGTTCCCTCACATTCCTGAGGAGGATGTTTTCGGTAGTGACTCCCACGGTGGGTTGACCGTCAGTCAGTAATATAATTATGTGAGGTCGAACTGAGTCTGACACAATACTATCTACATCTTGTTCCATTGCATCCTGAAAACGTAAGATGAAAGGCTGAGTAATGAAATATATTATAATGTATAGATGATGCTCATGAAAGACCTTCACAAAAGTTGTGATGGATCCCTTGATATATATGTATGTAATTACATATATATGTACGTATATATATATATATATATATATATAATATCTTTCCTTAAACACAAACATATTCAACAGTAAATAAAAAAATAAAATGCCCTCCATGCTGGATGACCTTTATTCATTCAGAAAACATGAATAAATAAACAAGTAAATAAAACCCTGTGCAAAAACATAATAAAAGTTATATCTGGTCTACATTCTTACCTCAGTGTTAAATCTGAAGCATTTGCACACATTCTTAAGCCTATACACTGATAATAGTATATACAAAGTGAGGCAGGCAGCTAAAGTACACAAGTGCAGTAAGAGTGCATGTTAAAGGTGGTGCCTTGTGCAGAGCAATACTGGTGTGGTGCCTGGGAGGTGCAACAACAGACTCATGTGTAGAGTCACGAAACAATTTTCGTTTAACCTGAAATGGGAGGAAAATTCGTCAAATGAAGATGTGCTGTAACACTGCTACAGGTGCATATTTTTACAATAACAATTCAACTAAAAATAAAACTAAACATTAAGGGACATGTGCTCAGACTGGTGCTAAAGGTGCAGAGGAATGGAGCTGAGACCAACACTTCCCAGATGTTGCCAATGCTTGTTATACCTCTACGTTTTATCATCTTGGTATTAACTTATTCTATTTATTGGAGAATATAAGAACTCCAAATCTTCTTGATAAAAAAATGAAAGCAATTCTGCCTTCAGAAGCATACTGGCAACAATGAGGGACGACTTCCAGATTGGTGTGCGGTAAAAACAATATCTGCTTCTATGATTTCATCTCTTTGTGCCTCAGCCCATGGAAGAGAAGGTGCTTAAGTAAGACATGTGGTGACAAAGCTGTCTCTGCTTTGATGTTAAGTGAAAAAATATCTGAGAAAAAAACACATCCGGCAAGTGTTAAATTGTGAAAGGTTTTATCCACTTTCTTGTTGAGACTTAAACTCTGCACAGTATCAACTTCTTATAACTTGTAGTCATATCTTTCTGATTTCAAAAGTTCTTGGTAGAATTATAAAACACATCATTTGCAAAGACAACACAGTCATCCTTAGGCTCATGAAGAAGCCTCAACCAGTGTTCTCCTTAGCCAGAGAAGGGCACAGTGGCTGTTTCCTGGGCCTGTGAGGAAGTGTTACCGGTGAATAAGGTAAGCCTGGTTTGCGTCCAATACTTCTGCCTTTGACTGTACACGCCTGCAGATAATTAGGATGTTGAAAATGAATCCGAGGAAGAGGTCGCCGCCGAGAAAGTGCCATCTGAAGAGGAAGGGGAAAACTAACTTAGGCTGAATTTCACAGATTAGCTTCTCAGCCAGCATAGTGATGATGTTTTCAGTTTTTCCAACAGCTAAAAATAAAAATTTTCAACATTTTCAAAATAATCCTACAAAGAGACACTTCCTTAGAGCCTCTGCTCTTGGATGAATAATCTCTTCTTCAAACAGAAAGATAGAAAATTTCTTTGTAGGATATAATCGTCACCTAAGTAACCTAATTGTGTACTTGACATGCAAAAGCATAACCTTCTTAAAATTTTTTTTTTTGCTTCAATATGTCAAAAAAAGGCAAACATAAAAAGAGCAACCTTTGTATACAGAAGCTCTAGGATCTGCAAAAAAAAATATAATCTGCTTCTGTCCCAATCATTAATGGCTCCCAAAAGAACATCTGCTTGCTAAAAAACCTGATGATTGATTATGATTTCATGATAATGGATAATGCCAGTGACTTGGGCAAGTCTAGATTCCTTGGAGTCTTTTCTGTTGTATTCCCAGAAATGTCAGTTCATCATGAATGGAACACTGGCCTGCATGGCTCTCTTTCTCAGTGTTACAGGAAAGTAGTGTTCACAGCATCTGGTGTTGAGGGCAGTGTTGGTCTTCTGAACTTGTATAATTGTGCACTTTTGTAATATTTGTCCATATCTATTGAGCATTCCAGATATACATGTTACTATTTATGTATTGCAGCTCTACTCAGAGAGTTTACTCACAGCTACTACATTTAAATATTGGTACTTTTTGGAAAAAAAAGTAATCAATATGTGGACAGGAATGTCATACAAATATGGATAATTACAAACAAATAGAGTAAATAAAGTAAGTAAGGATTAGTCAAAACTAAAAAGCTATAAAGCATGAAGAAAAGTAGAATAAAGCTCTAATGTGCTATATACCAATCATATCAAACTGGTTGTGATGAATTATATATATTGGTTTTTAAAAGGATGTGTGGTCTTCAGTACCCCAAGGAAGATACTGTTTCCCTTTTCTGACATATTATTGATCTTAATAACCATAAGCACGATGGTAAAGAAGAAAGTCTCCCTTATTTCCATATCAATCTGTCTACCCACAGTGTAAACACAGAGACGATGAACACATTAGCGATAGCTCTGCCCACCTTGCCAAGTCAACTGGGAGCCATGTTACATGCTAGTGGCAATTGTCCGTAGATATCTGCTGCTATATTGATACCAACATTATCATTTGCATCTCCATTGTACATTAATGTTAGTCTGATACTTCCACAAAAAGAACAAGCAGAAGCAAGTCCAGTATACAGCAGTGTTTGGATGACTTATCACGAACGAGGAGTAACGGAGTAAAACTAAAATGCACACAAATACAACTTGACTGCACTAAATTTTTCTTTACCAATGACATTGTTAGAGAGTAGAAGGAGCTCCCACCTCCCATGGTGCAGTGTAACACAATAAACTCCTTGCAACTCAAACTCAACTATGATCTCCTTCAACGAGGTTTCTGATAATGGTTATATGACCCGGCATACTGCCAGCTGTTTGACTATGTTAATTTTGACTTGTTAAAGTGTGATCATGTTTGCATTAAATAGAATTTATTCTAGGTTAAGGACAGACCACCTAGTTTGGATCCTAGGGTCTGTGTGGTCTGATTACCTACGTAATTCTTTGTAACTTTTTTTTTCTTTCTCTCTCTCTCTCTCTCTCTCTCTCTCTCTCTCTCTCTCTCTCTCTCTCTCTCTCAACAACTATGTTTCCTTAACTCATAACAAAGCTGGACACCAAATAATTTATCTGTTAATCATTAATTAACAAAGTAAATTTTTTCATTAATGATTTAACTTTTAAGTTAGATTTTAAAATTGTTATCGGACTTATTATTTTTCATTACAATGGACGGACTTCTTTTAACTCAAGTCTGCTAACCAAAATTTTTTATAAATAAACTTATAAGTTTTATTATTGTTTCAAATTTTCAATACAGACACTTGTGTGAATTTTAATTTCATAAGTCATCATGGCATCTCAAGAACTTGAATGTGTTGACAAGGTCGAGGTTGAAACTGCCATTGCCATTGTACTTCAGTAGGAACAGGCTCAGAACCACTGGCCCCACCTGAACGACTACTTGTTTAAGTCAAGGGAAGGTGATTAGATGATTTTCAACTTGCAAGCTGTGGCTGCCCAAGACTGTGCTTAAGCAACACATCAAGAGGACCCATCTAATCAAGATCTTACAGTTTGAGGAGAAGGTCAAGGCAAGTTCATCTTGTGGAAAAGCCAAGTAGAAGTTTTCTTCTGTTTCCAGCAGTGGCAACAGCACTTTGGTATTATTGAGTCTGTTTTCATCTCGTACTGCCAGGAAAGCATTCCAGCAAACCATTGGCAAATCCTATGGCATAGTTGTTACTGGCAGTGACATACCCCAGGATATTGTGGACCTGTTCGTAACCAACATGTTGCAACTCTACATTGTATGGGTCTTTGAAGGGCTAATCAAGATACTGAAGTTCAACGTCTCGAGAGGCTAATCAAGATGGTGAATATGTGAGGTGTGGCTTGGTAACACACACCTCTCCATTGATTCCCTCACTGCATTATATGCCCTTCACCACGCACCCCATGAGATAACTTCCATCTGCTGTTGTCCATCCACCACCTGGCCAAACTTTACCGAGGGGTTCTGGAGTGACGGCATCTACGTCATGGAACCAGCCCCTGTGGCTACAAAGAAGAGAAACCCTTGGAGCTAAACCACCACAACAAACCCCTGCCCTTTTGCATGGCACGAACACCTGGGAATGGCTTCAGTCACCTGGGAATGGCTCCAGTCACCCTTCACAAAACACACATAAATACAAGTTGCTTTGACACTGAGAAATGACTTTCTGGCAGTCATTTCTCTCCTCCTACTTCCAGCTGGAGACATTGAGCAATCCTAGACCCACCTATAAATACCAATGTCTGACATGCTCCAAACCTATCACTTCGAGTCAACAGACAAAGGGTTCAGTTTTATGCAACGCCTGCAAGAGCTGGACCAACTTCACCTGCCCAACACTTGCCTCCAAGAAACACTACACAAACACATGGACATGTTCCATATGCCCCTTAACTTCATTCTCTCCATCTTTTCCCTATACATCCATTCCTCCCTCACCACCACCATCCCCTCCTCCATCACCAACACCCATCCCTGTATACCCACCCATATCCTCACCTAACCCCTGAGCAGTAACATCCAACATACATCGCACACACGAAAATTAACATTCTTCAATGAAACATAGATGGGAAGAAATGATTGTATAGTAATACTGTGATTGAAATGGGGATAATGACTGTGAAGAATTAACACTTTTGCTGTAGGTGATTAAATGCATACTAAAACTTAAAGAAAACTGAAGAGAGCCAGAAAATCGATAACCTTCATCCTTCTGTGCATCCTAAACATCCTAGTCATATTTCCATCACATTGTCTCAAGTATTCAATTGTGCATGTAATTAGCCACTAAAATACTGAACTGTAGGATACTGTCATACATATTTAATTTGCAATGTAATTGTATACAATTAAACATTAAATTTGTTTGCAAATCTGTTGAAAGCACAAGATATGACCACAAATAAGTGTTTTCTTCATTCTTTTAAATTCAAGGTGCATTTTTCTTGTTATAAAGTATATTATTAAGTATCTGGTTGTAGAGGTAAGAACGGGAATGTGTGTAGGAATTGTAGTACCAACTGTTCTGTATGGTGGCAAGGCATGAACACTGAGTGCAAGGTCAAGGAAAAGTAAAGAGGTGCTAGAAATTAGGTGTTTGGGAACCAATACAGATGTGAGGAGCAACATAGTCACAGTCAGAGAGATGTTTGTAAACTGGAATAGCTTGCTGGAGACGGCAAACTAGGCTGTACTTAAGTAGTTTGGTCTTGTAGAAAAAATAGAGGAAATAATGGATTTAAAGACTATATAAATCCAGTCAAGGATGAAAGACTGAGGGGAAGATCAAGACAAGGATGAAAAGATAGGTTTAAGGAGACATTGAGTCAAAGGTCTTTGCATCTAGAAAGATGAAAGGTATGTATGGGACAGAGTGAGTTGAAGTATGTGGTATAATGGAGGGCGATGCACCAATAATATATTTGACCTTCAGCCATGTAAAGTGGCTGTGGTGAAACACTGCCACTGGAGCCTGTCTGTGGCAAGGTTTTCAAATCGCAAATTCATAAGTAAAACAAATATTTTAATATTATATAAAAAAAAAATATATAAAATATTGGTAAATATATGTATGTATGAGTATGAGTACTTAAAGGAATATATCTGTGTGTGTGCATACAGGTAAATGTAATAAACTTAATATACTATTGTATGCTGCATGCACTCATCTGTTCTGCTTCCTTCCACCATGATGTCTTGATACTGTTTAACAATTCATATACATTAATACTGCCACCAATGTCAACAACGGCTAAGGATATTTACATACAAAACCCGAGAGGAACAAATTGGTATAACTGAACGTATTACCATCACGGTGACAGATGACAGAGATGTGCAGCAGATGTAAGGCTTTATGTACAAATCAAGCAGCAAGTGTGACGAGTGAACACAACACCCACAAAAGCTCAATAGGAAAATATATCTGTTCTTTGTTTCACATTAATTACTATCGCTAAATATACCTCAATAAATAAGCCAAGTAATCTGTCACTCATTGTTGCACAATCACACTGAAGCAGGAGGTGCAGGTGAAGAAATAAGTGATTCTCAAGCCAAGCAGAAATAAGGACACCATTCTCACTCTGAAACGGACATCCCATTCCATAGAAAAATAATGAATAATCAACTTATCACCATCAAATGCCTAACTAGCAACATAAGACATCAGTACAGTGCAAGATAAATATCCTATCAATAAGGTATTTTAAATCTCCAAACCGGTGAGAATAAAACAACCTGAAATACAAGTATAAAAAGAAAACAATAAATTATTTACATTTTTACAGAAAATCTGCAACATTTAAAAAAAAACTAAAACAAATAAGTTATTGAAGTTATAACTGAAAATCACTTTTCCAGTAAAAATAACAATTAGAAATAAGCACCTGAATGAAACATGGAGATGTTAATATTTTCAGAGATGCTTTACACTACAAACTATGTATTTACCTAGTTGTAGTGTATGTATGTAGTACTGTATGATAATGTATAGGTTACACCATAAGCATCAAATGGTCTACAAGAAGCATAATTTTTTTTAAGATTAATAAAATGCATCTGAAATTATAAGTGAAATTAGGCCGCTTCTTCCTACACAGTCCTCGTTCTGCCTAACACGGTGATGACATCCTTCAAGCTTCAAGCTTTATTTATTGGGGAATAATAGCATTTAATGTGTAAGAAGCCTTGTATGTTATCTCTGAATGGTCTTAATGCCTACAATGATTTGCTGCAAATTGTATTCTAATACAGTGTGGTATCAGCCAATGCAGGTCGGGTATAATATAAGTGTATATAATGGGGTAAGGGAGTGACTGTGCAGGTAACATGTAACATAAAACACACTGATAGAGTGAAACATGACTCTGTACCTCACAATGACATCATCCCACCACATCGTGTAGTCCTAACATGTCCTCTGTATTCATAGATGACACTGAAGTGTTTGTAAGTATGTTTGTTTTCTAGTGTATTGACACTATAACTTCCTCTGGCCATACCAAGCGTGCCTTACTCCAAGACCACAACTTGGGACATAAATGACATACTTGCAGTGTGATGTGCAACACAACTGGTAAGTATCAGATGGCAGCAGATGTTGATGTCACCATGCAATCCTATGTTCAAACTGAGCTGTGGTTTTTTATCAAAACACCTGATGTAAATAATCTTAATCTCATTAACTCTAATCGTACACACATTCAACAGAACATTCTTTCATATTTTTCTCATGATTTATACTATTCATCATTGTTTTTAAACATCACTATACCAAGCTAAAGATCTTGGGATTACAAAGTTAAACGTACTCAAATAAACTGTAATAATGTACTTGGAAAACATTGTCTTGGAAGAAGACTAAGCAATTTAGAAGAAAATTAGGTTTCCCCACTTGGTTGATAAGTTCTAAAATGTACTAAGCACAATAATTGAGAGGCTGTTGGGTGCTACATTAGAGATGTAATGTAAGTACGTATTTTAAAACACTGAGAAATTGATCTGAAGGAGGTAAGGTAGCCATGAGGGGGCTCCATCCAGGGATCGAACCCCTGACACTGCACTCAACGTACCAATACATTTCCCATCAGACCATAGTGATCACCAAGGTCCAAGTGGAGTTTGGTTGATGTTGACTGTCCCGTCACTACAGATAAATGCATGACATATGATGAGCATTGTCATATTTCAAGGGATGAGTATATCATATGGATAATAAGTCATCATCATCAGCTTCTGAGTCCATTGCAGGACAAAGGCAGACACCAACCTTCTCCACTCATTTCTATCTGCTTCCATTTATTCCAGGTCATCCCAGCAAATCTTCCCACGTCACCTCATCATCTAGTGTTCTGTCTACCCTGCCTTTCTATTTATTTTTTTTACTTTAATTGTCCATCTAGTATGTATTCGATGGATGGATGGATTCCCATATCCAATTTTTTCTTTTAATTGTAGTCATGATGCCTTCAACTTTGATCACCTAGCCTAACGTCTCTCTTTTTTGGTATTTTCTTACTAACCATATGTAGTTTTAAGGTAGCAATGCTCTCCTTATACTATATGTCTTCTAATACCTTGACAATGCTACTTAATACTGATAGTTGGAAAGAGTCCAGGAAGTTAATTCTCTTCCAACAATGAGAGGGATTTCCCTACACAAGAGAGGTAAACTGTGCGGTGGGGAGTAATAATGGCACAGGTAAAAATGGGACAGGTAAAAATAGCACGGTAAAAGTGGCACAGGTAAAAATGACACAGCTAAAAATGGCACAAGTGAAAAAATAGGAAAAAATGGCACATGGGACTTTCGTCAATTCTGTGGACAGATCGACTCATTGGCATTTTTACCAGTAGAAAATGTTCCAGCGGGAATGCAGTTACTCAAGGCAAGATGTCTTGATGAGGCAGCTCCCTTGCTAGAGTACTTCGACCAAACATATGTTTCTGGTAAATATGTTCAGAGAAGACGAAACTTCCAGCCAGGCATTCCAATAGTAAACCTTCGGCGCATTCCAGCAAGATTTCCACCAGAACTTTGGAATGTACATCATGAATGACTTACCCAAAACCAACAACCGATGTGAAGGGTGGAACAACAAATTTTACCATCTTGTTGGTTATCAGCACCCATCTATCTGGAAATTTATAAGAACTATTCAGAAGGAAGAGGCTGTTGTGAGTGCAGTGATAACAAGAGACTCAGTTAGTGAACCACCCAGAAAGAAAACAAAGAAAATATATGTTGATCTACAAAAACGACTAAAAAATTTATGCAATGACTACACAGAAGGAAGGAAAAACCTGGAACAAGTGTTACGTGGAATTGGTCACAACATAAGATTCTAGTTTTAAAATTCTGCTTTTAAAGGTTAATATAATTTTTCTTTTTAATTTGACAAACTTTTCTAATGTTTTGCCTTTATGTAGTGTAACCTAATTTTCAATAAACTTATTGTGAAACTTCAATCCATTTTTTTCCCATGTGCCGTTTTTTCCTATTTTTACACTTGTGACATTTTTATCTGTGTCATTTTTACCTGTGCCATTTTTGCCTGTGCCATTTTTACCTAAATTCAAACTGTGCATATCATGTGTGAAAAGTTAATTGGTTTACGATAGTGAAACTTGGCCTGTTAAAGATAATGGTGTGAAGAGGCTGGAGCATATTGATAGGAGTAGAGTGAGGTGGACTGCATGATAACTGTGTGAGGTGACCGAGAAAGCTGGGATCAGAAACATCAGGCAGACTGCATTAGTATTAGTATTTCAAAATTGATGATGATGACGATGATGATAATGATGATGATGGTGATGATGATGATGATGCATTGTTTGCTTGTGACTACTTCATTATATTTCAATGTAAATTATTGAATCACCATCTGCCACTGTTAGTTATTTTCCTTTCATCCCGAGTCGTCTGCTCTATTATTATTGCATACAAGTTAGTTACTGTGGTTCATCTCACATACATTTCATTGATACTGCTTGTTACTAGTAATGAAGAAGATGTTGATACTAAGAGTGCGTAATGTTATTTTGGTGAGATCACACTTTCTAGGCTGTAGGCAAGTATGAACTGGTAATTCCTCCGTTTAAATGCTGTTATTAGTAAGGTGTTCTACATGTTACCCTCCCCTACGCCACATTGGATGACACCTCTCTGTATAAATATTCCAATAACAATTGCTCAAAGCCACACTATTATAAAAGTGAAAGTATGTTCATTTTTATTCTCTCTCTCACTTGGACAAAATATTTTAGTTGTGCAGTAAATACAATCCTGAAAAGCATGTCGTGCAGCAAAATAATATTAACATGCTTACAGTAGCATTGAACTCTGATATTCTCAACTGTACCACACACTTATGCAAGGTGTACTTATCATATACATTACTAGATGTTAGTATATCTATATGACTATATGTATGTGTATCGCTGTATAACCCCCCCACCAAAAAAAAATAATAATAATTACACTATATTAGTAAAAAAGAAAATCTGAACAGACCTTAAGGCCACCATCAATATTTGTTCCTCCTTCTGCTTCAAGGCTGTTGATGTACTTTCTTGCTTTCCTGACAGCAGTGCCAGTGTAGCGCATGGTGCCCAGCTTGTGGGTCACACTGGAGAAGCGGATGATGTTGAATGTGTCACCTTGGTTAAGTTCTGTCAGGATGTGCCGGAGGGCATCCTTCACCTGGAAAGGCATATAGCAGTTCAAAAATGGTTAAGGATGAAACTGTAAAGACACCAGTCCTCAACCAAAGAGAGAGAGAGAGAGAGAGAGAGAGAGAGAGAGAGAGAGAGAGAGAGAGAGAGAGAGAGAGAGAGAGGTAAATAATAATATTGGTATTATTGCAGTTTCAACCAATACACCACACGTAACTATAAACTACCTCAGGGTCTAGATGACACTGTTAGGAGCATTTCTAGCCCCATATTACACTGTCGGAAATTAATAATTAATAATAGGAAATTTCTTTGACTTCTAGGGAAATTTCCTTAGATTTTTTAGTCCATATTGGTGAATGTTTTGTTATATTATTGTCATTATTATGAAGTATTATTGCAGTTATGAAGGTTAGGTTAGGATGCACATTTCCGAAATCTACATCACATTTTCATCCGCCCCGCCCTCGCCACTGACGTAGGCGTGACTCTGCCTTGTGATTGGCTGGCTAAGTTCACTGCTCCTTCTCTCCCGCTCGCCTTCATTCGCCCTCTACCCCCCCCCATCCCGCATTTCTCTCCCGCTCTCAATGCCTCCCTCCCTCCTCCCTCCCACCCACCTATTCTCTCTCTCTCGCTGTCTTCCTCTCACCCCCACCTCTCTTTTCTCTCTCCCTCTCTGCTTCCTTCCCAATGACGATCTCACCTCCATCTCCCCCACCACCATTTTCTCTCCCGCTCTCTCTCTCTCTCTCTCTCTCTCTCTCTCTCTCTCTCTCTCTCTCTCTCTCTCTCTCTCTCTCACTGCCTTAGTTAAATTAGGTTACCTAACCTAACCTATGGGGGGGCAGGTTAGGTTAGGTTAGGTTACCTAACCTAACATATGGGAGGGGAGGTTAGGTTAGGTTTCGTTACCTAACCTAACCTAATCTAACCTAACCTAACCCATGGGAGGGAAGGTTAGGTTACATAACCTAACCTAACCTATGGGGAGGAGGAAGGTAGGGAGAGAGAGAGAGAGAGAGAGAGAGAGAGAGAGAGAGAGAGAGAGAGAGAGAGAGAGAGAGAGAGAGAGAGAGAGAGAGAGAGAGAGAGAGAGGGGATGGCGCAAGAGCCGAGCGTAGCCAGCCAATCACGAGGCAGAGTCATACGACGTCACTGGCGAGGGCGGAGCGTATGAAAATGTGATGTAGATTTCGGAAATATGCTGTTAGGATATTAAACCAGGTTTCTGGTTGTGTTTGAATAGTGTCCTAGCGGGGGGACCAGGGGGGACGCAGCCCCCCCCCCGGTTAGAATAGGTTTGTCGTGTTTGCTACATTTAGGGAATTTTTAGGGAAATTTCCCTAGATTTTCAAAGACTTATGTGATGCCACGACATAAGCCCCTTTCAGGATTCTTCTTTCTTTTGTTTTGTTTATACATTTAAAAAAAAATCTGGCGCGTTACACGACTCCCGCTAAAAATTGAAAAATGCCACAGTCTTTAGCTACTAGTCATGTGGTTGTAACATTCTTCGCAACCCACACTGTACGCCTTCCCAAATGTTTTTACTCACATTAACCATAAATTCTCTTTATAGTGTTTAGTTAAGGGATTTGTTTTGTGAAAAGGTAAGAGAGAGCAAATGGGGGATAGAGAAACACTAGTTGACAACTTATCAGGCATGGCGTCCCGCCTGAGGCGAGGGAGAGAAAATGCACCCCTCTCTGCCTGGATAAGCTATAGAAGCAGGACGTGTCTTAATATGGTGTATGTTTGCAGGTGAGGTATTTACGTTCCCTCATAGAGAAATCCTTCTATAATATCAGTATTTTCACCCTGAAGGGGGAGTCGTCAATAATATGTAAGTCAAGTTGAATAATATTTACCCGTATAGGTGAGATAAGGTAGTGAAATATGGCCGCATGGTCACAGCCCTCTCTGCCTGGATAAGCTATAGAAGCAGGACGTGTCTTAATATGGTGTATGTTTGCAGGTGAGCGGTCTCCACGACAACAAAAATACACAGTGAACACTATCACACAATGTAACTTAGTGAAAAGTACAAGCCAAAGTGGGAATGACGCCCAACATAATATATTGTCCTTTGTCAGGAACCGTGACCACATGTGTCCATGGTAACCAGTGAGTACAATGAATAGAAGAGCCTTCGGGGCCTGTAGCCATCCCATGTGGGAACATAGAAAATAAACCGTATGTTAATAGTGGGCAGCTTTCAATAAGTTCAATTAAGTATGATGTGAGATCCTTTGATCAACATCCTAAGAGACGGTTGGTTAACCACTCCTAATAATTATCCAAATTTCAAATACTATGCCCGGGAAAATATGTTCAAAGGAGGGGAGGGGGGAAAGGTTATGGAGTCTGATATAGGAGGGATATAAAGTGTGTGATATGTATGAACCTAGGGAAGTGATCGGACCTAGTTTGTACTGTGTTATTCAGTTCGGGTGACTTTTTCACCTATTAATCAGGCCTAATAATAGTGGGAGGAGGTAAATTGAAAAGTATGAAATATATTTGTTATCAAAATTTAACTGGTCAAATTCTTTAAAATAACCTCTGACTCAAAAGTGGTAAGGTAAGTACTTTGGAGGTGCTCAACACTCTTGAAATAAGGATATGAAAAACGTCCAACGTTCTCACGTGCCCTGGGGAGGACTCAGCTTACTCTACCAAAAGTGTTAAATATATATATTCTAATGTTGAGATTTGATGATATTAAATAATTTCACTTAAAGTAAAATACATTCTTATAAAGGGTCCCCATGCCCCTTAACAAAAAACCGTGGGTGGTGGCAGCAGGAATAATAAGAGATAAGGAGTTAAAGTAAAGAATTATTAAAGGAGAATCACCGGCACCACACTGGTGTCTAATAAAAGTCAACGAGAAAAAGAAACCTGGCCCCCGGCACCACACTTATATATGCCTCCCCCTAAAAAAAAAAACAGATTCCCCACAGCCCCCAAGCTTGCTTCAGGGGTTGGGGGTGGGTAGAGATAGGGAATATTGGTTGAAACTGCAAATTTACCATATTATTATTTACATATTCCAATTTATAAACTCTTATCAATACAATATATATATAATAGTGTGTGTGTGTCCACCGAGTGCTTCACCTGCAAGAGCTTATCGCCAGACATGGAGCCGGACACGTCGATGAGGAAGGTGATGTGCTTGGGCGTGTACTGCAGGTCCGAGGGCGCGAAGAAGTGCACAAAGTACCCATCCTCAACCTGAAACACTCCATCTATGTGATCTGTTCATGTTGCCTTGCCTCGTACCAATCCAGGGCAGGATATGTTTGGTAACTGGTAAAACTTGGTCAGATAGGCATGGCTAGAAGATGAAAAAAATAAGTTTGCATGTACCGACTATACTACACACACACACACACACACACACACACACACACACACACACCTGTACGTCGCCTGCATCAAGGGCTCGTAACACATCGTAGTGCACGTCCAATTGTCCGTGCAGCACGCCGTCCACGGGCATCCTCTCTGGGTTGGGATAGAAGCGTAGGCGTGCGGTCTTCAGTCCTTCCCGCCATTCAGCCACTGTTGGTAAGGGAAAAACACTAGAACATTGACCTTAGTGATGGACTATAGGCGACTCCAACATACCACCGGGAATCCAAATTGCCAACTCGAGATCCCCTAATTTTTCACAGAATGTAACGAAAGTGTGAACACGCTCCGTCCAAGGACAAATACGATAACATTCCGGCAACGTAAACAAAGGTTATTTTCGTAGGAATAGCCCAATATTAGCCTCTACTAACATCTATGCGGCCCATAAGACATCGCCAATGGACATGAGCAAGTTTTACATCAATGTTTACAGTTTACAGCACCACCATAGTCTTTCGTCTGGCAGCAGGGTGGCCTCAACACGAAATGTATTATTTAACTGATATTGTAAAATACAAGCATTTGTAACTGCTGCAATATTTCTTGTATCATATAGTAACCCACAAAGAAGGCAACCAGCTTTCTTTTTCCTCATATCATGCTGATATATTACTGTAATTGGGCTTTAAGCAAAGCACGAATAAATTCAATATTAAAAAAAAAAAAGCATCAATATACGGATGAAATTTAGTTAAAATGTGTTAAGAAATTACCAACCAATATGATAAAGAACATAGCAAGGTATGACAGTGTGTTGAATAGAAGTATAACACCATATAAGTGTGCGTATTTTTGAGGCTCGTTCACACCCCGAGCGAAAATTAGGGGATCTCCAGTTGGCAATTTGGCTTTGCGGGAAGATGTTGGGCTCGCCTATTAAACAACAAACCATTACTAAAGTTCCTGTTTGTTTTTATATTTCTTTGTAATGCGTCGTGTTTAGAAACGTAATCCTGCACTGCACGTAAACATGGGCGAAGTTTGGCAAAATTGAGATGAAAATAATGAAATAATGACACATAACTTCTCTCGCCCGCCACCCACTATAAGTTAGGTTCACGTGGAGGTTATGCACGTGATCCAACAAAAACTCAGGAAAACCAATACTATTACTGAATAGTGAAAAATGAAATATAAGTTATAACATAAGGAGAATTTCCATGTCCATTTGGATTACGAGAAACAAAGCAAACACTATAGTACTATATGGTTGGACATTGCTCCTTCCATGCCCCTTTAATTATCCCTGTGGTGGGGGCTGCATGAATACTATCATCGTATTCTCTGCGTTTTGTAAAAGGCCACCAAAAGGAACGGAGCGAAGGGTCTGGAAAGCCCCTCTGTATTTTTTCTCCTACGAAAAGACAAGACGCAGAGGGGAAGGGGAGAAAAATATCTCCCTGAAACCTAAAAATATCGGCCTGATATAATGATAGATAGACACTCAAACTGAACTATGCATGAAAATAGACTTTGTCATTGTATCACATAAAGTGTTCGAAGAATGACAGGAAACAACTTACAGTACTACATAATATGCACTTCGTTGGATGCATGAGGTATTTCTAGGTATTTGTAATATCACTTACTACCACCGGGATGAGCAGTGTGTTATATAGTACTATTATCTCACATCATCCTTCTGTGCCGCGTATAAACATTATACAACCAAGCAATAGACGTGCTTTAACTTGAAAAACACGTGTCACAGTAATGTACATCCGAGTAATAATAACTGAACCGCGATGCTCATTAGAATAAAATAAAAAATATTCAGAATGATCCATAACTAACACACACATATACGCAGGATGAATAATGTGAAGGCCGCATTATTATCATTATTATTATTATTATTATTATTATTATTATTATTATTATTATTATTATTATTATCATCATCATTATTATTATTATTATTATCATCATCACTCCTATAATAGCCTACAGTCCGTTCTGTCCCTAAGTAGTGTGTGTGTTCCACTGGGTCCATTGCACTACTCGCCGCCTCCAGCCAGGGATCCTGGCGCGAGGCTGAAATACTACAGGAGATCAAGAAAGTAATAACCAAGCCTTCGCGCCTTTTATCCGAGTATTCCATTAAAACTCCCGCGTCCTTAGGGAGTACACGTACCCTTCTTTCGAAACTTACCAGATAGCTTTCGGAAATATGACTAAAAATAAAAATAATAATAATGCAGGGTACGTACAGTAAAAACTGAGACGCAATGAAGGCAACTGAAGGCAAGAATTCTACTATATGAGAAGGTTCTAAAGAGCAGGACGGAACATCATTATTACATTATGACGTTGTTTTTAGAGATGTTATCCTTGTTTTCTTACAAGTCACTACTAGGTTAACGTGGTGTATTCCACCATTTTCTCTTGAAATATCTATACACTATTAAATTTTCTAGTCTAGTTTTTAGTCTAGTCTAATTTTTACTCTTACTATAAAACTACTGATTTGATTAATTATTCATATGATTCATATGTTATAAATTATTACTCTATACTTGTTTTACTTAGTTGTACATGTAGCTATTACTTCATATTTCTAAGCATTGTGTTATTTAAATTTCGTGCGAGACTAATGATTGTACACGAATAAGGAATTCGAGTGAATGTAATATAATTGATAACAAATGCAAAATGATATAACGTGACTGATAATTACATCACATTCTTGTTGAAAAAAAAAAAGATTCAGACAAAAATACAACACAATGAGTTTTGTAACATCCAACTTATAATAAATACAAATCATTATATCAAAATATATACAAGGATTACATCAACATCGTCACATGCCGCCACTCCATACAAACATCACAGCATACCCGGCCGTCATTTCATACAAACATCGTCTCAACATCGTCTTCCCTCCCACACACACACACACACAACAAAACCCACAAACATTCCACATCATTGGAAGAAATACTTTACACAGAGCTTGTCAGGGCCGAGGTGACTACCAATTAATATTATCTTTTTATAGAGTTGTGGGGAAGAAAAATCATGGAGTATGATACCCCGAATATATTTACACACACACAAATAGCAAACAATAGGCTAGAAGCCAAAATAAATCACCAACAACGAACTGCTCGTAAACAATTACCAGAGCAGGGGTATGACACCCAAATAACTCCCTGTACAGCTGTCTGGAGGGTGAGATGCGTGACAGCAACAGAAATGCCTTCGGAAATGTTGAGAACCAGCAGCAGGTGGTGAGGTGTTGTCAGGTGTGAGAGCTGAGGCGTTCTGTCTTTCTCCAAGCCGGTGGCGTGGAGCTTGGCTCGGTTAGACTACCCCCCTACCCCTGGACAAGGGGGTGGGGTAGTGGCGGGGAAGCCGGTGAACAAGCGCCGGCAGACGAGTGGTAGTTCAACCACTAATTAGGGGAAGACGAGGCAGGTGCAGTTCCTCACACATGCCCCCACTAAAACATCTGCTGCACAGCTGATGTCGAAGAACTGCAGCTGACCAGGAGACATAAACAAACTTATAATATACTTCAGTGCAGGAAACAAAACTTGTAAAAGACTGGAGTGCAGGAAAACAAAATAAAGAAAAGCTATTGCCAGCTGAGAAGGTCGGCTCCAATGTTGTCTGTCCCGGCAACATGAACAACCCTAAATTTATAGGGTTGAAGACCTAAAGCCCATCGTAGTACTCTATCATTTTTACCTTTGAATTTCTGAAGGTATATTAGAGGCTTGTGGTCTACTTCTAGGATAAATTCCTTACCTCGAAGATAGAAGTCAAACCTATGAATGCCGAATACGATGGCCAGGCATTCCCTCTCGATGGTAGAGTATCGTCGTTCCCGATCAAGTAGTTTCCGGCTGGCGTAAGAGATGGGATGTGGACGATCATCATGGTACTGTAGGAGTACAGCACCTAATCCATAGTTTGAAGCATCGGTACGTAGGACGAAGGTCTGGCTGAGGTCCGGAAGACGCAGAATAGGTCCCGACGTCAAGGCTTGCTTCAGCAGCTTGAACCGTTCAAGCAGATCTTCAGTCCACTGGAGGGGATCCCGTACCGGCTTCTTCAACAAGTCAGAGAGGTGGCCGATAAGCTCAGAGGCCTGAGGAATGAAAGCTTTATAAAATGATATCAAACCTAGGAAACTCCGGAGTAACTTCTTGGTGGTAGGAGGAGTCATGGAGGTGATGGCAGTCAACTTGCCAACTTGTGGTTGAAGATGGTCGCGGGACAAAACAAATCCCAGATAGTTGATGGACTCTGCTCCAAACCGGCACTTTTTAAGTTTGACAGTCAGACCGTTTTGTTGTAGTCTATCTAAAACAGACTTGAGGGCAGAGATGTGAGTGGGCCAATCAGATGAATACACAAAAATATTATCAAAATAAAATGAAACATTGGCCAAGCCAGCAAGCACAATCCTCATTAAGCGAATATAAGTGGCACAGGCCGTAACAAGACCAAAAGGCATCCGAGTAAATTCCATCAGGCCCTTGTGAGTGGGAAACGCAGTGAAGCGTCGAGCTTTGGCAGAAAGTGGAACCTGGTAATATGCCTTACTCAAATCTAGTTCTGAGAAGAACTCAGCACCAACGAACTTATGCAGCTCTGTCTCAATACTGCAGGATGGTTCAGCATGGAAAATAGTAACTGAGTTGAGTAACCTGTAATCAATGGCCATCCGATACGTACCGTCGGACTTCCTGACCATGATAACCGGAGAGCAGTGTGGAGAGGTTGAAGGTTGGATGATTCCTTGACTCAACATCTGCTCAACCTCTTCTTGGTAGTAGTACTGGAGATGGATGTGATGGTAGTGGCAGTAGTAGTAATAATAATAATAGAAGTAGTAGTAATAATAGAAGTAGTAGTAATAATAATAATAGAAGTAGTAGTAATAATAATAATAATAGTAATAGTAGTAGTAGTAGTAGTAGTAGTAGTAATAATAATAGTAATAATAGTAGTAATAGTAGTAGCAGTAGAAGTAGTAATTAAGAGGAAAACCAGTGAAGAAATCAATGCAAGTTACAAGGTGACGGTGCCCTTCAGAAGAAGGTGGAGACAAGGGATCTACCAAGTCAATGGCAACTCTGGAGAAGGGTTCAGTTACTACAGGTAACGGTTGAAGAGGTACTGGACGTACCCTTCCCTTAGCTGACATACGTTGACACTTGTCGCAGGAACGGCAGTAATCCCGGATGTCTGCACACATCCCTGGCCAATAAAAGTCTTGCCATACCTTCATCTGGGAGAAATGTCCAGCCAAAGGACCTTCGTGAGCAACACGTAGGATGACGGGACGGCAATCGCTGGGAACAACCAAGGATAAACCATTTACCTTTTGAAGGTGATCCGAGGAGAGACATTTTCGGTACAGGAGGCCGTCCTCATGTATGAACTGGTATGTGGCACCATCCCGTGCCTTCTCAACTTCTTGAGTGGTAGCCTTTGACTGTAAACACGTCAAGGAAGGACAGGATTCCTGAAGTTGACGAAACTCATCAGGGGTTACAGTCAAAGGATGGAGCTTAGGCAGAACTAGAGGGTGGACCCGTTTAGATCAACCGGCTCTGGTCTCCACAGCACACACTTGAGTAGTGGAGGACTCAACTGGTGGTAGATGCTGACATCCAGAAGGGCGGTTGTCCTTTTCTTGGGAGGAGAGGGAAGTTCCGGGCGAAGGCGAGTCATCAGGAGGCAACAGAGGATCTTGTAGGGAAGAAACGTCAGTGGTGGCTTGGTCATGGTCACTATGGAGAAGAGGGTTGTCGTTACTGAGTAGAGAATCAGGACTATCAGGATCTTGTACTCCGGGAATATTCCCAACTAGAGCACTAGCAAATTTAATTGTTGCCCTTACAGCATCTGTCCAACCAGTGTAAAATGGGCACCGTAAGTAACACTTAACGACAGGAAATTCGTCGATGCGTCCCAAATAGTCAGCAACTTGTACTTTGGGGCAGAGTGATGGGTCAATGTCTGGCAAGGCTTCCTCAGAAATTACAACTCCAGAGCATCCAGTATCCCTAATTATAGAGGAAGACCATGACCCATTAATAGTCCCCGTAACTGAGAAGTTAGGCACTTTATGGTCCTCTAAACAAAATCCAACCTTATAGGGGGGCGTGGTAGTAGTTCCATCCTTGAATGCTCGAGGATTCCTGGGACAGCGTGGTCGTATATGTCCTGCTTCCCCACAATTGTGACAAGTCACGGTTGAGGGAGTCTGACTCCCAGGAGAAGGTAGAGGCTGGAGTGGAGTAGCAAGTAGAGGGGAGATTTTCTTAGCGTTGTTGTTGGAAGAGACCTTAGGATAGGCGTTGTGGGCGGATGCCCAGTCATCAGCTAGTTATATTGCGTCCTTCAGCTTGGTAGGCCTTCTTTCCTTGATGAATAGGCGTATTTCTGCTGATAAGGAGGACAAAAATTGGTCAAAGATGATAAACTCCCTTAAATCAGCATAAACATTGGCCACAGAGGAAGACTCAACCCAAGAATCAAACATCCTCGATAACTGGGTAACAAACTGATGGTAGTTCTGTCCTACTCTAATCTTGTTTGACCTGAAATCCACCCGGTAGCCATCTGGAGTTTTACTGAAGCATGTTAACAAGGCTTGCTTCAGTAACTCGTAATCCTCAGTGGTGGATGACGGAAGGGATGTGTAGAGTTCGGCAGCTTTACCAGTAAGGAGGCAACCCAGACGAACGGCAAAGGTATCTCTGGGTAAAACCAGCATCTCGGCCACACGCTCAAACCTAGTTAAATAGGTGGCAATGTCCTCTTCATCCTTGTATGGTGGTAGACTAGGTCTGGAAACAGGATCATGTGATGGTAGGACTGAGGGCTTACCTTTAGCTGCAATTTCTGCCAGCTTGATCTCTTTCTCCCTCTCAGCTCGTCTTTCTTCTCTTTCTCTTTCCGCTTGTCTTTCTTCTCTTTCTCTTTCCGCTTGTCTTTCTTCTCTCTCAGCTTGTCTTTCTTCCCTTTCGTTTTTCTGTTGTTCAAGGATCCACTGGCCAATTTCCTTGCCCTGCAGACCGAGGGTTTCACCCTGCTCCTTCAGTTCTTGAAAGGAAGACATGGAGAAGACCACACAGAGAACACAATACAAAAACAAAAAAAATTGGACAACACCTCACGTGCAAAATCTGGTAAAAGCAAGAGTTTGACGGCAATCAAAACTCTCATAACATTACTCCTGGGCCTCAGGCAGCAATGGCGCGCAGCAGCGACTTACAGATAACAACCCACGATCTGTAAAATGATAATAAATAATTGGTAGTTCTTATCCTGGCGAGGTCGCCAATATGTCAGGGCCGAGGTGACTACCAATTAATATTATCTTTTTATAGAGTTGTGGGGAAGAAAAATCATGGAGTATGATACCCCGAATATATTTACACACACACAAATAGCAAACAATAGGCTAGAAGCCAAAATAAATCACCAACGACGAACTGCTCGTAAACAATTACCAGAGCAGGGGTATGACACCCAAATAACTCCCTGTACAGCTGTCTGGAGGGTGAGATGCGTGACAGCAACACTCGGCAACGTAGATTGCTCCTCAGACAGCAGGAAGGGTCGAATGGTGTAGGTACAGTTGAAGGGCACACTGGAAGGGAGCCCAAGTCTCCAGAAATGCCTTCGGAAATGTTGAGAA
>JAPQNM010000018.1:19537912-19545412 GCA_029783475.1 Metacarcinus magister
AGAGAGAGAGAGAGAGAGAGAGAGAGAGAGAGAGAGAGAGAGAGAGAGAGAGAGAGAGAGAGAGAGAGAGAGAGAGAGAGAGAGAGAGAGAGAGAGAGAGAGAGAGAGAGAGAGAGAGAGAGAGAGAGAGAGAGAGAGAGAGAGAGAGAGAGAGAGAGAGAGAGAGAGAGAGAGAGAGAGAGAGAATTTATCTTTTCTTGGCCAGCATACGCAAGGAAGGGGGGCACTACAATCCTTTTTCCCCTACGCATAACATAGTCTTGTGTAAAGGCTTCCAACACAGTAAGAATTCTTTATCATTATACAGAACAGGCAGCATATAGAGAACGGCGAGGCGATGTGAACATTACACGGCACAACTGAAACAAACACGATATTAAATAACTGATATTTAGTGCAGCATCAAAGTATACATCATTGGTGACCTTGAGCGAGAGAGTCCACGTTACCGTCACCCCGTAGCAGCGCGTTAAGACAAGGCGGGACAAAGACTTCATCAACGCACTCTTCAGGCGGCGAGCAACGTCCTCAATGCCCCAGTGGCGTCCTTAAGAGGCTCTCACGTCGATACCTTTGAAGCAGCGTCGGAGCTCACACACCTACTAACCTCCCATCTCAAGGCCTCGGCAGTGTGGTTTGTGATCTGCTCTAGAACATCCCTCCTCCTCCTCCTCCTCCTCCTCCTCCTCCTCCCACACCCGCTGCTGTAGGCCGTCGGGTGACCTATCTGCGTCATCAGCTGAGGAACGCGGAGCCTAACCACGATGACGGTGATAAGATTGAACCCTGTTGTTGTTGTTGTTGTTGTTGTTGTTGTTGTTGTTGTTGTTGTTGTTGTTGTTGTTGTTGTTGTTGTTGTTGTTGTTGTTGTTTTGTTGATTTTCCTAATGGTGATGTCAGTGGTGGTGGTGGTGGTGGTGGTTTGTGTCGACTGTGATTATAAAAAAAAAAAAGGAGGCATAGAGGGAGGTAAGCAATAACAAAAGTACTGTTACTGATGAATGGAGGGAAGGAGGGAGGGAGGGAGGAATGTTAGCGAGTGGAAAGAGGGAGGGTACTAGTAAAGGGAGGGAGGAGTGCAGATGAATGAAAGGGAGAGAGGGAGGGAGGGAGGGAGGGATGAAGGGAAAGTGTTATTGTATGGAAGGCAGGAAGGAGGGGGAGGAGGATCAGTACAACGTATGTAATCTTTATGAAGCCGTCCCTAACATGTCAGAGAAAGAATGAAAAGCGTGGGGACTGTGTGAAACTCCAGCACAGAATGGGAAGGGAGGGGCGCGTTGTGTGAGGGTGTATGTATGGGTGACACAGTTGATGGCGTGAAGGTGTTGAGGAATTGAAGCTGGTTATACATAAGGAACTTTTATGTGGGTAAACAACATTTGCATCAACGTGTACAGCTCGATCACAATGTATCTGCTCTCAGAATGTAAACAATGTTGAATCTAAACTTAAACTACGTGAAAGCATTACTATTTATATTTTCAGTATAGAAAACATAAGTAAACATATAATATATCAATTAATTTTGTATGTGGTAATTATACAAAAAAATTATCTTAATAGATAATATTTCGGTATTTAAAAAGATGATTTCCTTGAGCCAAGATTTCTCAGACGAATTATTGAATTAATTATTGAACACACGTTGACAGAAACGCAGTTTGAACACGGAAATGTTCCCTGTGTAGCCTAATACTACGGACTGTCTTTATACATAAAATGTACTTAAACACACACAAAAAAGTCAATGAATACATAAATGGAAATAGATAAAAAAAAAATCACATATAGATAAATATTTTGGTGTGGGACTGCAACAATTATATGAATTTGATGATTAAATTGATAAAATAAAAATGTTAGATTATAATACAAATTGCAATCGAGCATTTATTTTAACAATTTAGTAAAAAAAAAAAATCATATAATCGCTGCAGTCCCACACCAATATATTCATGATTTTTTTTTTTTATTCATTTTCATTTATGTATTCATTTACTTTTTTTTTTCAAGTACGTTTTATGTATAAAGACAGTACGTAGTATTACACAGGGAACATTTCCGTGTTGAAGCACTTTATATTCGAATAAATGTTAGTCTCCATATCCTCACACACTCGTATAGGATGCTTCAGCAAACTCATCATCATCATCATCATCATCATCATCACATCACGTAATGGACCGATAGCGCTGTCTAGTACCTTCACACACACTGGTAGGTTCAGAATTCCTACTTAAGAAGAGAAGCTTAAGGCGGTGATCTGTCTGGAGGAGGAGGAACACATAGGAACACATAGGAACACATAGGAAGAACAAACAACAACAGGCCTGCTGGCCCTTACGAGGCTGTTTGTGAGTACACTATCTACTCTAGAGTGAAGGATACAGGATAGTAAGGGTGAAGGCTTCTCTCCCCAGCCATGGCTGGCAGGGAAAGGAAGGCCAACCAAGACCAGACTATCACTACTGTCACTACCACTACTGCTACCACTACTTCCTGGCAAGCGATGTCAGGCCACTAGCGACGTCTTTTGAATCGACATTTCGTAAGTTAGGTACATCAGGATGAACTTACTCAAAGTTTGCTACGTTAATGGATAGTATTTTAGTTGTGGATTGGCTTCTAAATATTTGTTAAGTCTATTTTTGAACGTAGTAATTGTTTTACTGTCGACGACATTGGCGGGCAGGGAGTTCCAAACGTTAACGATCCGATTGAAAAAGAAGTGCTTGGCTTCGTTTGATGTGAATCTTTTACCATTAATCTTAAAAGAATGACGCCTTCTTGTTATATTTGATCGATCAAAAGTAATGTAATCTTCTGCATTGATATTATCGAATCCTTTGATTATCTTGAACATTTCAATTAAATCCCCTCGCATCCTTCGTTTTTCTAGGCTGAATAAGTTTAGTTCTTTAAGTTTTTCTTCATAAGGTTTATTTTTCAGCCTTGGAATCATTTTTGTTATTCTTCGCTGGACTCTTTCCAGTTTGTCAACGTACTTTCTGTAATATGGGGACCAAAACTGTACGCAATACTCAAGATGGAGTCGTACTAGTGAATTGTGCAGTTTTAATATGACTTTTTCTGATTTATTTTCGAAAGTACGCCCAATGAAGCCGACCAATCTGTTAGCAGTTTTAACTACCTCTGAGCAATGTTGACTGGGTTTTAAATCGTTTGATATTGTGATTCCCAGATCTTTTTCTTTGTTTACTGTAGAAAGTGATTTACCATTCATTGAGTACTGGAGGAGGAGGAGGAGGAGGAGGAGGAGGAGGAGGAGGAGGAGGAGGAGGAGGAGGAGGAGGAGGAGGTGGAGAGTAACTGGATTTGTAGAGTATACATATCATTCCTATGGTGACTTTGTGTGGGTGTGGATGAAGATCATAGGATTATAGGCTTGAAATTAGCCCTTGGTACACACACACACACGCACACACACACACACACACACACACACACACACACACACACACACACACACACACACACACACACACACACACACACACACACACACACACACACACACACACACACACACACACACACACACACACACAAGCACACACACACACACACACACACACACACACACACACACACACACACACACACATACACACACACACACACACACACACACACACACATACATACAAACACAAAACAGGAATAATAGTGAAAAAACACAACAGAACTGCCGTTACAGTCTACAATGCTTGTACTTTTCCAATATTTTTTCTCCTCCGTGTGAAATATTTGCAGTAATATCGCCTCAGTTATAAAAAAAGTTCCCTGAGTTTATTCCAATTTGTGAAACTTTATCGATATTCATGACCCAGTTGACTTTAACTTTCATATCATCCATTTCTTGCAAACCTTCATGCATATACAACCCCCACTCTCCTCCTCCCCAACATACACAATACAGAATACCATAGTAGAGATCTATAAATACAAAATACATGAATGCAAAAGTTGGTAAAGAGACAAATAAATTTCTTGGTCGATCAATATTGCTGTCTTAGCTGCGTGTTTATCTAGTTTTTACTTTTTACGGTGTGTGTGTGTGTGTGTGTGTGTGTGTGTGTGTGTGTGTGTGTGTGTGTGTGTGTGTGTGTGTGTGTGTGTGTTTTCTCTTTCTTTCTATCTATCTGGCATCCACACTTTTCATTGCTCAATCCAATCGTTTAATACTTAATATATAACGTTTTCTTCCTTCCTTCCTTCTTACAGTCTTACATCATTCCATCCATGGTAACAACTGTGGCTTTAGTTCACCCTTATCTCCTTCCTTCCACGCGTCTTGAATTCTCCCTTCCCTTAATCTCATTTTCTTTCCCTCTCTGATGTGTGGCCGCTGCTCTGGGATGGTTTACGCTAACCCTTCCACAGCTTAAACCACAATCCATTTGATGCTCGTTTCCTCAGTGAAGTAATCCGTTAGACCAAAGCTTCGGTGAGTTTAGATTAAAAGTGATTGTACTGCGTGGAAATCCTTCAAAAATAAGATATAAAAAATAAGATATAAAAACACTGGAAAGGGCTAAGAAGAGCCGTTTAACCTCTCCTTGATAACTATAATGTTGATCTATATATATATATATATATATATATATATATATATATATATATATATATATATATATATATATATATATACTTGGTACTCCATCTTCTTCTCTTCCCGTTGCACTCTAAGAATAATAATAAGGTAAGGAGTCTCTACTAATGCACTGCCACTGTCACCATCATTTAAGGATTTTATAAAGTATTGGAAAGACTGGTTCACTTATAAGACAACTGATACATACGAGTAATTAATATTATAAGATAGTTGATTCATTAGAGTAATTAATAAGGGTGTTGATGCACTTATAAGCTTCCCCTCAGAATGCAAACTATTAGTTTGAAATAAAAAGGAATGTGTTTGTGGGACTGTATCATATAAAGGGAGAATATGATATTTGCTGTATACGAGAAAAATACAAAGGAAAACACAAAACACACACACACTCACACACACACACACACACACACACACACACACACACACACACACACACAGACGGTGGGTCCCACGGCCTAGTCAAGCTGCGCCGCTCGTCTATCACCGGCCGCCGACCCTTCATCCATCCCTTCACCCTCACGCCCGCCACTCACGTCGAACACTTCAGAAATTTTTCTTACCATTGTTTTGTGCGCTGTTCTTTTTCCCCGCGGCAGGAAGGGGAAAAAAATGGACATATTGCAAGTCATTTGTGTGATTTTTTAATTGCATCACGACAACACAGATTCACGTCTCACGAAAACAAATCATGTGAGACCGAAGTTGCTCAAATTTCATCGTGGAATATTTTGTAACTTGCGGCTGAGTTTCTGTCCGGCGTCCACCACTTCCTGCATCCGAACCATAAATAACCGGAACATTTTTACATCTCCTTGTCATGCAACACAGGCGTAAGGGACTCAATACTCTGACGCCATTTATCACGGGGAAAAAAATTGAATAAATAAAGATAAAAAGGAATAAAAATAGAGAGAATAAATAGAAATACATAGAAACTCAGACCACACTGACCATAGGATCCAAACTATATAGTCTTTCCTTAACCTATAGTAAATGTTATCAAAAGTAAATGGAATCAAACGTGACTAATTTGTTTGCTCTAAAAGTTCAAAGAATATATCAAGTTTGTGTGTTGAGGATCTTGATGGCATTCACCTGATTAGTAACAATGTCTTGGAGGGAGATTACGTTCTGTTATAATCTTTCCTGGTCCTTATATTTACTTCCAGAGTCTGGTACTGGTGGTTCAGTAACGCTCTCTCAGGACACGCTTTTATTTACTTCCCGCTATTATCATTTGTTAAAAAGGTGACCGTGGCCGATAGTTTTGGTGAGTGGTGACTTGCTTCTCGTTTACCGTCAGATACTAATGATCGTTCAGGTGCCTCACAACATTTTCCAACATTAGTTGGCTTTCCTTTGACTTCATGAGTGGAACAATTTGTTTGAATATTATTTTTTCTTGATGATTTTGATTACTTTATCCTTATTAGTCTGGGGATCCCGCTGGTTCCACCAGTGTAATTTACTCTCATCGAGTTATAGTGATTCCCATTGCCCTATCAGAGACATTGATGGAGGAGATGGTGGTCAAGTTTGTTTTTAAACGAAATTATTGTGTTACAATGAGCTTTGGAAGGCGAGCGTTTATTCCACTCTATAACGTCATTAGTATAAACAAAAATATCCTAAGCGAAAATAAGTTAACTTGTGCCAGCTTCTCTTCGTGAGGTTTGTTACGTATGAACGGGATTATTCTTAGTGGTCTTACGCTGGACTGCTTTATATTCTAATATGTCATTTGTGTGGTGAGGCGACCAACATTGCACCGCATACTCCAAGTCAGGGTCTGACTAAGAGGTATAATTACTCCTTTATTTTTTAAGGAAATATTTGTTTATAAGGCCCAGCATTCTGTTAGCTTTACCCGCGGCGTCCTTGCATTGATGTGATATTTTAAAGTTCGATGCAGTCGCAACACTCAGATCCTTGACACTTTATACGCTTTCAAGTTTTACGCGGCATATTTCATACATTAAAAAGCATCTCCCATTTTTCAGACCATGCTGAGATTGTGTGCAAGTCTTCCTGGAGTCTTTATCTGTCCTGATCTGTGATTAACGAGTTTCTGATTTTTGTATCGTTTGCGAATTTTGAAATAAATCAATCAAGTCATTTATTTAAATTATGAAGAGAGAGAGAGAGAGAGAGAGAGAGAGAGAGAGAGAGAGAGAGAGAGAGAGAGAGAGAGAGAGAGAGAGAGAGAGAGAGAGAGAGAGAGAGAGAGAGAGAGAGAGAGAGAGAGAGAGAGAGAGAGAGAGAGAGAGAGAGAGAGAGAGAGAGAGAGAGAAAAAAAAATATACTGATACCTATGATCTCTTCTCTTTTGTTTATCTTCAGTTGGTTGATACATTCAACATCAAAACACACATTCATCTCTTGCTTTGGGAAAAAAAATAACAATAATGTTGATCTTGACTTTATAACCTTTCATTTACTTTGTGTATTTATTTTTACAGCAATAACTGATGAGTGTTTCTGCAGAATGACATATGATTTATTTATTACACGATGCACTCCAATATAACAGCGCTCTCCCTTTCCAGTAAAAAGAACAAAGAAAATGGAGCTGAAATATTCTTCATTCACAAATCCATTTATTCCAAGCGTTCACTAAGGTTACATTTCAATTACTTCCACGAACTTACAAACATCAAATACGCTAAAAGCTTTTACGTTAAGACATAAAAAGAATACTAGAATTATTAAACACATCTGATGGACGACACAAATGAAAGCCAAACGATTTTATTATTACACATCATGGTAAGGGAGAAGGAATGAAGGAGGGAGGGAGGGAGGGAGGGAGGGAGGGAGGGAGGGAGGGAGGGAGGGTAAGAAGGAAGATATGAAGGAAA
>JAPQNM010000018.1:19550412-19557912 GCA_029783475.1 Metacarcinus magister
AAGGTTTCATGATTACCGTTCTTCAATCAGCTCATCTTTAATCTCGTGTTCTGTTCATTATAAGCCAGTTTACTACCTTCATCCAGATGCTTGATTTACAGAAGTGCCTCCTCGTCCACCACTTTATGGGGAACGCCTCTCTCTCGCAAAGTGGATGGTTGGCTGTGGGTGGAGGCTTGCTCATCCATACACCTCTGACAAACAGCGACGTTAAAAGCTGGTTGCCTCATCATTTCCTCTCGTTTAGGTGACCGTTTCGAGTCCCTTACGTTACGCCACAATGCTGCTTCTCTTTGCAGTCTATTTCTGGATATTTTTTTTGTAGTATACGAGTACCTTTGCGCCTCCACTGTCCAAACCTTGCTTTCCATTTTCAAGGTTGTTATGGCAGCCTTTGATATACACAAAATAAACGATATTCTCATTTAAAATTTTTTTTTTATCTATGTCTGAAATAATCTGTTTTCCAATAACGGTGGAGATGGACAGTTTAGAACTCTTCTGTCTCGAGTTTGCGGAGCAGCTTTGGGTGAAATAACCTCCTATTTTCTTTCACAGCTCGACCAATGCCTTCAAACCAACCAACTATAATTATTATGTATACGTATTAGAAAAAAAATGTTACATGATTCACGCTACTCAATGTAACATTCTCACGTAATAATGTAAAACAATCGGAAAGTCAACGGTTACACAGTGGTACAGGCAGGCGACAATCATGTATAGTTACCACAATACGACCCATCAATGAGACCTTTGTACAACTCACCTTCAAGACCCTACCATCACCTTTTTGAACACCAGAAGGCAATCATTATATATTTTCTTCTAATAATAACACTTAGTACAGGAAACCCAACGATTTGATTCTTTGTCTTGACTTTAGGCCGCAAGCAGAGTCCCGGCGTGTAAAGACCAGAAAAGGGATTATTGTGTTGGGTTGAGCGAGTGAAAGCCATTAGACATGATGAGTTTCAGCAGCAAAGAGGATTTGTAGCTAATTGAGCCACACAAGGATCAGTCTTAGCTGCAGGTTTTTACAGCTTTTCTCTATTACTCGTTGGCCAACGCAAAAGATTTAGTGATGAAAATATTGAAAAAAGAATAGTAAAAAGACAGTAATTTGCAAAAGGCACGAGACATGAACGCAGATCTCAGTTGTGTAATTAATCTGTTTAGACGCTTCGTTGATCAAGGGGACTGCGTGTGTGTCTTGACAAATAATGATTAATAGTAGAAAATTTGACTCCAACTTTACAGGTCAAGATGATAATGGTTCCTGTCCTCTCCCTCATCCCACCTTCTCTCAGAAAAAGAAGACAAAATAGAGGCAGTTTGAAATGGACTCGTAACACAGTGACCTACAAACACACACACACACACACACACACACACACACACACACACACACACACACACACACTAATGCACCGTTCGTGATACGATATTCAAAAAGAAAAACTACGGAGGAGTTAATTATTGAAAAAATGCCTTTAATTGCGGTAATGTAACGCGAACACACACACACACACACACACACACACACACACACACACACACACACACACACACACACACACACACACACACACCAATTAGCTTTTCAGGAGACAAAAAGTGGTAACACGAAACTGATATACACAAAACAGATCGAAGCTCATCACATGGGAATAGAAAACATAACCTTGACATACTAACACATTCTCTCTCTCTCTCTCTCTCTCTCTCTCTCTCTCTCTCTCTCTCTCTCTCTCTCTCTCTCTCTCTCTCTCTCTCTCTCTCTCTCTCTCTCTCTCTCTCTCTCTCTCTCTCTCTCTCTCTCTCTCTCTCTCTCTTTCTCTTTCTCTCTCGTCACCAATATCCCAAGGAACAAAGAGGGAGAGAGGAATCGAAGTGGTATTTACTAAGACGTGAAATTGGATGACAAAACGAAGAACCCAGAAATCCCAGTCTATTTAAGCGTGAAAGAGCCGAGGATTCATCACTCAGGAGGGCCACGAAGAAAGAGGAGAAGAAGGAAGAGGAGGAGGAAAAAGAGGAGGAGGAGGAGGAGGAGGAGGAGGAGGAGGAGGAGGAGGAGGAGGAGGAGGAGGAGGAGGAGGAGGAGGAGGAGGAGGAGGAGGAGGAAGAAGAGGGAGAAGAAGAGGAGGAGTAAAAGGAGAGGCTGTGATATCCGTATTTTTTTCTCCTTTGTCATTCTACTCCCACGAAGGCTGGGAAACTAGCCCATAAATCACTAGTGTGTGTATGTATGTATGTCAGGCAATATATTCAAAAGAGAATGGTCTTAAGGTAAACAAGAATAATAAAAAATGAGATGGAGGAGAATAAAGAGGAGGAGGAGGAGGAGGAGGAGGAGGAGGAGGAGGAGGAGGAGGAGGAGGAGGAGGAGGAAGAAGAGGAGGAGGAGGAGGAGGAGGAGGAAAATAATTGGTTGCATGTTATTTTGATTTTTCGATGTTCGAGTTTCGTCTCCACATGGAAGCATTAGTGTGTGTGTGTGTATATGTGTGTGTGTGTGTGTGTGTGTGTGTGTGTGTGTGTGTGTGTGTGTGTGTGTGTGTGTGTGTGTGTGTGTGTGTGTGTGTGTGTATTAGTGCTAAAAGTTAAGCCTTAGAAACACTAGCTGGTTCTTACTTTCTGCGGTGATAGCGTTGTGCGCTCTCTCTCTCTCTCTCTCTCTCTCTCTCTCTCTCTCTCTCTCTCTCTCTCTCTCTCTCTCTCTCTCTCTCTCTCTCTCTCTCTCTCTCTCTCTCTCTCTCTCTCTCTCTCTCTCACACACACACACACACACACACACACACACACACACGCAGAGAGGGACGACAGTTGTTTCAAGTTGCAAGCTCTGAATAATTTACATTTTTCTTTGTGTGAAAGTTGCATCGACTTACACGTTTTCATTCTTTATCTATTTTCAACACAACACACACACACACACACACACACACACACACACACACACACACACACACACACACACACACACACACACACACACACACACACACACATTTGTAGTGCAACAATACGTGTTTTTTTTATTTAATTTCCTCTATAAAATGTATTATTCATTATGATTTATGTCCTGTTTTCCTTCCATATCTTCTTATTTTTTCTTTATATACACATACTTATTAATTGCTCAGCTAAACATGGATTTATCAATGATTTTAGTTTTTTGCAATAACTTCGTACAAAAACCTAATACCTGAATATTATTTTTTTTCAATGTATAACTGACTATTTTCTATGAATATTTGATTACTATTTCTATGGTCACTTAATTATCTTTTTCCTAAGCATACCTGATTATTTCTATTGATAATTGAATATTTTTTACTCTACCTGACTTTTTTCTATTGATACCATATTATCTTTTTCTTCCTCCATACTCCTCTTTCTACACCTCATTATTTACAGCAGCATAATGTTTTCTTTCCCCCTTAATTTTCCCAAGAGCAAGGCATTACTTTTCCTCCTCCCTTTGATAGACATTATAATAGAGATTCAGGTTCGCTACAGACTCGCTCATTATCGTCTAATGTAATCAATCCCTCATCACGTCCGCCTATTACTATTATCACCTCCACGCTCTCATCATCATTATTATTATTACTATTATTGTTATTATTATCATTACTATTGTTATTATAGGAAAGTTTTGAGACGTGTAACAGGTTTTTTGTTTCCTCCTTCTCATCCTCCTTGTCATCGTCGTCGTCGTCGTCGTCGTCCTCCTCCTCCTCCTCCTCCTCCTCCTCCTCCTCCTTCTCCTCTTCCTCCTCCTCCTCCTCCTCCTCCTCCTCCTCCTCCTCCTCCTCCTCCTCCTCCTCCTCCTCCTCCTCCTCCTCCTTTACAATACGTCATCGCGCTCTTTACAACTTCAATGAAAGACACTCACGGAGTTGTAATGGAAGTCTGGATTACAACAGGCGGGAGGGTGGTTGGGTGGCGTCCATATTATCACTGATTCGCACGGAAAATCAAATGTATGAAAACCTGCTACACATTCCTTACTGTTTTCCTGACTGTATGTAATGTCAATGCAAGGGATGTTCTCCTTGCCTTGCCTTAACCTGTCTTAGAGCAACACGTTTAATAGAAGAGATGGTATTAGCGGCAACGATATTCAAGAATGATGTAATGATTATTAATTAATGATTTTATACATTGGAATCATACAAAAAATATATAAAAAATCTAAAGTAACTCGAGTATACGAAAGATAAATTATACTGAAAAATTATGTTGAGTATAATGATCCCTGTAAAAAAAAAAAATGTTGAGAACTAAAGATCATGTAAAAAAACGAAATTTGAGATCAGGTAACAATTTGTAAAGCGTCGTCTGCTGAAAAAAAGAAAAAAAAAATGCGAGGATAAACCAACATGGCGCCAAAAGGTGAGGGGATGAAATTTACAAGACAAAGGAAGGGAAACAGCGGGAGGCAGGTGTCAGCCATCAGTCCTGGCAGAGTTGTGTTGCTCCTTACTGTTTACGTGGGAAAGAGGGAAACTTACTTGAATTTTAATGCTGGGAAATGGCTGCTGTTCTCTCTCTCTCTCTCTCTCTCTCTCTCTCGTTTACTGTTTCGTATAAGATTGCCTTCATTACCCTTACAACACAGGGCCTCGACCCATCAATATTCTCTACGGAATTGTACCCAAGACCTTCCTGCGCACCTTGAGAATCCTATTAGTGGTTCCTTCATCCTCAGGTAATTCAACTCGTTACATCCTTCACCTTCTAAGTCCCAGCGGTTCCTTTCTTCACTACGAGTCCTACTATTTTTTTTTCTCCACACCCTAAGGATTTCAGTGATTTCTTTCTCCATCCTTAGAGACTTACTTTAGTTCCTCCTTCGCTGCAGACTCTTAGTGCTTCCGTTCTTCACCTCCAAGAAGCCTTTGTAGTTCATTCATCCCAGATAACATCAAGAGAGACCCACGCGAAGCCATTCATCCTGATAAAAAAGAACAAGAACACTGACCTCATAAGTTAGGTAGAAGGTGACATCATCCTGCTCAGCCACAGACACGTCCACGCGGAACCTGGAGGTCTCTCGCTCTCTGTAGGGAAGGAAGGAAGGAGACGTAAGCCACATGACAATCCATACTCAGGAGCGTCTTTTAACATACATAATAAGCCAGTAAGAACACAACCAACGAGTAAGTTATTGAGTGAAATTATAAATGAGGAAAGCATAGGAAGGGAAGAACAGGGAAAAAGGGGACAAATCAGCAGTTATTCAAATGTGGCAAAATAGCACCGTAGAGTTGTGATGTAATGTTTAAGCCGCTGGTGGTGTGCACGACTAATAAAAAGGAGTATAAAGGAAGACATCACGGCCAGGAAAATGTCGACGTGAAAGGTTATTCAAACGTGGCAGACCAGCACCGTAGAATTATGAGGCAATGCTTGAGCCGCTGGTGGTGTGCACGAGTTCAATGCAACGGCAGAGGAGCAGGAGTAACTAGGAAACGAGGAAATGCACGTATTGAAGGTGTGAGCTGCTGCCTCTAACAAGGTGACACAGGTGAGGCACGTAACACAGAAGTGCGGACGTGACTGAAAACTCCGGGAAATCGTGTAATGGTGAAGGAATGACCAAGAAAACTACTGTGATGGTTATAATGTTAGGTTAGTTTTATCGAAGCGTGTGTGGATGAGGAAGGAGGAGGAGGAGGAGGAGGAAGAAGAGGACGAGGAGGAGGAGGAGGAGGAGGAGGAGGAGGAGGAGGAGAGGAGGAGGAGGAGGAGAAGGAGAAGGAGAAGGAAAGGAGGAGGAGGAGGAGGAGGAGGAGAAAGAGGAGGAGGAGGAGGAGGAGGAGGAGGAGGAGAAAGAGGAGGAGGAAGAGGAGGTACAGGAACAAGGTTGAGTGAGTAGGGATAGATGATGGAAGGCACAAACACACACATGGATATAAAACTGCATATAAATGTACACGGCTATGATTATAGATTATATGAATACATAATTATGGCATAGGATAAACATTTTAAAATTCATGGCTTAAAATATACCCACATTATTTTTTCAACAACAGGGAAAGCACACACACACACACACACACCCACCCACCCACCCACACACACACACACACACACACACACACACACACACACACCAACCACTACAAACTCCCCGTAATATTACCTTGTTTGCGCTGAGATAATAGCCTGGACACCTGCACAAGACTCATTATACAGTAATTAACGTACAGAGTTAATGGTTACAACTGTTGCATCAAACCCATTAACTACAAACTTAATGCACGCGATAAATATTCCTTTGTTGGAGACGCTGGGCCTGCTGCTGCTGCTGCTGCTGCTGGCTGAGGTTTCATGTTAATTAACCATTGGGAGTGGACGTGCATTTCCAGGTTGTGGAAGATAAAAACATGAAACCAAAACAAAAAGAGAAAATGAGAGAAAGAAATATAATGTGAAGTCAAAATGAAAATACAACGTGATAGACTCGTACCCAATTAGGGGAAGTATTCTAGCATGCTGTACAAATAAAAAAAAAAAAGCTAATAATGGTTATGTATCACGTGCATTTATTAGTTTTACGTTACTTACTTATATGTAGCGGGTATCAGGCTGTACATACATACCTGACATACAATACCAAAGGATGGAAAAAATATTTAATACACCAAGTTTGATTCCCTTCCATTAGACTAGCGGGTGAGAGTACGTTCAGAATAGACAACATTTAAACTCATAGTGAAGCTACAAGAGCCTACAACACACAGACAGTCTTCAGTGTATCCTCGTGCAGTGTTCTCGCCAAAACTAGAGGATGAGGACAGAAAATACGCTTCCTTTGTCTGTGAAAGCGTCGTTACAAAATACTTTCATGCCTCTAGATAACTACAAACTCAGTTAACGGAACATACACTCTACGTACAATTGGAAATGAGTTGTTGTATAAGGAAAACGGATTAAGGCAACTACCATGACCATTTATTCGATAGTTACAGTGTGCACATCAGCTTAGTGGTTAACGGCGCGTGGAGAGGAGAGGCTGGAACAACGGGTGATGAAGACTAAAAACTACAGCAAAGAATGATAGCTATAGGACATAAATATCTGCGTGAACAGAGGCGTTTCAAAGTCCTGCTGAATACTGGTTGTTTATAAGAAATAAAAAAAAAGGTTGTTGAAATGTGCACGTAGGAAAATGTCAGCAGATTCAGACTTAACAACATGAAGCTACATTACGAGATTTTTGGAAGGACGAAGACAAGGAGGAGGAGAAAAAAGAGGAAAAAGAGGAGGAAGAATGAGGAAAAAGAGGCGTAAAAAGAGGAAGAGGAGCAAATAAAAAATAAGAAGGAAAAGGAGAAGCAAGAGCAGGAGGAAGAGGAGAAAGAGGAAGAGGAGGAAGAAAAGAGAGAAGGAGGTGGAGGAGGAAAGAGGACCAAAAGCAAAAAAAAGGAGGGGAAAAAGGAGAAACAAGAGCAGGATTATGAAAAGAATGAGGAAGAGGAA
>JAPQNM010000018.1:19560412-19567912 GCA_029783475.1 Metacarcinus magister
ACATGTTTGTGTGTGGTGTGTGATTATGTAGCGTTCTGTGGTATGGTTTACATTGACATGCTGTGTTTGGTGTAATGTGTAGTATTGCAGGATGTGTAGATGTTGTGTGGCTGTGGTGTGTGGCTGTGGTGTGTGGCTGTGGTGTGTGGCTGTGGTGTGTGTCTGTGGTGAGTGGCTGTTGTGTGTGTGTGTAACATTACCGTCATACAAAGTGCTGGTGGTGTTGTCACGTGTGATGCTCGCTGTGTGGCTAACTGCGGTGGTAGAGGCGTGTGGTGGTGTGTGGTAAAGTGTGGCATGCAGTGCTCTAGGTAATATCCGGGTGACTTACCTCCAACGAGACAGTTTAGGTTGATATTAACACCATAAACACTGCGGACAGAAGCCTTATGGGGTGTGGGGGACGTGTGGTCAACCATCACCACCACCACCACTACCACTACCACCACCACTACCACTACCACTACCACTACCACTACCACTACCTTTACCACTACCACTACCACTACCTCTACCACTACCACAGCCACTGTATAAATCTAAAGCAAACTGACAAAAAAAATTCATCACCCATTCATTCATGCATTCATTCCTTGGGTTAAGAGTACTGGTGTGTCTCTCTCTCTCTCTCTCTCTCTCTCTCTCTCTCTCTCTCTCTCTCTCTCTCTCTCTCTCTCTCTCTCTCTCTCTCTCTCTCTCTCTCTCTCTCTCTCTCTCTCTCTCTCTCTCTCTCTCTCTCTCTCTCTCTCTCTCTCTCTCTCTCTCTCTCTCTCTCTCATCTTCTATCCTTGCCTCAACACACACTACGAGACAGGCTGCAACGTGCAAGCTTCAATAAAACTCTTGGATATGTGAGCTTAATTTTCAATGATGTACATCGCCGTAAATTGAGAAAAAAAACTCCTCCTTCGATATTATTTTTCCAAAGTCTTTCATGTGTATAAGGAACCTTGATTTTTTTTCGTTCATCCACAACATTAGACGCAATGACGAGCCTTTGACGTGTTGCTCAATTTAACACTTATTAAACAACTCTCTCACTCTCTCTCTCTCTCTCTCTCTCTCTCTCTCTCTCTCTCTCTCTCTCTCTCTCTCTCTCTCTCTCTCTCTCTCTCTCTCTCTCTTTCTCTTTCTCTCTGTCTCTACTGTTTATTCACTGGCGTAAAAATAATTAACAAAACAAAAATAAAATATACACTATGAATTCATAATTGACACAAAGGGCATATCAGGTCACTTTCATGTATGTGAGGTCACCAGGGAGGGTCACAAACCTTACCAAATATACCAGTCACATACAGGTATAATAAACTACAAGTCGCCCAAGTACAGGTAGGGAGGTGTAGTCAGGCGTACTACCTGCAGCAGTAATACCATTCCATTACCTGTCTATTACCCAACCACAACAAGGTGTTAAATATTTTATAAAGAGGATACACAGATAATTAAAGGTGCTTGCTTGAGGGCGGCTCAGAGAATTGGGGTTTCAGAGAGTGGGGTGTGAGGGTGGGGGTGAGAGGGTTTTCAGGAGGGTAGGTGGTAGGTGATGGGTGGGGTGACGAGGAGGGGCATTGGATGGGGGACAAAAGGGATTGGTGATGAGATCGAGATTACAAAAGATGGGATGAGACGGGACTGAAAAGATGGAAAAAGGTTAGAATGGGGTGAGGATGCTGGGTGAGGGATGAGATAGATAGATAGTTAGATAGATCGATAGTTAGATAGATAGATAGATATATAGGTAGATAGATAGAGATTGATATATAGATAGATAGCTAGATTTAAAACTAGATGAATAGATAAATAAATAGATAGATATAATAATATATAAATAGAAAGAGAGTTGCGTTATGAAAAATTTTTTTGTGAAAGGAGTGAGAGACTAGATACTGTAGTGGGATGAGTGGGTTGAGTGGGTTGAATGGGATGATAGGGTTGAGTGGGATGAGTGGAATGAGTGGGATGATTGGGATGAGTGGAGTGATTGGGATAAGTGGGATGAGTGGGATGAGTGGAGTGAGTGGGATGATTGGAGTGAGTGGGATAATTGGGGTGAGTGGGATGAGTGAGATGAGTGGAGTGAGTGGGATGATTGGAGTGAGTGGGATAATTGGGGTGAGTGGGATGAGTGGGATGAGTGGGAATGATGTAAATTGAAGCTAGGCAGCAGGTGTCATGTGTTTGAATAATCCAATATATAAAAAAAGGGAAACATTTCGGGAGTAAAATCAGCTTAAGAGATATTTTATATTTTTAACACTTTTATTTTCTTTTTTCACAATTTTCGTTGCGTGTAATCGCCTCACGTTGGATACTGCACCATACAACCATTACACTTTCGCTATGAACCCTTATATTTACTTAATATCCCATATATTTTATCATATGTCCACCTTTATCCATACTTTCCTCCATCCTGTGTTTATTTCTCTTCCACCTTGATGTTATTTTAATCACAAGTCGCCTTAGTCAACAATGCTCCGGAGGTCAAAAGAAAATAATTACTTAGATTTAATTAAAACTTTCATGACTCAAGTTTCCCTTCCCTTCGAGTCTCCATTATTGTGCAGGGAGTAAAGGGCTTAACGTCTGACTTAATACTAGTGCTGTTCACGTCTACCACCACCACCACAACCACACACACGCGGATTTTGAAGGCTTAACGAGGCTTGTGGGAAAGATGATGCAACTGTGTTTATGTATGTAAATTATTATTATTATTATTATTATTATTATTAATATTATTATTATTACTATTATTATTATTGTTAGCCATTTGTCTGTCTATCTAGTGGAGTATGTGTTTATATTGTATGTATTAACTGTGACTATTATACATATTTATTAATGTGTGTTTGTGTTTGTATGAACATGATATTGTGTTTACATAAATTATATTGCCCATTCGCGTATAAGTTCTCGTATATGTTAACTATGGCTTATGTTATATTGTTTTAATGACTCTGTGTGTGATATTTAGACATTTTTCTTTTTCCTTGCAAAGACCACCACGACCACCACCACCACCACCACCACCACCACCACCACCATGTAACAGTCATCAATAACCAAAAGTTCGTCTTCTTGAGAGTGACAGCAACACACCCTGCCAAGAAGTGTGAGTGGCAGGATGGCAGGGTGAGGGGCAAAGGTGGCAGGGTACACATTGATTCTCTTCTTCACCCCCTCCCCCACCCTGCTACTAGCTATGCCCTACCCTGTTTGTTCCCTTCCTTACCCTGCACATGTGAAGCGAATACTACTGTGGCAATTAATTTTTTTCTAAAGTAATAAAATATGAATACATAAAAAAATCCTCTAACAGTCCTTTGTGTGTGCGTGTTTTTTTTTTTCTTCTGTTTTTCTTTTCGTTAATGTGTGAATATAATTTGTATTGAATAGATAAACGCCTAATTATAAACACAATAAGTACATTTTTTAATGATGAAGATCGTTTCTGACGCTTTGATCATCAACATTTTTACTTATCAATGGTTTTATGGGTTTTTTTTTTTATATTTTTATATCCTCTTCCTCTCTATTTGGTGTTTAGCGCCTCGCTCGCGTGAATAACGTGTGATTATTTACTGCAACAATACACCCAATCTAATTATTCCCCTCAATATGTTACGAATGGCATGGTTTTCCGATAATCACAGTCTCTCTCTCTCTCTCTCTCTCTCTCTCTCTCTCTCTCTCTCTCCTCTCTCTCTCTCTCTCTCTCTCTCTCTCTCTCTCTCTCTCTCTCTCTCTCTCTCTCTCTCTCTCTCTCTCTCTCTCTCTCTCTCTCTCTCTCTCTCTCTCTCTCTCTCTCTCTTCAGATCAAGCAAAGACTTCTTCCAGATATTAATTCCAAAAAGGTGATTAAAATACTTCAAATAAATGCAACATTCGTTCAGACTGTTTGACATGCAGGCTACTACTATTACTACTACTACTACTACTACTACTACTACTACTACTACTACTACTATTACTACTACTACTACTACTACTACTACTACTACTACTACTACTACTACTACTACTACTACTACTACTATTACTACTATTACTACTATTACTACTACTACTACTACTACTACTACTACTACTACTACTACTATTACTACTACTACTACTACTACTACTACTATTACTACTACTACTACTACTACTACTACTACTACTACTACTACTACTACTACTACTACTACTATTACTACTGCTACTACTACTACTACTACTACTACTATTACTACTATTATTACTACTACTACTACTACTACTACTACTACTACTACTACTACTCCAACTACAAAAACACACACACACACACACTAACACCCCTTACACTCCCAGGTCTCCCGGTAACAACACATCGCCTCACAAGGTCAACATTGCCACCAGCACACCTGAGGAAAGCTGCTTTGGTGAGGCTTATTGGGGGAGGGGGGAGAGAGAGAGAGAGAGAGAGAGAGAGAGAGAGAGAGAGAGAGAGAGAGAGAGAGAGAGAGAGAGAGAGAGAGAGAGAGAGAGAGAGAGAGAGAGAGAGAGAGAGAGAGAGAGAGAGAGAGAGAGAGAGAGAGAGAGAGAGAGAGAGAGAGAGAGAGAATGACAGTTTAAAAGCAGCACGTAAATCAAAGACAACACCATGCGCCCTCTGGTGTTGATGTGTCCTGGATCTGAACACAGTGAAGAAAAATGTTGTGCAGGAAGACATTCAAGGTCTTAATAACATTCACTTGAACTTGAAATCGTCTTCCAATTGGTCAACACAACTGTAGGGCGAGGATGCAGCCACAAGTGACCGAGAGAGCGAAAGGAAAACAGACGATGGTTTTATAGTATTATCAAGAGTCTGTTGTAACGATGCATCTTTCGAGGAGCGACAAAATAATGATAGATAGTTACTGAAGCAAAGTTAATTCATAGCCAGGGAAAGTGACGGACATGGGGGAAAAAAAATAGTATACACTGATTTTCCTCAAGTTTTCTTACGTCTATTTTCCACCTTTTGCTTGGGTGAATAAAATTTCGAGATAGAAGTTACGAGCTCAAGCCAGTGTTCGGTCAAACATCTTTTGCAACACGCGGGAAAGGAAAGGAAATAAAGATTCAACCACCACTGCCTCGTCTTCCGCATCTCCAAGTCTGCTCGCTGCCAATCAACCGTCTTCACTGCGCGAGGATGGGAGATTTATATACTGGAATCTCAACTACCAACACTGTATTCTCCTTTTCGTTTCCTTCCTCCTGCACTCCCCAACAGCCTTTCAGATCTCTCCTAACTCTGCCTGTGCTCACTTCATGCCTATATCCTTGCGTGAGTATTGGATGTGTGAATGAGTGTGAATGAGTGTAGGTGTGCACTATTTCCTTACTCTTCAATCCATATCAATACCTCCTGACGTATGGTGGTAACTAAAATATTATATAAAGTTGATTAATATTTCCATAACAATATATACAATTAACACTACTACTATACTACTAGTACTAAAACCACTACCGATATTACTTTTACTATTGCTACCTTTCCTATTAACTGCACTAATGTTGCTTCTAAAACAATATCGCATCAAGCTTGCAAACTATAACCAAGCCTCCCTTCCTCCTTCCCTTTACACACACCTGAGACGATCCTACACACGGCACAGTGACACGTTTTTAAGATGGAAAATATTTTGTGGTGGTAGTAGTGAAGGTTGCTGGGATGGGGTTCGAAGTGTAAATTTCTGCATGTTAGCTATTGCCCAGCACAAACTCATGAAACAGCATCAGTATAGCTCACATATCTCCTCTTCCTCCTCTTCCTCCTCCTCCTCCTCCTCCTCCTCCTCCTCCTCCTCCTCCTCCTCCTCCTCCTCCTCCTCCTCCTCTTCCTCCTCCTCCTCCTCTTCCTCCTCCTCCTTCCTTATCAAATCATAACTCCAAGCAAACAAAAGAGTAACGAAAACAATTATTCTTTAGGTTTTTTTTTCTTTTTTTTCTTTCTAGTGATTGGTATCAACAATGACGTTTAACTTCCGTTTTCTTTCTTTCTTTCTGTTTTTCTTTTTTTTATTTCTTTTTCTTACTTCGACAAAATTCACTTACTTTTATCTTCGCTTTGACTTTCTATCGTTGCATTTGCTTTTTTATTATTTAACTTTCATCATTCTCCATAAAACTAAATTTCCTCATTTCTTTTTGCTTTCTCCCTTTCATCTTCTCACCAGTGTATTTCTTTTTCTATCTTTCTTTCTTACTTTCTTTCTTTCTCCCTTTCATCTTTCCACCACTGTATTTATTTTCTTATTTTTCTTTTTCTTCTTGTTTTCTTTCTTCCTTTCTTTCTTTTTCTTTCTCTATCTATCTATCTATCTATCTTTTTCTTTCTTTCTATATATCTATCTATTTATCTTTCTTTCTTCCTTTCTATCTATCTTTCTCTCTCTCACACACAAAAACGGATTCATATTTCTCTCCTCCTCCTTTTTCTTCCTCCTATAATTGTGTTTACTAGTTCCTCCTCCCTTTGTGCATCAGTGTGGTTCGGTGATGTACTGCAGCGGCGACCAGGGAGTGGAATGAAAAACTGGGTGGAGTAGCAAGAGAAAGGCGAAGGTGGATGAGGGAGGAATAAGCAGCAGGAATGGATAGATACGGAGAAAAGGATAAAGAGGAAGCAACACACGAAAGAAGAAGAGACGTAACATGAATGAAGTGAGACATAAACGCATGAAGGGAATACAGACAACACAAACAAGCTAACAGAAGTGAAGTTAGATGAAGCAAAACAAACGTGAATTGCAAGGCGAGTCTTCACCCCTGTGTGTGTGTGTGTGTGTGTGTGTGTGTGTGTGTGTGTGTGTGTGTGTGTGTGTGTGTGTGTGTGTGTGTGTGTGTGTGTGTGTGTGTCTGTTCCGTCACGTCTGGCAGACACACTTGGGAACACGTCTGCAGATCGAAGGAAATTATGATCTGCTCAGCCCAGCATCTTTATCCAATGGTGATGACGATGCTTCGCTACCACACCTGAACCTTCCCAGCTAAATTGGTTTCCGTGCCAATAACTGCAAATGTGTAACTGCAAGCAAGGTTGTGTGCGTGTGTGCGTGTGCGCGGGTGTGTGCGTGTGTGTATGTGTTTATAAAGCTTCCGTGGGTAGCTCTCGCACCTTCAAAATCTAAAGATCGGCTGAAGGAGGGAGGAGAGAATACCGGAGGGGGGAGAGAATACGGGAAGGAGGCGTGGAGAGCCGATGAGGGTAGAGGCAGGGAGTGGACACAAAGGGAGAGTAAGGAGGAGGGAGGAGCGATGAGGGAAGAAAAGAGGGTGAGAGTGTTACGTTGAAGGAGGGGAGAAGCGCCGAGAAGTGGAAGGGACAGTGAAAGAAGGAGAGGAGCGAGAAAAGCTTGAAGGATGGAAGGAACATAAGTACAGTGGGACAGAAGGCGGAGGAGGAAAGGAGAGAAGGGAAGAGAAGGAAGGATAATAGAGTATGTGAAAGGGAGAGTCATTGAAGGAAGGAAGAAA
>JAPQNM010000018.1:19577912-19582912 GCA_029783475.1 Metacarcinus magister
GAGGGAGAGCTGGGTTTGTTTGTTTACGTGTGTGTGTATGTGTGTGTGTGTGTGTGTGTGTGTGTGTGTGTGTGTGTGTGTGTGTGTGTGTGTGTGTGTGTGTGTGTGTGTGTGTGTGTGTGTACTAGCGTCACAGTATTTACTATTCGTATTATTACTACTACTACTACTACTACTACTACTACTACTACTACTACTACTACTACTACTACTACTACTACTACTACTTCTATTACTACAACTGTTACTATTACTATACCAACAACAACTAACAATAATAACAATAATACTCACAATACCAACAAGAATATCAACAAAAGTAACAAGAACGACAACAATAACAGAAGCATAGTGGAAAAAAACAGCAGCAATAACTCGTCGTTCTAAGTGCATGAAACGAGGCAGATTCACACCAGGTAAACCCTTTAATAACACCTGAGAAAGGAGATGCGTGACTCCAGGAAGACCAGGTGCTAACAAGAGTTTATTTCAAGACAAACCAATGGGAGAAACGCAGCAATTATCACCTTAGCTAACAAACAAACCCAAACAAGAACAGCCTCCAATCACCTGCCTAACGAGTGAAGTGGTAACAGGCCACTTTCAAGGGTGACATGGCCTGGTGGTCATGTAGGTCCTTGCGCACTTTAAGGATAAGCTCATGGAACACACAGCCTTCTTACAACCTTAAGCTATTCACCATTCTGGAATATCTTATATATATATATATTTTTTTTTGCCTTTTTTCTCTCGCTCTCTTTCTTTCCTTTTTCTTTATTTTTCTTTATCTTTTACTTATCAATTTATCTATTCTTTTTGGTATCCTTTGATATGTATCCAGTGCTTGTATGTAGACTTAAATTCCATTGTCTGACGCCTGGGAGCGCAATAAATTAATCAACAACATGATTTAATAACACTCTGGAAGCTCTCAAGGGACAGGTCTGTGTAGATCTGGCTGCAGCTGCTTACTAAGCTACCACGAGCATAAGCACAGTTCACAGCTAACACACCTTGATGACACTTTATCGCAAATAAATGAGCGAAGTGTCGAAGTATGAAGGACTTTGAGATGCGAACACCGACAACAATTTTCACTTAACATTCTCTTCACTACCATGCCTGCTTCTCACACGAGTCCAAAACACCTCAGTACTTTCTCACTTCAGACAAATTACCTCTGTCCTACCAATTGTCTCTATTATTTTTCACTCTGACAGCTCGCTTCATTCCAGTAACTGTTCTTAAACATTTAATTTAGAGCATTTCTCAACACTATTTAGTGACCGTACCTCACAACTATCCCCAACAACATGTCAGTCTTTTGTCTCTCTACTCTTAACCATTTACCACCGATGGAGACATTTTTGTCCCCTTATGTTCAAATGCAAGTCTGCTGGAAAATATAGCATAGATTTTCTCCTGTGCTGGTGAGAACATACCTGGCACCATCTGACATTAATTTGTTAGCAGTATCTGGCAACTGCAGCCCATCTGCCGCCAGTATCAACAAAAATGTCATAAGTAGTCGCAGTGTTGGATGCCATGTTGACTACTTCATTTTCAAGTCACTATGGATGCCATATTAGTAAAGTATAAGACTTACACAAATTCCTGCTAGCTATCTTCAGGCATTATAAATGCATTTTTCATGCACTTTTAAGTTTGAAAATTTATTTTCTAGGATCGCCAAAAACAGCCCGTATGCCTAAAGGGACAAATTTGTACCATTATTAAAAGTATTTTCTAGTTGTTTTTTCTTTATTATTTCATGTACTAGCTCAAAAGTAATAAAAAAGTAGCATGCTAATTTTTAATAATTCTCCATAAATTCTCCTTAAAAGTTACACAACAGATGATTCCTCTTCCACCGCCTGCTAAAGCTCTGTGTCCATACTGCCCGTTACTGCAATATTTACACCCACATAACAAAGTTTTAACGTTTGTATTAATGTTTCATCAGCCTAGTCTACGTTAATACTCACATTAAACACTTTAAACACTTTAAACACTTTATCATATTTGTCTTATACACACAAATTTTCAAAATAAATTACTCTCTTATCTTTTATCTCTGATTGCAACTTCCTTTGCTTTCACGCCTTAGCGGTTTTTATGACAAAATTTAGCAACCTTTTCCTTGGTATCTGTAATAAAGGGATGCGTTACCTCTAAACTGTGACTGATTCATCTTCTTTTATTATGTCAGTAGCATAATTTGTACTTATCTTCAGGTATAATCATCCCTGTTTTTGATTTATGTAAAGGTTAAAGAAGGTAAAAGAAGAAGAAGAAGAAGAAGAAGAAGAAGAAGAAGAAGAAGAAGAAGAAGAAGAAGAAGAAGAAGAAGAAGAAGAAGAAGAAAAAGAAGAAGCAGAAGAAGAAGAAGAAGAAGAAGAAGAAGAAGAAGAAGCAGAAGAAGCAGAAGAAGAAATAAGAAGAAAAAGAAGAAGAAAGAAAAAGAACAAGAAGAACAAGAAGAACAAGCAGACGAAAAGAAAAAGAAAAAGAAAATAATATGATGAAGAACAAGAAGAAGAAAGAAGAAAAAAAATCTACAACAACAACCTTATCATCTTTTACACACAAACTCCTGATAGTCTACATCCACCTCCAGACTGTCCACCACCCACAATCCTACCGTCCCTAAGAGTCAGTCAGCCAGTCAGCCCAGTCAGTCCAGTCAGCCAGTCAGCCAGCCAGCCAGACAAACACATGCACACATGCACATACAAACATATTCCTGACACACTCAAGTCACGATAAAAAATAAACTGAATAAAATGTTTAAAACCTTCCGTATAAAAAGAAAATGTTAGAGGCACCTCCTATATGTCACGATCAGAACGGTGACACCAGACACCAATCACGCTTATAAATCAAATAAAAAGTTAGTAATTTAGTTCATGTTACCTGAGAGTGACAGCAGAAGTTGAAAAGGTATTTACGAGTCATTCACTCAAGAAAAGGCGACTCGCATTTGAGCAAAACCAGCATCTATGTGACTTTCTTATACTTTCTTTTATTCTTATCATCTCCAAAGTTGGTTTCCGTGTGTATAAAAAGGACTGATTCAACGCTTGAGTCAATCCTAATGAGGTAAATGTGGCTCGCTAACTTAAAGAAGAAGAAGAAAAAAAAAGAGGTCTGACATGCGCCACGAAATCAATCACTGGTGTTCTGAGGTCATTCCACCGATCTGACGTATTAGTAATAGAAAAAAATACTGTAATTATTCACCTATAGAAGCTTCACAGTCTTGGTCATTCTTAATGTTCTTCTTATTTCTATTTTAATATTTCTCAATCTTAGGCCTTTCTGTCTTCCACATTTATATAACTTATTTATATTCATGTACATTAATTTCATTACTCTTGCGGGTTCAATCGTTTATACAGGAACACATCAACTATTCCTAGATATCACTACACTCACACACGCTACATATTCCTCCACTACATTTCTTTATTTCACATCCTCTGTCTTCAGCACCTCACACGCATACTCCTCACCTTTGCCATTTCTACTGTCCTCACTGTCAACGTTTCAAATTTCTGTCAATAGTAACAATGTGTGGTTCACTCTTCTTCTTTCTTCCTTTCATGTAATCAATCTTCTTGTTAGTTCAACTTTTATTGTTCTCTTATTTGTCACCCTCTTTTCAAAGTGGCGTATCAGGTGAAGACAGCAAGTGAAATGGTGTTGATTGAAGGAAGTTTCTCTTTCATGTGTGTGTGTGTGTGTGTGTGTGTGTGTGTGTGTGTGTGTGTGTGTGTGTGTGTGTGTGTGTGTGTGTGTGTGTGTGTGTGTGTGTGTGTATGCGCGCGTGTGCGTGTGTCACATTTACATGCTTTTTTTCCCTGCTTCTGCTAGAGACTTTACTTTGTCACCATCTCTGTAAAAATGTTTTCATTATTGTATTAAACTAGTACTGTGTATTGCACTGTACTTACATCTGTGTTTTATGTTGATTTTTGATCTTTTCTTATGTCTTGAACCTATGGCGCCGGTAAACTAGATGAAAGCTTTTTTAAATGGTTGGCCTCCGCCCGTTAGTAGCGGAGGTTAGATTTTTTAAGTGACGCTTCGTTTCTTGTTGAGAGGTTCATGCTGCCCGTGGAAGCTCCTCTTTGCATTTCACGTTGCAGTTCCAGTCGAGGATAGTGTTGATGGCAGCATGTGGGTGATCTTTGCCACTCGGCGATTTTTCCAAAGAAAAATGGCCAGCTCGTCGCGGCACTCGAACTTGGGACTCTGAGCTCGTCTTGTCCGCACGCTAACCACTAGGCCACCGCCTCCCTTTATTATATTAAAGATACTTAAATCAGTGTTAGTCTAAAAAAGTTTAGACGAATTAAGGTTCAGACCAGCAAGTTAAGGTTTGAACCAGCTATTTAAGGTTTGAACCATTAACACATTGGCGTTTCCTTCCTTTTAGCTTTACTTTTTCTTTCAATTTTCTACTGATTGATGGTGTCCATTAAGTACCTTTTAAGTGCTTTGTTATTAATAGCATTTTCCTATTTCTGTGGCAATTTATTTTCTTCAGTCTCCACTTCTGTTGAAATGTGTTATTTACAAAGTAATCTTTTCTCTATTACGCGTATACTCTTCTAGTGAAAGGATACAAAACTGTAAATGGGTAAGTGTAGGACAATATGAGATGTAAAGGTGGTACTCTTGTTTCAGCCTGAGTTTTCCCTACCATCTTTACATCTCAAGACTGTAAATATTGATGTCACAGAGTGTTGTTTTACTTTTCACGTGGATATTTGATTCCTTTTAACTTCACATAGACTAAATTAAGCAAAACTATTTATCTTTCATAACTGAAATTTTAGGAGTGGGAAATTTTATCTGATTTCGGAAAACCTTAATAAATTTTTCTAGAATACTGTTATAAAACCATACCCAATATTTTCTAGAACAATGAAGAGTAACTTAATTTTTATACCCAACGATATTTATTTTAATGCGAAATAGTTTAAAAGACCCTATCA
>JAPQNM010000018.1:19587912-19590412 GCA_029783475.1 Metacarcinus magister
GATTCAGTTGTTGGTGGTTGGTTACTCAGCAAACACACACACACACACACACACACACACACGTAAACATCTTCATGCCCAAGACGGTGGCCAGACTGGCTTGTACAGTGCACGTGTGATAATGTTGCAGTTCAATCCACTTACTTCCTTCAGTCATAAAACCATGTCATTATCAAAGTAATAATGTCATTAACTATATTCCTATCGATAATAATCACAAAATACAGGTAACTTTCCATAATTGCTAACTGCACTAGAACTGTTAATAATAAAGTTTAGACAGTTATAGAAAAACAAACCAGATGCAGTTGTTTGTTGTGTTTATAAATTACTGTCTCCGTCTCCAACCCCCCCACCCCCTGCCCTTTCATTGAATGTCACGTGACTGTTATAACCACTAACGTAACATTGATATAGTTTTCTAAGTCACTTGTGTATATTAATTAAACTTTCACCACAGACTAAATTATTGTTCCAAAATTATAATGTCACTCTTCTATTGTGTACCTATAATTACGTGTGTGTGTGTGTGTGTGTGTGTGTGTGTGTGTGTGTGTGTGTGTGTGTGTGTGTGTGTGTGTGTGTGTGTGTTTACATGGGGGGTGACACGACCCAGCTGACACACGCCCACACATCACTGCCTTCCGCCCACGACCAATTCCTGCTGCCGCCCCCACCGTCCAACCAGTTTTAACCTAATTACCAAAGAGCGAGAGAGAGAGAGAGAGAGAGAGAGAGAGAGAGAGAGAGAGAGAGAGAGAGAGAGAGAGAGAAGAAAAAAATGAGAGAAATGAGAGAGAGAAATGAGAGAGAAAAATGAGAGAGAGAGAGAGAGAGAGAGAGAGAGAGAGAGAGAGAGAGAGAGAGAGAGAGAGAGAGAGAGAGAGAGAGAGAGAGAGAGAGAGAGAGAGAGAGAGAGAGAGAGAGAGAGAAATGAGAGAGAAATGAGAGAGAAAAATGAGAGAGAGAGAGAGAGAGAGAGAGAGAGAGAGAGAGAGAGAGAGAGAGAGAGAGAGAGAGAGAGAGAGAGAGAGAGAGAGAGAGATAATGAGGGTACTATGCGTCACTGCTTCTATTAAACTGACCCTCCTCCTCCTCCTCCTCCTCCTCCTACTCCTTCTCTTCCTCCTCCTCCTCCTTCTCTATTGAACTGAACGTAGACGATCTGGTAAGCTAAAGGGGAAGAGATGAGAGGGGAAGCAAGGGGAGGGGATGGAAGGGGAAGGGAGCAGTGGGTCAGGGAAGAGAAGGGCATGTAAGTAAAGGGAAAAGGGAAAAAGGAAAAAGGAGAGGTAGAGTGGAAAATGAAGGGGAGGCTGATTTATGGGTAAATATGGATTCCCAATAACAACAACTATTACGTATGTAGAATAAATATGCTACAACTACTACTTGTATTACTACTGCTGCTACTGCTACTACTACTACTACTACTACTACTACTACTACTACTACTACTACTACTACTACTATTACTACTACTACTACTTCTGCTACTACAACAACTATTACGTCTACTACTACTACTACTTCTACTACTACAACAACTATTACGTCTACTACTACTACTACTAAAACACTCAAATATCATATACATCATAAAACTATTTACATAAGTTGAATAGAAGTCACTAGAACTGACATAACATCTCTTTTAAAACATTTGGTAAGTCTTTTCTTCTAAGTAAGGTTTGGGACATCCTTCAGAGTGCCATCCTCAATCTTGCCTTCCTGTTGAGCGGCAGCCATGACGGTCCAGCCAACACGTCCCTCTGTTAGGCTGGACACAAAGCCTAAAAGAGGCGTCCCACGGGGCTGCTTCTCTATTTCCATCCACCATTCAGTAAAGCCACACCGTGCATGCCTCTCACTGCTTCCTGACACCTATTTCCTGAGAGTTATTCACGACACTCACGCACTCTACTCACGCACTCTTCTCACGCCCTCACCTTCTCATCACCACCTCTTCCTTTTATGCTTTCCCAGCCACTTCCTGTTCATCCCGCAGCAGCCCGTGATGCCTATTTCATCAGGCGATCTATTCTGGGCGTCCGTGCTGGTCCTGCCGCATGTGGCGACCGTGTTAAAGGGCATAGACCAGGAAGGCCTGTCAAGCGCTGGCTAGCACGAGGGAGAGAGGAGACGAGGAAGGGAAGGCGCAGTGCTAAGTTACGGGGACGTGTGTGTGTGTGTGTGTGTGTGTGTGTGTGTGTGTGTGTGTGTGTGTGTGTGTGTGTGTGTGTGTGTGTGTGTGTGTGTGTGTGTGTGTGTGTGTGTGTGTGTGTGTGTGTTAGAGAGAGAAAAAGTGACAGACAGACATACATATAAGTGGTTACATTGATGGATAGATAGATAAACAGACAGACAGAAACATAGGAGAGAGGGAATGGTGGTGCACAGGAAGATGTGTGATGCTGTACAGGGGATGAAAGCTGCACATTTATCAAAAAAGTTACGATGTAAATCTTGGGAAGCGAAGAGGCGTGTGCTGCAGCTTCGG
>JAPQNM010000018.1:19600412-19605412 GCA_029783475.1 Metacarcinus magister
AAAAGACAAGTCATGACCGGAAGTTCTTGCCTTGGCAAGCCAGGCGCTTTGCTCTATGAAGCAAAACCTACTTTGAGTAATGAAAGAAAAAATAAATACTATTGATGAATATAAAGTTTTGTAATTAAAATATAACTTGTTTTCATGTTTTTTTCCTACTAAACTTTCATAAAACGCAACACTTAAGTCCTGAGACCCTTCGGTTAGAGTGTAAGGCTCTTGTTGGCTGGGCTCGAGGAGAGACGCTGAGGAAGGAGGCGTAGAGGCCGCCCACCACTTTGATCCTTCCAAGAATGACGCTCCTTATCATTGCAGTCTTTATCTACACTCCAATCACGTTTATTAAATTTCAAGTTCATTAAACCCACGACACATGGCATACACTGGAGGCACCAAACACATACATTAAACTACAATATTTAAAGAAAAATATAAGACTGTCGTGAATACACTGCTGCCGCCAGCCAGCCTGGAGGCGCCACAGTACCTGGGAAGAAGCAGGTTTGCCTGTGGTTTCAAGGTGACCGTCGATCAATGCTTCTGTACAAACCGTGGCTTCAAAGCGTCGCCTCAAGAGTGTTGCGATAAGATTCAGCGGCAAACACTTTGAGGATTCGAGCCTCAAGGGACTCCTCTCTGGAGACTTCAATGTTATTTTGAAAGCCTCCGGTGACAACATAAGAGTCCTGCCCCGTGAAGATCCTGAGTGCGAGGGAGTAACACAGAGGAAGATGAGAAGACAAGCAGACGAAGTTTGACGGGAAAAAGGTGTGAGGATTGGAACATCAAAGGGAATTCTACTAATCCTTTCTAAAGAATAACAATAATAAAGAAAGAAAGAGAGAATCAATACAAAAAAAAGTCCTTGTGAGTGTGCACACTTGAACCTGGCCATGAATATCTTGCTACACCATCACCAGCATCCCTCCACAACGGGGCAGGCCGGGAGGCGAGGAGAGGGGGAGGGGAGGGGAGAAGAGGGGACCAAAAGACGGGAGGCAGCGGCGGCGGCGGGGCCAGCAGCAGACACTGCCGCAGGAGGGAGGTCTCGGAGCGCTGTGAGTGGCTGGGAGGCTGCGGCAGGTGTAGCGGCGGCAGCCAATCAAAGCGCGTCAAGACTGGCGGGCCGTGACGTCACGCAGCCTCAACGGGCCTCCCAATACGCCTTTGTTTAACTAGTTGCAGGGAGCGAGGCGCCTCGAGAGGGAGGCAAGGTTTAGGTTCTGCGTCAACACTTCAACACCAACGTTACCATGACGATGCCCATCCATACACTCTTACTCCAAGCAGTGTTTTGACTAGACTTACCTACTGGTGTGAATATTAACATGAAAAAAAACAGGAATATACACGTACATACATACATACACACACACACACACACACACACACACACACACACACACACACACACACACACACGTGTACATACTTACTGAGTACACTTTCATGTTTTATTATAAACCCTATAAAACATATTTTACATTTGAAGCTGGAAATGTGGTCTCAACTCTCTCTCTCTCTCTCTCTCTCTCTCTCTCTCTCTCTCTCTCTCTCTCTCTCTCTCTCTCTCTCTCTCTCTCTCTCACTTTCACTTCCTAACTAGACAAAACAACACACTGGTGGCCTCATAAGGACATTCTCATCAACATTGTACATAATAATGTGAAAGTAAACAACAACAAGATTTTTTGTTTCCATCACCAACCTTTGGAACACTGGTTCGTCTTGATACTTACACCATTTACACTATTGCTGCCCATTAGCATCAAGGGTCCATACACAAACTCAACACCACCTCGCACCACCAAACACACACACGCACACACACACACACACACACACACACACACACACACACACACACACACACACACACACACACACACACACACACACACATACACACACACACTGTATGCGTTGCGGATGCTGCATTATAATTTAAACGTCCATTATGATTATAAAAACGTTTACCCGCTTCGTGAAAGTACAATATATATATATATTTTTTTCTTCTTGCAGCGAGTAGCCCTACGTTGTTATATATTTATCACATACACGCACACACATACACATACGTTTTTTTCTCTCACACATTTGTTTTCTCTTCCTTATCATGCATCCAAATACTAATACAACTGTTTTTTTCCTGTCTGTTTACTTGCCCATCTGTCTGTCACTTTGTCTATCAGCTTACTTTAGTATGTCTGTCTTCTTGAATCGATGTGTGCATGTCTATGTTACTGTCTGTTTGTTCGTCAGTCTGTCTGTTTATATATATTCATTTGGTTGTTGATTTGCCTCAGTATGTCTGTATGTCTGTCTGTTTGTTCGTCAGTCTGTCTGTTTATATATATTTACATGGTTACTGGGTTGCTTCTGTATGTCTGTCTGTTTGTTTGTTTGTTCGTCAGTCTGTCTGTTTATATATATTTACATGGTTACTGGGTTGCTTCTGTATGTCGGTATGTTTGTTTGTTTGTTTGTTTGTTCGTCAGTCTGTCTGTTTAAATATATTTACATGGTTGCTGGGTTGCTTCTGTATGTCTGTCTGTTTGTTTCTTTGTTCGTCTGCCTGTCTGTTGGTTGCTGGGTTGCATCTGAGACTTCCACGGGAGCAGGGAACGAAACCTCTTCAATCAGGAACATCCATCTATCCATTTATCCGTGTACTTATGACTTCCCTTTCTTTACCCAACGTGTTTACTCCCTATAATTAACGCGTTAAGAGTATTTGCCGAACCTAAGTTATGGTAATGTCGATGGTTATGGTGGCAATGACGACCACCGTGAGCGTTGCCATTATCCTTCATGAAAACTGATGGTAATGCCCTCTCGAAACTGTGTAGTAATAATAAAATGTGTAGCGCTGGATCATACAAGGGTTAAGGATGATTGGTTGGTTGTACAAAACGGATGTGGAGTCAGACTGTACGTATTGATATAGTACTGGTTCGGGTATACTAGAGAGGTGGAACGGTGAGGGTGATAACTTTGAGGCTGATTGACATGGTGGATGATGGGTGAGTAGTGGAAGAGGGTTTTTTTTCTGAACGTACGTAAGTGGATGAGACGATTCCATGTTAGTGGATGATATATTATGTAGTAACTGAAATGTATTAAAGTATAGGATATGTTATATTTTCCCATTGATGTTGGTACTTCTACTACTGCTACTACTACTACTACTACTACTACTACTACTACTACTACTACTACTACTACTACTACTATTACTACTACTACTACTACTACTATTACTACTGCTACTACTACTATCAACACGAACATGCAGCAGTAGTCTCAGTTTTTTGCGTGGCCATAAAACATCATTGCCTTTCTTATATTAAAAGCCGTGGCGCATTAGTGTTACATTGTCACGAATCACCACACTGAGGAAAGGACAGGATCACCGCCGTCACTGTACTACCGCCAAGCGTCACACAATCAATAGGTAAACGCAAAATGAAGTGACTCACGCAACACTCCACTGCACGCCTCTTTGTAGTGTTAGTCTAGTCACGAACAAGTAAAGGTAGAGCTGAAGGGCATGTGATGAGCTACGTGTTGCCACAGGGCTCATCGCCGTCTCTGTGGGATGAAGTCTGTGCTAGGGATGCTGGGTTGAGTGTGTGTGGCATCGGATCACTTTTGTTTATTTTCCCTACGCTTCCCCAGGTACTTATTCATCGATCTGTTCCGTGATGGAGGATCAGAACCCTTGTGAGTTAGGAGCCAGATGCTTTAACCCAACTGGAACTGAGGCACGAAGGACTAATACTTAATGTAGGTGTTGATGGTACAAGTATAAGTAATAAGTGCAAACCAGCTAACCAATGATTGATAGCAGGTATGGAAAGGTAGGTTACAACACCGAAGTCTTATCATCACTGCTGAGCTTAAGTATATAAATAATTACAGGTAGTTTTTATCCATTATTATTTTTCATCCGTACTTGAAAAAAAACTTGATTAAAAGATAAAAACCCGCTCATTGAAAACAAAAAAATGATTACAGACGTAAACTTTGCTCGTAATGAAAGGATTTATTTTCTCTCTTTTTTATTATTTTTTTTCTTTATACTTCACGCGAAAAATAATGACTCCAAGTTTGCTCGCACGTCTGACTACCTCTTTCGTCCTAGGCTGCCCCCGCCCGCGCTTCACCACCACAGTAATTAAGATAATTTCACACTTTTCTTGCTAAATTGCAAAGTTTAGTCGACCAAGCTTGTCTTTACCAACTTGGAGGCATTATTTCCGCGTCCGCCTCACAACACAACACAAGGACCGCGGGCAATGCACTGTCCGGGACGTGTGTTAGAAAAATAAAAAAAAGACGAGGAAGTGTTATATGCAGCTGTGAGAAGAGTAGGAGGAGGAGGAGGATGAAATGTGTGGCTTCCTTCATCAGACGACACACACACACACACACACACACACACACACACACACACACACAGACACACACACACACACACACACACACACACACACACACACACACACACACACACACACACACACACACACACACACACCAAACACTGACCTTACATCGCCCACAAAAGAGGTAAAAAGAGTGTGGGTGTGATTATTGATTTCTTGGGTGGAGTTAAGAAAATCATCATCATCATCATCATCATCATCATCATCATCATCATCATCATCAAGACACCCAAAGAAAAGCCAAAGAATGATGACACAAGGGAATAATTTGAGGTCAATGCTATCACTTATATCTACCAATGATACAAAACACTAACTTTCCAGAGAGCAAAATAGAAGCGAGGAAACTTTACTGGAAAATTTATGGTGTCAAAGAAGATTAAATTTACATGGAAGTTTATTTATTTACTTATTCATTTTTTCTCTCCATAAATTCTCACCAATTCCAATAAATCACCATCACAAATATCATTCTTCACAGCACAAATTTCATTTCAATACAAGTGTTTTCTTTCCAAATAAAAATGTCTCTTTCTTTGGGAACGGCAC
>JAPQNM010000018.1:19615412-19642912 GCA_029783475.1 Metacarcinus magister
TTATTTTTTATTTATTTTGTTTGTATTTTTATTTGTCTAGTTGTCTGTTTGTCTGTCTGTCTGTCTTTCTGTTTGTTTGGCTGCCTGTCTGTCTGTCTGTGTCTCTCTCCGTAGCTTAGATTAATACGTGCTCTCGACATCACCAAAATAATCACCATCACCATCATCATCATCATCATCATCATCATCATCATCATCACAAACAAATAAAAAAACAAAAGGGAACCGACCCACACGACCTAAAATATGTCATCATAATTAAACCCAAAATTTCCAGGAACTTGAATAAGAAAATTAAGAACACAGAAGGTGAAGACGATGGGAGGAGGAGGAGGAGGAGGAGGAGGAGGAGGAGGAGGAGGAAGAGGAGGAGGAAGAGAGAGGGAGTTTCAAGGAGGTGGACGAGGATAAGTACGGAGGAGGATTACATAACATTACATAACATTACATAACATTACATAAGATTACATAAGATTACATAGGAAGCACAGGTAACAGGGACTCTTGTTGGTTTATAACGAGGCTACCTATTTACTGCAAGTCTATCTTACCAGTAAGATAGAAAGGATAGTAGAATAGTAGGCTCCTCCCCACCTAACTATCCCAACTAAAAAGACTGGAGAAAAAGTGATACCAAGCAACATAGAAAAAAGTGACATTGAATTAATGAGGAAAGTGAAAAATGAGGTATTTGTCTCTATTACTATTTTTTGTTCATAGGAGAACGCTTTGAATATTGATGTTATTAATATGTTGTGTATAGTATATGTGTATGTACAGTGTTGACGTGTAGATGTGGTGCAGCAGCCTTGCCTGGAGCTTTCTAGGGAGGCAGCAGTCAATCAGGCCCCAATTCCGTTCAGTTCACAGTAGTAGTGGACTTTCCTTAATGTGACGCCGTGCACGATATAGTATGTTCAATCGTAACTTTTTATATATTTTTTTGGTGGTAATTAGAGCCTTTGCTGATTGGCTGTTGAATTGGAGGAGTGTTTGAATGGCTTTCATGCATTAATTTTCCCCATTGTTGTATAGATGTGAATGTATAAACCATTTTTTTTTGCTTTAAACAGTATTTTTCTTATTATATTTGATTTAAGATTTACTAGCTATTTTTTTTCTCATACAATCGTTTGCTTGTCTTGGTTAACTATTCATTGATTCGTTTATAGCTTCTTTTTTTTCTGCTCTAAACAGTATTTTCTTTTTATATTTGATTTAAGACTCGCTAGCTATTTTTTCCTCATACATTCGTTTAATTGTCCTGGTTCATCGCGTCGTTTCATATCAAGAGCGTGTACAAATTGTCATTAAATTAGGATCACTTTTTCATATGTTCAACACGCTCTCCTCTTCCTATTGATGCTTAATTGAGTTTTATTTATCATCCGGGAAGGTTTATTTTTTTGAAATGTATACAACTTGTTATTATAGATATACTTTTCATAAACTAATCGGATTTTGTTTAAGAACAGATTACAAAAAAGTTCCTACGTCATTACTGTCAGTACTTAATATATGTAATTAGTTTCATGTTGGAGGAAGAGGAGGAGGAGGAGGAATACAAAGGAATACAAAGGAATAACAGGCAACAACAGCCCTGGTGGGCCTTACAAGGTTGCCTGTGTAGCTACTCTACTTCTATAGTCTCTACAAGTCTGAGGTAAAGGATAGTAAAGTGGAAGGCTCCTCCCCACCCACCTCTCCCTCCGGCAAACGCCGGCAGGAAAAAAAAGTGGTTAAAGAAACACCTGCGCAGTAGTAGTAATAAAAACTGCACAGGAAATTTGATAGTATAGTGTGAAAAAGAATTAAAAAGGCTATCTATCACAAAATATATATATATATATATATATATATATATATATATATATATATATATATATATATATATATATATATATATATATATATATATATATATATATATATATATATATCTATATTAACGAAGCGGGTAATAAGTTAGGTTAGGTTTTGTCGTCAAGTACTTATCGAGTTTAGCTTTAAAAGTTTCAATCGTATTACTGTTGACTACCTGTGCTGGGAGAGAGTTCCATACATTAACTATTCTATTGAAGAAAAAGTGTTTAGATTCTTCCGATCTGAAGGCTTTACCGATTATTTTGAATCCATTGTTTCTTGTGATTCTTTCCCAATCAACAATTACGTAATCGCTTATATTGACGTTATCGAAACCACGAATCATTTTGAAAACTTCTATTAGGTCTCTCCGTAATCTACGTTTCTCTAAACTGAACAGATTGAGCTCCTTCAGTCGTTCCTCGTATGGCTTATTGCGCAGTCGCGGAATCATTTTTGTGGCTCGTCTTTGGACTCTCTCCAGCTTTACAATGTCTTTTCTATAGTAAGGTGACCAAAACTGAACGCAATATTCGAGATGCGGACGTACGAGGGAATTGAACAGTGTCAGGACGACTTTATCAGATTTAAACTCGAAGGTTCTGCCAATGAAACCAATTAATTTGTTAGCGGTTTTAACGGCTTCTGAGCAGTGTTGGCCTGGTTTGAGGTCGCTACTAATAGGAGGAGGAGAAGGAGGAGGAGGAGGAGGAGGAGGAGGAGGAGGAGGAGGAGGAGGAGGAGGAGGAGGAGGAGGAGGAGGAGGAGGAGGAAGAGGAAGAGGAAGAGGAAGAGGAAGAGGAAGAGGATGATGAAGATGATGATGACGATGACGATGACGATGATGATGATGATGATGAGGATGAGGAGGAGGAGGAGGAGGAGGAGGAGGAGGAGGAGGAGGAGGAGGAGGAGGAGGAAGAGGAGGAGGAAGAGGAGGAGGAGGAGGAGGAGGAGGAGGAGGAGGAGGAGGAGGAGGAGGAGGAGGAGGAGGAGGAGGAGGAGGAGGAGTAGGAATAGACGGATGACAACAACAACAACGACGGCAAAGAGAAACTTATTGGAGGTAGTATATTTAGAAGACAGACAAGGCGAGGAACGAACGAGGAGGAGAAAAATGTGAGGAATGTATACAAAAAGAAGAGAAAACAAAGAGAGAGACAGAGAGGAAGAAAATAAAGAGTTAAGAGCCTAAAAGATGAACGTGCAGAGGGAGTTGTAATCTTGTGACTGTCTCAACAGCTAAAAGGTTAGGAGGAGGAGGAGGAGGAGGAGGAGGAGGAGGAGGAGGAGGAGGAGGAGGAGGAGGAGGAGGAGGAGGAGGAGGAGGAGGAGGAGGAGGAGGAGGAGGAGGAGGAGGAGGAAAAGGAGGAGGAGGAGGAGGAAGAAGAGGAGGGTAGGAAAGTGAGGAAAAGGAAGAGGAAGGGAATGGTGCAGAGAAGGAATTTCGAGGAGGTGGATGAGGACAAGGACGAAGGAGGAGGAGGAGGAGGAGGAGGAGGGAGGAGGAGGAGGAGGAGGAGGAGGAGGAGGAAGAGGTCACAAATCGTACCTTGGCTTTTCTTCACTCTGTCCATCTTTTCCACTTCCTTGACAATCTTTGGACCTTTTCACTTTTTTAGGACCGTCGTTCACTTATCTTGTTGCCTTCCTTCTGCCTCTCACCTTCTTCTTCTCTCTTTCTATTTACTTTATTTCCTGCAATTACTGGACCATTTCCTCCCTTCCTTTTTATTATGTTAATCCCTTATTTCCGTTCTTTTTCTCAACTGTTATTATCTCATTCTACCCTTCCTCTCTTCCCTTCTCTCCTTCCTTCCTTCCTTCCTTTCAATATATCCATCTTTCCTTTCCTCCTTCCTTACTGACCTACCTATCTACCTTCCTTCCTTCCTTCCTTCCCTCCTTTTTTCTTTCCTTCCATCCTTTTATCCTTCCTTCCTTCCCTTCTTTCTTTCTCCCTTCCTTCCTTCTTCTTGTCTCCATCCCTTCTTTACTTACCTACCGTCTACACTAATCTACCTACTTTATTTCCTTCCTTCCTTCCTTCCTTCCTTCCTTCTTTCCTTCCTTCCTTCCTTTCTTCTTTCCTTATTTTTTTCCTTCTTTCCTTCCTTCCTTTCTTCTTGTCTCCATCGCTTCCTTACTTACCTACCTTTCTTCCTTCCTTTCTTCCTCTTCTTGTCTCCATTCCTTCCTTAGCCGCCCCCCCTCCCCTACACCCATTCTTTCCCTCTTCTGGGATCTACGTAAACACTCGTCCTCGGAGATTTAGAGTGAAACGAGCCTCTGATGATGACGGATCTCTCTCCTCTTACTCCTTCCTTCCTTCCTTCCTTCCCTCCTCCTTACTGTCTTCCACCTCACAACTGTCTCTTCTTTCTCTAACACCTTTCTTCCTTCCTCCTTACTGTCTTCCACCTCACAACTGTTTCTTCCTTCCCTCCTCCTCACTTTCTTCTATCTCACATTCATCTCTTCTTTCATCTCTCCTCAGTTCTCCTCTTCTTTCTCTAGCTCCTTCCTTCCTTTCTTCCTTCCTTCCTCTTTACTCTCTTCCACCGCACATCCTTCTCTTCTTTAATTTTTCCTCAGTTCTTTTCCTCTTCTAAAGTTCTCTACACCAGGAATTAACAAAATAAATAAAAAATAATGAAAGAGTATATTAAAGAGAGGGAAAGATAGAATATACTGGGTAGCTAAGGGAAAGTACTGCTTCTTTTCCCTCCTCCTCCTCCTCCACCTCTTCTTCTTCTTCTTCTTCTTCTTACATAAGAACATAAGAATTGAGGAGACTGCAAGAGGCCAGTTGATGACCTACACGAGGCAGTTCCTTTTTCTTCTTCTTCTTCTTTTTCTTCTTCTTCTTCCTCCTCCTCCTCCTCCTCCTCCTCCTCCTCCTCCTCCTCCTCCTCCTCCTCCTCCTCCTCCTCCTCCTTCTCCTCCTCCTCCACCACGCTGTCCTCCCACTCAGATGAAACAAATAGCGAGTTTCCCTCAGTCAGTCGTTGATAGGAGGAGGGCGAGACGAGGGAAGAAGAAGAAGATGTATTAGAAGAGGAAGTGTGATAGGAGGTCCGAGGTAGGAGGGGAGAAAAACCTAGGAGCAGATAGGGAAGGAATAGGCGTGGGAGAATAGGATGTGGGTGTTGAGGGCGTGAGAGAAAGAGGATATGGTGAGGAGGAAGGGAAGGGAAAGAGATGTAAGATAAGAGACGTAGGAGGAGAGAGATGGGGAGGAGAGGAAAAAGGAAGGAAAGTGGGGCGAAGGAGGAGAAGGGTGGCCTGGGGGAATGAGAGAGAGAGAGAGAGAGAGAGAGAGAGAGAGAGAGAGAGAGAGAGAGAGAGAGAGAGAGAGAGAGAGAGAGAGAGAGAGAGAGAGAGAGAGAGAGAGAGAGAGAAAGAGAGAGAGAGAGAGAGAGAGAGAGAGAGAGAGAGAGAGAGAGACGAGAGAGAGAGAGAGAGAGAGAGAGAGAGCGAGCGAGCGAGCGAGCGAGCGAGAGAGAGAGAGAGAGAGAGAGAGAGAGAGAGAGAGAGAGAGAGAGAGAGAGAGAGAGAGAGAGAGAGAGAGAGAGAGAGAGAGAGAGAGAGATAAGGGGAACGACCAAATGGTGAGGATGATTGTGCTCTGGATGAGAGAAGTGATAAGAGCAGACCAGAGCAAGGATTTCAACCTGGAGGAAGAGGAGGAGGAGGAGGAGGAGGAGGAGGAGGAGGAGGAGGAGGAGGAGGAGGAGGAGGAGGAGGAGGAGGAGGAGGAGGAGGAGGAGGAGGAGGAGGAGGAGGAGGAGGAGGAGGTGGAGGAGGAGGAGGAGGAGGAGGAGGAGGAAGAAAAAGAAGAAGAGAAGAGGAACAAACAGAAAGAAAGTAAAGAAGACCATAATAAAGAACATGAAACAGAAAACTCAATAACAATGATGAAAAAAAAATGAAAATAACAAAAGAGTAACGATGGTTGCGTGGCTAAGGATTTACACACATGAAGACAGATTCCGGGGTTCAAAGCGAATCTAATAATAACACAACATCATAAACACACTACTATTAAGAGAGTAGTACCATGACGAGGCACACTGTTATTAAAGGTGAAAATGTCTATATTAAGTACAGAGACAAGCGCCTCTACTACTAAACAGGAAGAATACAATGCCTTCCCGATTCTCAGTCTCGTACAACTCGAAGCCAAATTCAAAGAGGAGAAGGCAAGAGGCTGGTGAGGGGAAAATTAATTAAAATAAGGGAAGCAAAAGGGGAAGGTTAAGAGAACTTTAATTGGATTGGAGAGAAGGGTGATAAAAATAGAGGCAGAGAAAATAAGGGAGAAAAAGAGAGGGAGAGAGAGAAAAAAAAAGAGAGAAAGAGAAAGAGAGAGAGAGGAAAAATGAAAATGATCTCTACCAATATATCTTGATACTTTGACCTTTTCCTTTATTTTCCCCTCTTTCCCTCTTCCCTTTTTCTTCTTGCCCTCTTCTTCTCTCCCTCTAACTCGGTTGCGTGGGAAGACTCAAGAGAGTAAATTTCTAGAAAAGAGAGAGAGAGAGAGAGAGAAAGAAAAAAAAAAGACTTCCTCCCTTCCTCTTGTTGGTGCTCGGAGGCAAGATCTCGGAGGAGGAAGAGGAAGAAGAGGAGGAAGAGGAAGGTTTTTGCGGGCGATTATGGGAAGGAAGAAAGGAAGCGGTGGAGGGAAGATGCCGGAGGGAAGGTACGTAGAGAGAGAGAAAATAAGAGGGGGGGGGGAGTAGAGGAGGAGGGAAGGAGGGAAGGTAATATTGAGGGAGAGTTTAAAGGGAAAGAGAGGATGAAAGGTACAAAGCAAGAAAATATAATAAAGAGAGGAGGAAAGCTAAGATGGAGAGAAAGAAAAGGTAGAGAGAGGAGGAGGGAAATGAAGGAGGAACGATAAGAGGGAGAAAGGAAAGATAGAGAATAGGAAGGAAAAATAAAGGAGGAGGAGGAAGAGGAAAAACAAGAGAAGGAAAGGAAGTGGAAACGATTGATGTGTTAGAGATGAAGAATAAACACTAAGACGAGAGAGAGAGAGAGAGAGAGAGAGAGAGAGAGAGAGAGAGAGAGAGAGAGAGAGAGAGAGAGAGAGAGAGAGAGAGAGAGAGAGAGAGAGAGAGAGAGAGAGAGAGAGAGAGAGAGAGAGAGAGAGAGAGGAGAGAGAGAGAGAGAGAGAGAGAGAGAGAGAAAGAGGCTGTTGAACTTCGAACAATATTTTAAGGATGGAAAAAAATGCAGATAAAAAGACCCCAAAAAAATAGTAACCTCACGAGAAAAGAAAATACAGCAACAAGAGGAAGATAATGAAGTAACTGAATAAAGATGCAAAAATGACATAAGAAGAGGAAAAAAAGTACTAAAAAAAAGAAAAGCAAGATATTCAAAGTAACTGAGAAAGTAGAAAAAAGAGAAGAACGAAAGAGATGAAAAAGAAGACGAAAGGAAAAAAAGGAAAGGAGAAGATGTGAAGTGAAAGCCGGCAAAGTAATAAGGGAAGCGACACAGGAGAAGAAAAGAAGAAGAAAAAAGCCATGAAATTGAAGACGAAGGGGAAAAAAAAAAAAAAAGTGAAAGAAAAAAATTTCTAATAAAAAATAAGGTCAATGCACTATAAGAGAGAAAAAAAAAGGAAAAGTCTTCAAAATCTAGCAAAATAATAATACTAAACGAAAAATAATAATAAAATGATATTAAATAAAAATAAAAAAATACTGCAACGAACATTAAAATTTATACAGAAGTTGTTTGTCTCATCTTTTCTGTCGTCAGCCATAAACTTATTTCATAGCCTCGTGATATTATGTTTGAGCTTCACGTATAGATCAAACCTGGAGTTGGACTGGAAGGCTGGATGGAAGATTAGGAGGAGAGGAGGAGGAGGAGGAGGAGGAGGAGGAGGAGGAGGAGGAGGAGGAGGAGGAGGAGGAGGAGGAGGAGGAGGAGGAGGAGGAGGAGGAGGAGGAGGAGGAGGAGGAGGAAGAGAAGGAGGAGGAGAAGGAGGAGGAGGAGGAGGAGAAGGAGGAGGAGGAAAAGCAGGAGGAGGAGGAAGAGGAGGAGGAAGAAGAGGAGGAGAAACAAGAATAATAGGAATTCCATACAAGATCATCATAGAAATCAAGAAGAACTATATGGGAAAAAAAAAACTGAAACCTTATAATCAACTAACCAACTTAGATACACTATTATAAGACTCTTTATTACATGTGCGAGAAAAGGATATAAAAGCAAGAAGGCTCCTCCTCCTCCTCTACCTTCACCCTACCTATTTCCCCTTCTGCAACACTGACAGATACATAAAGTGTGGACAGCATAATCTACTGAAAAAATGACATATATGTAAATGTGGATAAGCGGCATTGAAAGGACCCTTCTGTGCTGGTCAAAAGGAGGTAATCCACGTGACTTACCTAAATGACCACAACAGTTGACAAAAATGTATCAGACGGTTGATTAATTACTATAAATATAATGAATGACCAGGAGATTAATTACTTTATATAATGAATAGGAGCTGCTAGTTTGAATTAAGAGAGAAGTGTGAACCAACTGCTGAGATAGAACAAATGTAATGTGTTGAATGATAACTTAAATACATCACGAAAATACCTTCGAAATATTTATAGAAGCAATCTTTGGAAAAAATTGATTCTTTCAATATTCATAACTTCATTAAAAAACGGTGTATTAGTATATAAAAAAAAGGAAGGCGATAAACTGAAAAAATAAGAGAAAATATAGATCAATAGAAGTAAGATATATGAAGAAAAAAAACATAGAAGAGACGATAGAAAGAAAGAAGGAAGAATAGGAAAAACTGTTTAAAGAAATAATAAAAAAAGAAGTTTACCATGACATAACATACACATAATCCACATAACACTCTTCTTTACAATCAGCAAATCACTGTTTCAAGTCGTGGCGTCTTCTACTTCTACGACCATTTAATAAGAACACCAGTGATCAGAGTTGTCAAATTCATTACGAACCTACCATAACCTTATCATGCCTCACCGTAAGCCTCCCTCCTCCAAGGAACTGAGATTGAGAACTTCCTATTCCTTCGAGATGAGAAGATTACGTGAAGACAAGATGGAGGAAGAGAGAGAGAGAGAGAGAGAGAGAGAGAGAGAGAGAGAGAGAGAGAGAGAGAGAGAGAGAGAGAGAGAGAGAGAGAGAGAGAGAGAGAGAGAGAGAGAGAGAGAGAGAGAGAGAGAGAGAGAGAGAGAGAGAGAGAGAGAGAGAGAGATATGGGCAAGGGGAAGGAGGAGAATAGCGCCTGAGGATAAGATGGAATAATTTGAAAAAGGAGGAAGGTCAGAGATGCTGATGGATAGGAAGGAAGAGGAAGAGGAAAAAGAGAAAAGGAGGAGGAGGAGGAGGAGGAGGAGGAGGAGGAGGAGGAGGAGGAGGAGGAGGAGGAGGAGGAGGAGGAGTATCTTATATGGAGACAATTTTAATGATGGATAAACATGCTGCCAATACTGAAAACATAATTCACACACACAGACGCACACGGGCGCGCACACACACACACACACACACACACACACACACACACACACACACACACACACACACACACACACACACACGTAAACATTTCCAACTTTCCCCCAGTAATTGTTCTGCAGTGACTCCCCTTCTTCCGGCCTTCCCATCCTCCTTCCCCTTCACTTTTCCCCCCCCTCCCCCTTCCCCTTCACTTCCTCCCCCTTTTCCCTCCGTCAGACTGGAATGGAAATGGCTTACAGAAAGGCAATGGGGAAGGGAAGAGTAGATTAAGCTTGTTACACTTTCCGATCACGTCAGTTGGTCCGCGTTGTGTGTGTGTGTGTGTGTGTGTGTGTGTGTGTGTGTGTGTGTGTGTGTGTGTGTGTGTGTGTGTGTGTGTGTGTGTGTGTGTGTGTTTTACAATACTTTGCACATACACACACATACACACGTAAGAAAAGAAAATCACATATGTCACTTTTAAAAGATAGAAACGGGCTTGTTATCTCTTTTTTTGTTCTCTCTCTCTCTCTCTCTCTCTCTCTCTCTCTCTCTCTCTCTCTCTCTCTCTCTCTCTCTCTCTCTCTCTCTCTCTCTCTCTCTCTCTCTCTCTATTTTCCACTATTTTCCACCTTCCCGCTCTCTTCCTCACCGGTCCTGCTTCCACCTTTAGGGTTTATAAAGGAATCTTAAAGTCCCCAAATTTTCCTGGTCGACAGAGATGCTGACGCTTCATTACCCCCATCTGTGCCCCGCCCCCTTAAGACACCCCCTCTTTCACCCCCAATCCTTCCCTGAACCCCCAAATCCACCTCCCTTTATCCCTGCCTCTTCCATTCTCCTTCCAACATTTCTTTCCTCCCCTCACTCCCCTTGATGGTGGGAGGCCCTTCCATGCTCAACTTCCTCCACTATTTTCTTCTCTCTCGCATATAAAGATGCACCATGTATTTCCATTTTCTTCAAATACCTTTAGTTAGCATCAAAGGGAGTGTCTTGGTTTCGTTTCTAAGACAGTCTTCCTTGTAAGTGCCCCAGCATAACGTGACCCTTGTTTCTATGCTTACAATACAACCTTCCTTCCTTCGTTCCTTCCTTTGCACCCGCCATGTACACCGACACTGCATATCCATTCATGTTAACTTAATTTACAATGCAGCTCATTCAGGCTTCACTAAGATTGATTTGTCTCTTCCATCGTGCTGCCACCTACCTCATTGAAGTCTTATTCTACCCTTGAGTATATAATAACTTGTGACTATGAACACCAGTAGCTAAGTATTGTGATGGAGGAGAGCGTAGTTTAAGCCACTGAAAACCCTGGGTCTCTTTTCCCTCCTCTGCATTGGCCTTCTAGATTATCAGTCACTGGGATTTTAAAAAATGTGTTGTTATTGTCGTAGCTATAATTTTTTTTCCTTTTAGTGTTGTTGTGTAGTGGAGATTTTTGTTCTTTCTTGTGTTTCTCTATGTTTGCAGCGAGGGAATCAAGTTAGTCTCGCGGGAAGACTGAATGTGAAGCCGCGTGGAACGAATTTCTTAATTAAGTCTCTGCATCGTGTCGGAAATACAAGTTTGGCTTAGCGAGATTAATTCCTTGCGTGTGCCTTTGCTATTCCTGGCGAGGTCAGGCAGGATACCACTCCACGCTCGGCCGTTCATCCACACTCCTCCGCAATCAGGTGGTTAGGTTAGGTTAGGTTAAAGATCACCTGCCTGCCACACCCAGGTTAGGTTAGGTTAGGTTAAGGAGCACCTGCCCGCCACACACAGGTAAGAGTAGTGACCCGCACGATGTCAAGGTTAAGTGTCCTAGAAGAGTGGTTTGGCAGTCAACCCCAAACGACTTAATACAGAAGTATAAGTATACTAACCTTTCTCTAATCCTACTGACCACCACCCTTTAATCACACGCTAGCAAACACTTCAACTCGTTTTCCCTGAGCATTACCGGCGGTACACACTCACCTCAACACGTCCCCCGCACTCCCTCACACACCCTAACACCGCCAAGGGAAAGGAGACGCAAATGGGACGGTATAACTCCTTTGCAGTGCTTACTCCTCTCTTTTACCTCCCGTCATGTCCACTTAGGAGTAAACATGAGTACCTCGTGTTGCCATTACTTCCCAATCTCTCAAACCAGGCCGCCCAAAGGAGTATAAAGGAGTATACAGGAAGAACAAACAGCAACAGTCCTACGTGAAGGCAGATGAGGCTAAATTATGGCTTAGCGCCTGAATATTGTGAGTGGAAGGCAACGCGAGGCCGCCATAACAACGATGAGGGAGTGATAGGAATAAAAGGTGGCTAAGAGGAGGCTGTTTCTGTCTCTGTAGCCAATGCATCGATAATATTAATTACCTGATATTTCTACAGAAGTGATTATTTGGTGGAAAGGAGGGGAGGAGATGAGAGGAGGAGGAGGAGGAGGAGGAGGAGGAGGAGGAGGAGGAGGAGGAAGAGGAAGAGGAAGAGGAAGAGGAAGAGGAAGAGGAAGAGGAAGAGGAAGAGGAAGAGGAGGAGGAGGAGGAAGAGAAAGAGGAAGAGGAAGAGGAAGAGGAAGAGGAAGAGGAAGAGGAAGAGAAAGAGGAAGAGGAAGAGGAAGAGGAGGAGGAAGAGGAGAAGGCTCTACAGAAAAAGAGACAGATGATATGGTTAAAAAAGGACAATACCACTAAAAAAGAAAAGAGAAAAAGACTCAAGGCAGAGAAAAGAGAATTGATACTAAAAGAGAAGGAGGAGGAGGAGGAGGAGGAGGAGGAGGAGGAGGAGGAGGAGGAGGAGGAGGAGGAGGAGGAGGAGGAGGAGGAGGAGGAGGAGGAGGATGCAGTAAGTATATAAAGACAGGGAAATGAGGTTAGGATAGGAGGAGGAAGATGAAGTTTGTAGAGAAAGTGGAACCATTCATTTGACGTAATAAAAAAAAGTCCATTTGGAGATATATATGAACAAAAATACAATAGAAGAAATAGAAGGAAGATATTTAAGTAACTATTGAGAGTGAGAAAAAAAAAGAGAGAGAGAGAGAGAGAGAGAGAGAGAGAGAGAGAGAGAGAGAGAGAGAGAGAGAGAGAGAGAGAGAGAGAGAGAGAGAGAGAGAGAGAGAGAGAGAGAGAGAGAGAGAATAAAAAAAAAGAGCGAGCACCATAATCAGGACACGAGACTAGGAATTAAAGGAAAACAATACATGATCGATAGGAACCAAACTTTACGAAAAGATAATAATAATGAACTGGCTCCTACCTGATGCACCTGAACACGTGGCTGGACCCAACAGGTGAACACAGGTGAACACAAGTGAACATAGATGAAAACAGGTGGATACAAGTGAAAACAGGTGAACACAAGTGAACACAGATGAATACAGGAATAAAACAACGAGTAACACGAAGAAAACGAAGAAACATTTTTTTTTTTCTCTCTCTCTCTCTCTCTCTCTCTCTCTCTCTCTCTCTCTCTCTCTCTCTCTCTCTCTCTCTCTCTCTCTCTCTCTCTCTCTCTCTCTCTCTCTCTCTTTTGGACCCTCAAACTCTCACAGCGTAAAAGTTATTGCCTTAATTTTGTTCAGGAGTTTTGTATCACCTCTCTTCTTTGTCTCTCCTCCTCCTCCCCCTTTCCTCCACCTCCTCCTCTTTAGCGATAACAACTACGGAGCAAAAACTAACAACTAGCACATCAGAGAGAGGCTTGTCAGGAGAGATGAGGAAACTGATGATTACAAGCGGCAGGGTTCAGGGGAAGAGACACACACGGCTTGTGATACTGAGAGACGGACTAGGAGCTAACTTTCCAACGCGAGACACGCACGTCAGGTGTGAAGGCGGGATGAATGCACTGCTAGGTTGCGTTAATTTTATTTCCCTTCCCGCCCGCCAGAGAGCAGCTTAGGGATGAAGGCGGGAAGAGGACAGACAGACAACTCAATTTTCACTTCCATGGTGAGGTAATAGGACACGCAGGCACAGTGAGGATTTTAATAGGATTTCTTTTTTGTGAGTCCTTTGATACAGTATACCTAACAAGGGGTAGTTTTTGATAGCTATGAGAAGGTTTATATATTGTAGGTTAAAGGTAAAGGATAGGTAGAAAAGTGACAGCCTACACAGTATATTGTATATCTTATTATTCCATCTAACTTGTCACTAAAACAGCGTTAATTAAATAGCAGATTTGCCACATCAATAACCGCTATTAGATAAACTGTGATTATTTATTTTTTTCGTCTCTCCCTGACTTCTGTTTAGCAGTTTTCAGCAAGTTTCCTTAACATGCCAAAGAAAAGCCCCATTTAATGCGTATGCCAGCCACACAAACACATACAAACACACACACACACACACACACACACACACACACACACACACACACACACACACACACACACACACACACACACATATAAAAAACACACGCACGTACACAATGTAGTGCCAATGAATCTGCCACTTTTCAGACACACTCACCTTCTTTTTGTCACCGGCGTAACTGGTCCTCATATTTATTGGGGGAAGAGAAGGAAGGAAGAAAAAACACACACTGGCTTGAAAGGGAGTTTAGCAAGAGAGAGAGAGAGAGAGAGAGAGAGAGAGAGAGAGAGAGAGAGAGAGAGAGAGAGAGAGAGAGAGAGAGAGAGAGAGAGAGAGAGAGAGAGAGAGAGAGAGAGAGAGAGAGAGAGAGAGAAAAAAAAAAAGAAAGGAAAAGTATATGTATTCCTTGAGAGCCTTGCGGTGTGGCCGGAAGAGGAGGGCAAATAGGGAGAGGGGAGGGGAAGGGAAGGGAAGGGAAGGGAAGGGAAGGGAAAGGAAGGGACGGGAATGAAAGGGATGGGAAGGGAAGGGAAGGGACAGGAACGGAAGGGATGGGAAGGGAAGGGTGGGGAAGGGAAGAGAAGGGACGGAAACGGAAGTGATGGGAAGGGAAGGGAAAGGACGGAAACAGAAGGGATGGGAAGGGAAGGGAAGGGTAAAGCTGGGATGGGAAGGGTAAAGCTGAGAAGCACTGAGAAAGGAAGGAGGAAGAGAAAGTAGAGATTGGAGGGAGGAAGATATAAGAGGAAGGGAGATAGGAAGGAAGGCAATGCAAGACAGATATACAGGAAAAGGGGACTGAATAGAGAAAGAGAGAGAGAGAGAGAGAGAGAGAGAGAGAGAGAGAGAGAGAGAGAGAGAGAGAGAGAGAGAGAGAGAGAGAGAGAGAGAGAGAGAGAGAGAGAGAGAGAGAGAGAGAGAGAGAGAGAGAGAGAGAGAGAGAGAGAGAAAAAAAATGTGAGACAGTACTTACTTTTGGTGGACAATCGCTGTGTTAAGTCCTTGACTCTTAGCTCTCTCGTAGGTGCGTCTGGCCTCTTCCTTCTCTCTGACAAGGCTGGTGTAGTTCTTCCCGCCAGCCTCTCTGTGTGTGTGGGGAGAGAGGAGAAAACAAGCCTCGTTAGTTAGTGGAAGTGTGAGTGTGGTGAGTGGTGGTGGGGGCGAAAGTATGAGGGTTGGGGGTTGAGGGGGAAGTGTGAGGTGTGGTGAGTGCCTCGGTGGGGGATGGGTGGGTGTAGGGGAAGGTTTAGTTAAATTTTTACCTTACATGAAAGAAAAAAAATGAAGATCGCAGGAATAAACTTTTATATTAAAAGGGTAATAGCTAAGGGAAAACAGAAATAAGTAAAAAAAAAATCCCGCTTGTCGCCAGACCCTGTAAAGAGGACAGTAGGAGAATAGAATCAAGGGGTGGAGATCCAGTTAACATTAGAGGTGTCTTGACACTCCTCTCTTGAAAGAGTTCAAGTCATAGGCAGGTGGAAAAACAGACAAAGGAAGAGAGTTCCAGAGTTTACCAGTGTAAGGGATGAAAGAGTGAAGATACTGGTTAACTCTTGCATTAGGAAGATGAACAGAATAAGGATGAGAAGAAGTAGAAAGGGGGGGAGGCATGCAGTTAGCAAGTTCAGAAGAGCAGTCAGCATGAAAATAGCGGTAAAAGATAGATAAAGATGCAACATTGCGGCGGTGACTTAAAGAATCAAGAAAGTCAGTTAGAGGAGGAGAGTTGATGAGACGAAAAGCTTTAGACTCCACCCTGTTTAAAAGAGCTGTGTGAGTTGAGCCCCCCCAGACATGTGAGCCATACTCCATACATGGCGGATAAGGCCCCTGTACAGAGCAAGCAGCTGAGAGGGAGAGAAAAATGGACGCAGACGCCATAGGACACCTAACTTCTTGGAAGCTGATTTAGCAAGAGTAGAGATATGAAATTGCCAGTTTAGATTTTTAGCAAAGGATAGACCGAGTGTGTTTAATGTGGTGGAGAGGATAAAAGAACAAAGAAAAGACGCCAAGAAAGGAATAGGAGGAGGAGGAGGAGGAGGAGGAGGAGGAGGAGGAGGAGGAGGAGGAGGAGGAGGAGGAGGAGGAGGAGGAGAGGAGGAGGAGGAGGAGAGAGGAAGAGGAGGAGGAGGAGGAGGAGGAGGAGGAGGAGGAGGAGGAGGAGGAGGAGGAGGAGGAGGAGGAGGAAGAGGAGGAGGAGGAGGAGGAAGAAGAAGAAGAAGATAGAAGAAGAAGCAAGAAAATAGGGAGCTTCTCAAGAAATAGAGAGACACCGCAAGGGGAGCCAAGGCAATAAGGGGAAAGTGCTACGAAATAGATGTGGGGCGTGGCAGGGGAGGTGACACTAAGGGCGAGGCAGGGGAAGCAGGAGCAGCAGGGGCGAGGCAAGGGTAAGGAACGTTGAAGGTTGAAAAGGAACACTAAAGAACAATAGTCTCTGAATGAAATCTGAGCGAAAAGTAACAGCAAGGAAGAAAAAAAAGAACATAATTGGATTCAGTTATAGGATTACGCCATCTAGTTATCTCTCACTCTTTTTTTCTCTCTCCATTAGTCTGACTTTCTAACTCATTTCATCAAAGCACTGCATGAGGCTGGTTCAGACACGGCAAGGTTAGTAGTGGTGGTTGGTGTGAGGCGTGTGGCGGGTTGGTCGCTAGGGAGGGAGGGAGATAAATGGTCCTCCTTAGCTTCACGACTCCTGCTGCCTTGCTTTGGAGAGAATCTGGCTACTCCTCAGGGGCCGGGACGTGTGGTGGAAGATGGAGGTGTGTGGACGAGGGAGAAAAGTGTGTGTGTGTGTGTGTGTGTGTGTGTGTGTGTGTGTGTGTGTGTGTGTGTGTGTGTGTGTGTGTGTGTGTGTGTGTGTGTGTGTGTGTGTTTGTTTGTAAGGGACAGTAATGCCTATACGACCAAGTAACTGAATAGTCTCGATTATTTTTATAGAAGAAAAATTATTTGAATCATTATAATCATACAAAAATAAAAAAATAAATAATACAAACACCAAAACCAAGCAAAACACGTCTTATTTTCCAAGAACAAATGTGAGGAAGAGAGAACAAGGGAAATCGAAACCAGGAAGACTAAGGAATGCGTGAAGACCACAAGACTGGAAGAATCACGCCGCTACACAGACTCTCGAGGCAAAATACTACGAGAGGAAGACCAAACGATGGGTAACGAAACCAAAACACACTTGTATGTATCTCACTTGGACAACAACACTATAAGGCTTATTAGTAAAGACAAACAGCGAATGCCCGTTTGATAAGTTGCTGTTGTGGGTAAGAATAACAAACACTTCTCTTTAATGAGATAACAAAAATCATCATCATCATTAGCCTCTTTACTCCCACTGCACCTTCCCCAGTCATCTTTATCAGCTGCCAGTCTATTCCAGGCTACTCCAGCTAAACTTCCTCTCTCTCATCTCTCCATCTAGTTTTCTGTCTGCTATGCCTTCTTTTACCATCCCTGGGTTACCATAACAGAATAAAACGAAGAAAAAAAGTAAGTTGATTCATTTCCTCGCCGCCAGGGTAGTGTAAGGAGAATGGTTGAGTGGTAATTATGATAGAGAAAATAACTTACTTTAATTAATTTGATGATTAGTTTTTTAAGGTTTAGCATATCATTAATCCATTTTTGTAAGTTGCATGCTATTTTACGTTCACTTTTAATGGTTATTCTTATTTGCTTTAAAGGAGAAAAAGTCCTTGAGAGGTAGTGAAGAAAGCATCACAAAGCTGGCGTGACGAGAAGTAGAATCTGGCAACTTTTGGAGCAGTCAACGAGGCATTTATCAAACATTCATGACGAGTAACCACGAATTTTATGCAACTTTCATCATAGCTCCTCCTCCTCCTCCTTCTCTTCTTTCTTCTACACTGTGCTCACACCTACTCTGTACACACACCACATAGCCATCAAGACACTTTTTTCAGTCACACTTTTCCCCACTAACAAAAGTAGATGTAGTTGATATCTCGTTTTCACACTTTCCTTGTAAATTCCATGTAATTTTTTCTATACTACATGGTATCACTTCTTTTCCTGCCAGCTTCGGCTGGAGGGATGGGTGGGATGGGAGGAGCCTTCCACTGTACTATCCTTTCTCTAATTCAAATAGTTAGTGTAGAGTAGTTATATCAAACAGCCTTCGCAGGGACCCTAGGGTTTGTTGCTGTTGTGTTCCCTTGTTTTCCCTTCTTCTTCTTCTTCTTCTTCTTCTTCTTCTTCTTCTTCTTCTTCTTCTTCTTCTTCTTCCTCCTCCTCCTCCTCCTCCTCCTCCTCCTCCTCCTCCTCCTCCTCCTCCTCCTCCCCTCCCCCTCCTCCTCCTTCTTCTTCTTCTTCTTCTTCTTCTTCTTCTTCTTCTCCTCCTCCTCCTCCTCCTCCTCCTCCTCCTCCTCCTCCTCCTCCTCCTGTATCCTTCACTCTAGATTAGATAGTGTAGACTATCACAAACAGCCTCGTAAGGGCCAGCAGGCCTGTTGCTGTTTGTTCTTCCTATGTGTTCCTCCTCCTCTTCCTCCTCTTCCTCTTCCTCTTCCTCCTCCTCCTCCTCCTCCTCCTCCTCCCGCATTGGATTCATGTTTAAGGCGATAATCGCACACAATAAGGGACAAAATAACTTCTATATATCCAGTACCTTTTTCCTACACACTAAACATTCAGACATGAATTTGGCATGAACTAACAAGGGTCTGTCTGTTTGCTGCCATGAAGATCCCAAGGGGGCAGCCTCTCCATCTGTAGTCCCCGCGTTGCATCTATGACTTTCCCTCTTGCAGCTGCGCCTCAAAAATGCTGTCCCAAGTAGGTGAGTTGTTTGGCGGGTCTCACAGCTGTCGGGCAGAACCATCCATTCGGAAAATGTCGGGTGAGTTCCCTGCTTCCGGCCAATTTGTCCTCTGCCTTCCACTAAGACGACCGAGGAGGCAACGTTGAGATAAATATTTGTCTGCTGAGCAAGTACAACACGACGCGGCTTATCTTTCTTTCTGGCTAACTTTCTCCCGTTAAGAAAGTTCTGTGTTGCAGGAAATGTTCATGTGTGAGGAGGAGCCACAGAGCAGCGCCATCACAGCCACGGACATGCTGGGAGTGTTGACAATACCCACGACTAAAGGGAACGTTCTTGTAGCATGCATTATTTAGCGACATCACTTCTTACAACGGAACATTTTCTTTCATCAGCTATTTCAGGGAGACTATAATAAAAGTGTACTGGTGCTAAGAGGAGCTGATGTGTCTCGTTCACAGCCAGCACAGCGTCACCACCGAAGCCCAGGATCTGTTTAACGGCTGTGCTCAGTAAGAAGGAAAGGCTCTCACGGAGGCCTGAAAATTACGTTACGTGTCGGTGAGCTTCCCACTTCGATGCTGCGTAAATCTTGGTTTTGCATCACTTGTTTTATCAGGAGTGTGTTGAGCCGCCTTTGTTTGTGTGTGGAAAAGCGGGTTTGTTTCCCTTCCACATCGATTTTGTTTTGTGGAACAGACGAGGCGATGTGCACACTACGCATATTTGAAGGTTTTATCGCTGTCCTCCGTGTTCTCAAACCTGAACATTTTTTTTCTCCTTTTATTTTTTCTTCCAGTGTATTTACTATATCCAGTTATCTAAATCCACTACGTCTGCCTGAATGCTGTACACGCTATGCTGACTTTCCTGCGTCTAGAATTAGTCATATTTTTGTGTGAAAAGTTACTTAAGTCCACCAATAACACTTCATCTTCAGCTGTTCTTTCTTTGGTCTGTGTTCGTTCGTAAAGACACGCATGTTTTCCCTCACTAAGATGTGGATAAGACTGAACACTTATGCAAAGCTCCTCAATCTCTCCGCCATGACTTAAAAGCAGTTTTTAAAGTGTTTATTTGCAAGGCACGACATCTTACACTTTCAGGTTTGTTTCTGTTGTCTAATGGCACCGACAAGATACGTATAATGCGCTTCCCTTCCGTCACTTCCCTCCCTAGTGTTCAGTTTCCACATGCCATCACAGGACTAAAGTGAAGGAAGCCTCTGGGTAGACTCGTGTACATAAAGGTAATTACATATGGTTGTGATATTGTCCCGAAGCAAATGTATGCATCATTTCCTTTTAATCTGATTATTTGTTCGAAATTGAAACTATGATAACTTAAATTTGTAAGTATGAATACAAATAATTACTTACGGAAGCTAATCACATGCCATAAAACAGATATTGATAAACTGTATTGGTTCCTCAGGGAAATGTTGAAATAGCAGAGACATTTAGATTAATACAAACATACGATGACTTCCATTTACTTACAATCGCACAAAGCTTATATTCATCAGCCATTACCTCTCCTCTCCCGCTTCCTGCAATACATAATGATTAAACCATCGTGACGGAGCAGCAATGTGGTCCACGCAATCTTATCTGTGCATTCTTTCCCCAAGAGACACACCTACACAGTCTCCGTCTCTGCTCCTCGCTGGAGACAATGCACACACACACTTTAAAATTGGCTCCTAATTCACCTTCCTCTTTCGATTCCTGTTCTTAAGTTGATAGTTGAATAAGTCAGTGATAGATGGCGTCCCTTACTCATGCACAACAAGACCAAGAGATGAGTCCGTAAATGGAGTTACTGAAATATAAATGTGAGAGACCTTTTCAGAGTTTAACAGAGAACTTATTTTAGATTACTTAAAAAATGCTTTCATTGTTGTGTCAAAAAGGTTCATGGATATACGCCCAATGTGATGAAATTGTTTCTAAATCCTGCGAATCAGGGTTGAAACATACACAGTGAGAGCGGCAGACACGAGGCTTACCAGTGGAGTTGTCAAGCACTGAACGGAATGATGCAATGTGAAAATCCTTCGCTATTTGTTGTTGTGTTGTGCCTCCGCCGCTCAGCCTCTGGTGCAGCCGACTCCAAGGAGACACTCTAGTTTTCAGGGAGAAGTGATGCTTGTTGATGAAAGAACGGCTTACGTCCCCGGGAATTGGAAAGAAAATCGTATTTGAGTCTCTGTTGCAGCGATGTTTGTAGCGTCTGACTCACTCACGGTGCCTAGGATCCCGACGGCGCCGTGGTGGCCGCCTTCACATGAAACACTGCACCCTAGCGGCGGGGCATCCGTACCTGCAGGGCTTTAAAATCGTAAGTCAGAGATGGGGATGCCGGATTCTGTCCTCTGGGAACATATGTTTGTACTGGATGCGTCTTGCACGAGGCTGGGAGGTACTGCTTCCCCTAAGGCTGCGTGGACCATGACAGGAAACCCCGATTTGTGAGGGGAAGTCTCAAAATCTAATACTCTTTTCTCCTTTTTCCTCCCTCAAAAAAAAAAAAAATCATGTAAGAAAAATTGCTTTCTCTAGGATATGTTTGCATTAGTACTACTGACGGCTATGTTTTACCCCTCCTGGTTAAGCCCACCAGACTGTGGTCCATCTCTGACTCACAATACTCACGCCTCTGAGACTACCGCGACTACCTGGCGCTGCTGCCCTTAATAATTCGCACAAAAGAATGAACGAGGCGATTCCTCCCTCCACGCGGCAGACGGCATGGCTGTTTTGGGTGGTCAATGAGGGGCGCACACCATCACGCCCTCAATCGTTTATCAGAAACATGGTTCACTCAAGCTGCCTTTATGTCTTTACAGGTCCAAAGTACGGTGCAGCGACCTATCTTAGAGGATAATGCGAGGTTTTCCTCTTATACACGAGGAAAAGAATGTACATGCTACACACATGATCACCACGAAACAAAAACATATCCAGGACAACATACCAGCACAATTCGAGTTCACTGCAATGCAAAGAATCACTTGCACCAAACAATTAATACTAAAAGGGAATCCTGCCACGGGGTGTAGCCTGATTCAATAGTTTCTGCGTGTTCCATGAGTCATCAAAACGTGTCCAAACGAGTCTAAAAGCTGCCAGTGTTTTTGTGAACTATAAAGACAGATAACACCTCCCCACAAAGAGGTAAGTAGCATTATTTTCCCTCCCTGCCACTCCCTGCTTGCCCATCCATCCTGGCAAACAGATGCGCCCCCAAGATGCAGTGACCCGTCTCGGCTACCTGTCCACCACAAGCCTCGTCCATCACCTTCACCAGGCGAGAAGCACCGCGTATGCCGGCCAGTAAGCCCCAAGTAACCCTGAACACAATGATGATCAAGGTGCACGCAACTAACTCAACTTGATTCCTGTACCTGATTTCCGTAAAGCTATTCCTCGCTATCCGACTTGAGCAACACCAGTAATGCAAGATTGGTTCTATTTCGGATAAATAGTAATATTGAATAATAAATTCACCAATTTTAGGAAAAAATATAATGTTGAATTCATATATGTCTTAAATATTTGTAAAGCTGTATTCCTTCACCTTAAAGACAACATAACTATTAAAAGTATGGCGTAGACACACACACACACACTCACACACACACACACACACACACACACACACACACACACACACACACTCAAAGGAGGGCAGGATTATCAGGCTTGCGTTCCTGTCAGCATTGCAAGGTTACAACTCCTCCTCGGCTTACATCCCGTACATATTTTCTACTAGGTGAGCAAGGGTTACAGCGTTCAAAGGAGACAAACCCTTTCTGTCTCCACCCAACCCAGGATTCGAAACCAGGACATCTTGGTTGTGAGCCGAACGCGCTAACACTATACCATCGAGTCAGATATACATTATCTTTAAAAAAAAACTCTACATCAAAATGAAATATAAAAAGAAGCATTTCAAACATATAACACAATAATTTTTCTCCTTAACACGTCAGCACCAGTTTCATATCGCGTCGCATTAACAATATATAACTAATTCAAATTACATGGCTTTATTATGTTTAACTTTTATGACTTTTGGCATTCTTATAAAATTCTATGACATTTTTTTTACTCCGTTAGAACGCTAAAGGAATATAAAATGAAAGAAAATGTATTAATGAAGTCCTTTATATTATGTTTTAGTTAAGTCAAGTAACAATTTATATTCCGTCTTTGTAACGGTGTAACAAAAAAGCTTTGCAGCAAATATTTGAGGCTTATTAATTTTTTTTTATATATAAACACTTCTCAAAAATTGTATTTATATTCCTTTTGCTGACAATCTCTCTCTCTCTCTCTCTCTCTCTCTCTCTCTCTCTCTCTCTCTCTCTCTCTCTCTCTCTCTCTCTCTCTCTCTCTCTCTCTCTCTCATCCACGTGCACATTTTTCTTTTCCTCTCTTTATCTCATTCTTCCTTTACCGTCACTTTTCTCTCACAATTCTTTTATCCCTCTCATCCCTTCCCCTCACACCCCCCCCCCACCACACACACACACACACACCCACACCCACACCCACACACACACACATACACACACACACACACACACACCCACACACACACACACACACACACACACACACACACACACACACACACACACACACACGAGGCAATACTGTAGATTTTGTCCTCCACTATGACCCAAAGGCAGGAACAAATAACTGATTAAACAAACATCACTTTAGTTATACATGTATAAATAAATTACAACAAGAATAATGATGACAGTTTACTTGTATATTGTGATGTAAACCTCTCTATTTGGTCCATGCATAAATGATTTTTTTTTCTTCATATATAACTATCTAAACTTTTTTATGTATACGTATGAATGCATGAATAATATCGCTTATTTTATTATCTAAGTTCTTTTTTTTATTATTTACACCTAGGAATGCCCCCACAGTCACTTAAAATAAGAACAAACAGCAGCAGACCTGTTGGCCCTTACGAGGCTGTTTGAGATGAACTACAAAACTCAAGGAGCCGTGGGTCGAAAAGGCATATAGAAGGTTTGACTCACTCGTTCCCTTAAAGTTCCTTCCTGTCTTCCCTCCCACGAGCTTCTAATGGGTTCAGGAGTAACTCAAGAATAACATAAAAAACCTTGCATCTTGATGTCTCTTAACCTTCCATTGAATTATATAAAACATTGTACATAATAGTAGCTTTGTTTTTATAAATATACGAACGAATGAATGAATGAATGAATGAGTGAATAAATAAGAACGCAAACACACACACACACACACACACACACACACACACACACACACACACACACACACACACACACACACACACAAATAAACACAAACACACCCCACGGGAGGTACACAGAGAAAGATAAACACCAATATTTACCTTTATCTTGGCTGGATATTTGTACGTCAATAAACAGTAGCAACAGAGACTATCCGAGGCCTTTTGTCAATTCAAGAGGATCTGTTTGTCATCCCAATTACCTGTTACCTGCATTACTCACCGGATACCTGATTCTGACAGGTAACAGTAATTTTTCTTTATGCTAATTGTGTTACCTTCCACGACAGGTGTTGAGAGTAAATTACGGATCTTTAAGCAGCTGAATCTGTGTTTTTTGCTATGAATGTTGTCAAATTATCAGAAAACATTACTAAATAACTTTATATATATATTTCCACACACAGCTTTGATACGCCCTCAAACAAAGCGGTAAAAAGTCGAATACAAACCTAACCTTCAAATCCCCAAGTTATCCTTAAAATAGACAAGCTGAGCGGGAGGTGGAGGCAGTAGCGTGAGTCAGCTCATCGGCCTCGCTTCACCTCGGCTTTACAAGGCACATTAATTGGATGGCTGTCTGACTGAGGACTCTCCAGGCCATTCAAGGGTTCGATTCATCTCTCACTACAACGTTTTCATCTCCAGGAACTACAAAGGGTAACTATGATTTCCAAGACCCATTTAGTACTCCGACCAAAGGGCTTACTAGTGTACACCTTCCTTCCTTCCTCCTCCTTGCATGTATTTTTAGTTTCTCTGAGGCGGGCGATGCGTGCGCCAGACCCTCAATCCCTTCACTTTTTCATGCGAGTCAAGTTGAAGGTTGTATAATAAATGAAGAGGAGGAGGAAAAGTGCCACGAAATGTAGGTTTATAGAAAGATTTCCAAATAGCAAGGTTCAACTTCACTCCTGAGGTGACCAGATTCTCTCCACTTTAAGTTCTCAGTCGTAGGAATGTGGGAAAAAGAGAGAATGATTGACATTATGATACCCCAAGGAAGCAAATATCTTACGAGTTTTCTCCTTAACCAGTTCCTTTCTTAGCTTCTTTTATCCTCTGTTTGAACCCAGAATGCAGGAGGGAACACGTCTAATGCAACGCACCGCTGTCAACCTCTTATTATGTTTGTGAGGATCAGAATTACGTAAACACCCTAGTACCTGCTTAGTTAAGGAGTTTTATATGGAGATTATGTGACTGCATATACCTGGCTGAGCATGCAAAGGTGTGGCAACGCTTTCGTCTTGTCCAGTGTTCCCAGGTAAGTGTGTTTTATCTTAGAAAGGTGAGTGCGTGTTGCTTTTTGTTACCTGGTGATTATGGGTTGATGTGTGGGTGGTTAGTGATGACTTATACGGAGGAAGAGTAAGGTGAGCCATTACATAGTTACGAAAATGATTAGTTAGTTACATGAGTGATAAATTACATAGGAGATTAGTTGGGTAGGTGATTAATTACGTGGGTGACTGACCTCTCTCTCAGGATCGAACACCAGGGGAGCAAAGGGGAGCGTGTTTCCCCCTTCGAATTAATACTTTCCTTGAAGATGAATAACTAATTAATTTCACTTCTTAATGAAAAGGTAACTCCCTCCCTCCCTTCCTTCCTCTCTTTTTGTTGTTTTTTTTCCTTCTTCTTCCTCCATTTATTTGTAATGCTGCAAGATTTACTATTATTGGGATTTGCTTATTGACAGCTAGGGATTCACACATTCAGCCACACACCTACCCATTCACCCACACATCCACCCACCCACCCTGCCGCTTCCCCTCCCTCCTCCCCTTCGTCGCCTTAATCTGTATGTATTGTAAATATGGCGATACGTTACGCGGCTTTGATTTGTATTCATAGTGGAACCGACACCCAATTTTACCAAAAAAGACCACACGAGAAGGGAATATTTATTGAACATATTTCTTGTTTACATCTCCACCACCACCACCAACACCACCACCACCACCACCACCACCACCACCACCACCACCACCACAACTACCACTACCACTACATATTGCCCATTGCCACCTCTTTTCCCTTCCTAACGCAACTCATTCACTAATTCACCTACTCACCCTGCCTCGCCCCGCCCTCACCCTCACCCTCACCCTCACACCCCCGCGGAGTTAATGATAATAATAAAACGATGCAGCAGCTAAAAGCGTAAAGCATCGATTGTGTGAAGCAGTAAATTAAGATTACACCAATTACTCCGTGCATATTACAAAACTAGAATCATTAGAACACAACCACAACCATATACACCAATACACCACCACCACCACCACCACCACTACTACCACCACCACCAAACAACAACAACAACAACTTCTCTCTCTTAACTGGTATAAAAATAAAAAATATATATATAAACATAAGGAATTGCCATAACCCAGATGGACGGAGGGGGAGGGAGGGGGAAGGAGGGACAGAGGATCACAGGGGGTGGGGACGGAGTACCCTATTTCCGGGGCATTATTTAGTTCGTCATTACGTTGAGTCTCCAATATCGGAAAGGGACGAGCGTTGTTAATTAATTTCACGTGGCACCTCATTTCACCACGGTCGGCAGAGTAAGTAGGAACGGGTGATGGGCAGGGTATGGGAGGAACGTTGATGTGGCAGGGGGTCAGGTGGCAGGGGATGGTGGAAAAGGGAGAGGAAAGGTATTAAGCAGAGGAGACAAGCTGAACTTATACAGGGGTACGTACTGGCAGGGGAAGAAGGCAGGGTCAGATTAGGGTGGAAGAGGAAGGAAAGGGATGAAGAGTGGACGAAACGCCAGTGTGTGAATTTTTTTTTTTAATATTGTTATTTAAAAGTATTTTCTACCCAGCATGGTACCGAGATTAGCACCTTGTATAAATATATATATATATATATATATATATATATATATATATATATATATATATATATAGTGTGTGTGTGTGTGTGTGTGTGTGTGTGTGTGTGTGTGTGTGTGTGTGTGTGTGTGTGTGTGTGTGTGTGTGTGTGTCTTTAAGGATAAAAGTATATACATTCAACTACGCAGGATTGAAGGACAACAATAAAGGAAAGGAATGAGAGGTCTGAGGGAAGGGAGGGAGTGGACAGACAAGAGAAGGAAGAGGAGGAAGAGGGGGAGGAGGAGGGGGAGGAAAAGGAAGAGGAAGAGGAAGAGCAAGCGGAAGAGGAAGAAAAGGAAGAAGAGGAGGAGGTGGAGGAGGAGGCAGCGTAAAGTGGACACAAACTCAAACTTTTTCCGGCATCGATGTCTAAGTTGAAGCTCAAAGACGACGATTAAATTAAGTTTCTTCCCGTTGGGGGATGTTAAAGGGTACAAACAGAAATCTCTCTCTCTCTCTCTCTCTCTCTCTCTCTCTCTCTCTCTCTCTCTCTCTCTCTCTCTCTCTCTCTCTCTCTCTCTCTCTCTCTCTCTTCGTTATCGTTTCCTTGACAAGCCTTTCCCCTTTTGAACCCTTTGCTTTCCCGACAGAAAACAGAGACCCTTCCTCCTCCTCCTCCTCCAAGGATACGTATTAGGGCGAAATTACTGCCCCAACACCTCCATCAAAACAAGAGCAGGAAAACAATGAAGGATTTTAATGAGGGACTTGTCAAACCTTCAGAAGGATGAAGACAAAGGGAGAGCGAGAAGGAAGGAGGGAAGAAGAAGGAGAAGGAGAAGGGAAACAAAAGAAGAAGAAGGAGAAGGAGGAGGAGGAGGA
>JAPQNM010000018.1:19647912-19650412 GCA_029783475.1 Metacarcinus magister
AACTGAACAAAAGATAAAGGAATTTAGGTTAATTATCCTTCCTTTACCCTCCTCATGCGTGGGTTTAATTAATATCGTGTTGCACAAAAGTGTAAAAACATAGCGAGAGCCTAGGTTTCTTTAGGGCTGAGATGTGCATGGGTTGAGTAATTATAAAGCTCGCTGTGTCTGATACCTTCCTAAGCCCCGGAACACGTATGCGGCTTAGGAGGCAACGGGAACTACCGGCCTCACCTTCTTGCCGTGACACCCATCCTGCACACGGCCCCTCACACGCTGCGCTCAGCCTCAAGAATCACTGCTACTCCTACTCCGCGTATTGACACATGAAGGTGAGGTGAAAGTATGACGCGTCCTTCTTTATGTGTTAATTGTAAGTCCCCAACGTTCATTTGACTGAATTTTCGTTATACCTGACCGTCCAGAATGTGCAGCATACAATGATGTACGTATTGCATGTATGTACGTGTATAATCTATTATTTTCCTTGTAATAATACTTTATCATTGCTGGTATTCTGTTTTACACATACAAGAACACCGTTGAATTCATTAACATAATACATTCTCTGTGTCTTGCATGTAAAATACCAGGACATCAATACCAGGGCAGAGAATGTTCCCATCAGGTACACGTACAGCTGAGGGACGCACGGCAGACTACTCATGGCTACAACGCTCATCTCCGTTTCCTTCCATCGCGGGACACAATGATGATTGCAGCCTCCGAGTGAAGAAAACAGATGGTAAGTGTTAGGTGCACAGGAGCTGCTATGTGTAGGTCAACTGGCCTTTTGCAGCCTCCTTATTTTCTTATGTTCTTACCATGTGTTTTCTACAAGGTCATGGTATTCCCTTTTATCTGTTTTTTCTGCCGGAATGTTGCCAGAAGGAGAGAAGGGTGGGGAGAGAGCCTTGTTCTATTCTATCCTGTTCTAAAACTCTTAGTGTTAGTGTGCTTGTAGTAGTATGTAGTCCAGCAGATACCCTAGTTATAGACCAATAGGTCTTCTGGTGTCTGTTCTTCTCAAGTATTCTCATGTATAAGTTATCCTCCGTGTTTCCAGCGTAACCCTTCCCCAGCAACACGTCAGGTAGGGGAGGCGGCAGGCAGGGTGTGTGGTCTGACTCTGTGCTTACTCAGCGAGGTCCGCCAGGTTAGGTTGGACGTGCACCATGGCAGGGACACAAGCCTTGCACACTAATTCAGTGCACTAAAGAAATTACGAAATAATCATGATACTTAACATGCATCATTTTCTCTTTCCTTTCTTTTCTATTTTGCTAATTCTCATTTGTATTCCGGTAACTTTTCTTGATTAAATTTAATAATAAGAACAAATGAGTTATACCTGTTTTAGAGAATATTCAGTTTGGTGCAAGCGTCACGTAGGAGTAATGTGTCCAGGTGATTGAGTTATGGACACCTGATGCAAGGATAATGTGCAACTATCATACAATCTTTAAGTATTGAATGCTGCCAATAGAAACAAGGAAGCAGGCGTGGGCAAGAAGAAAAGTGTGTGTTCCCAGCCAATCCGAAGCCTTGGATGAGTCTCGCGGAGCCTCGGTACTGTTGTTGTAGCGGCAACACTTGATGCGCTTCCTATGTAGAAATTTGCCGCTAATGGGTGTGAAGGAAAAAACACAATGATGGCAACAGCTGGTGGAGCCTTGGTCTTGCCGGGGACACGCTCATGATGTGTTCCTGTGTATAAGGTAAAGAAAAACCTCCTCCTCCAGCATCTTATTCTTCGACCCTCTATCATGGACGAGGAGAAACTATACCCGGATTTTCCTTGAGCCAAAAGGCAATGTAAATATTTAATCTAGCCAGACGTCCTTTAGTGACAATCTTTCACTGACACTTTCTTATCTTTTATCAAGGACAAGGAAAAAAAAAACGTGTGAACTTACCTGCCCATTAAGGCTACGTGGAAATTCCTTGACTCTTCTTGTTCTTCGGGATGACGGCGAGATTCTGCGAGTCGTCTGCGAACTGACACACGATAAGAGGATACAGGTATTGGTGCAGACGTATTCCTTTCAGCTGGGCTTCTTAGCGCGACTTCCAGCAGCCTGATGGATTGAAAGGCTCTAGGGGCGCGAAGGATCGATGAGACACCAAGCGAGACGGACATGGGTGTCTGCTTCGTGGCAGTAGTGATGCGTCTTTTCATCGCATCTTACCTTGTTTTCCGAGCGCGTAGGGCAAGTGATTGCTTGTTGCTGTTACACGGTGCTATGCCACAGTGAGAAGCACCGAGCTCACCCACACAGCACCACCAGCACCTTATCGCTACTTTAATTTTTGGTTCAGATTACGAAATAGACGCCGCTGACCATACAAATTGTCCCTTCACCGTTAAAGTTTTATTCATCAGAAAATAAAAAAACACGGATATTTTAAAATCTGCTGGTTAATATGCACGAATTAAGTTAGTGTTGATAATTCAGTGGATGAAGTTACAGTGAAATGAAGGAGGAACACGTATAGTGCA
>JAPQNM010000018.1:19660412-19665412 GCA_029783475.1 Metacarcinus magister
TTTCCTCTTAATTTTGAAAAATGTCAAATGAACAAAATCTCGTCCTACTCAGAACTAACACTACTTTTTTTTATGGTTATAAAAACAAAATGAAGAAAAAAAACATTTCATGATTTCATGCTCAGCCAACGCACATTTTATTTTCACCAAACAATTTTTTATATGACGAAATAACACTATAGAACATTATTTTTCATTACCTTCATTTTAATTTTTATTGGGTTTGATATGTTTCCTTTCAAGTTGTAACGGAACGGATTTATTCAGTGTGATTATAAAGATGTCGTGAAGCGAGGTAGAAAGTGACACAAGGAGACCCGGGAGAAAAAGATAGCTCTCTTTCTAATTCTGTCTATCTTTCTATCTATCTATCTATCTATCTATCTATCTATCTATCTATCTATCTATCTCTATCTATCTATTTATCTATTCATCTATCTATGTAAATATTTATCTATCTATATAAGATTAAATAAATTAGCAAATCGTAACAAAAGTCATAATGACAATGCAGATCAAGGCAGCAGCAGCATCACCTGACTGTGAGGACGAAGACAAAACTATTACATCTAGGACACTTATCTTACATCTAAATGAACCACTAACACCTCAGACACTCATTTTACCCGTGAAGAGCCCACAAGACACACACACAACTCTTATAAACTGTCACTTTATCCGTACACCATCTTCCAACACCACCACGATAAGACTGACTACCGTATTCACCCTTTCCTCGCCTCCCCCGCCCTTCTTAGCCTCCCCTCCTCTTGTTCTTACCCTTTTCAGCCTCCCCCACAGCTGATTCCCGCCGCTAAACACTCATGGACTCACTCGTAATTGAATACTAAAGAAGGAAAGACACGTGGGATGAGGTTCTCGGACTTTTTCTTATTCCAGATGAATATTATAGAGGAGAAACAATATGAAATGTCTTTGTCGGGGAAGAAGAAGTTAAAATGACAATTCGTGTTTTGATATCAAGCCTGACTGTCTGTTTTCTGTTTGAATGCCAACTTTAGATCACATTTCCATTCTTCTTATAATGGCTATGCTTCTCATCCTTTGTCTTCTAGCTAATCAAAGGTAAAGATGGAAGGCATAATTCTTAAATGTTCAGTTCAGCCCGACTCGTTATTGATCTCTGAGCTCTTGGTGGTTTTCCTCGTCCACCTTCAGGAGACATAGCCATGGCGTCCCACAGCTCACCTCAGATGCCTTCCCTTGGTGTTGCCTCTGCAGGTACTCATCACTTATTGACCAGCTGGAGGAGGAGGTGGCTGGGTGACCGCTGCTCTGGCCAGAATTTACAGGCCCGGGTTGTAGGTCCAGAGTTTCCAGTCTGATTTAACTTTACTTGATCTTCTCCCACCACCACCACCACCACCACCACCATTACCACCACCACCACCACCACCATCACCATCACCACCACCATCACCACCACCACCACCACCATCATGAAACAAGTTATATTCAGGTATCGTAGGTATTCTAATGCCATAAAATAACACACCACTGTTGTATTAAGGTATGTTCCTGTGCCACAAAAATATTTCATGGTGGACATTAATATTTAACACTTATATTATTTTTTTTTTTTACAATGAAAAGGATATTCTCGAAGGGGTAAAACAATCAAATTTCGAGAGAATAGAATCCCACTAATTCCTGCTCCCAGAAGACAACAAAAGACTCCCCAAAAGCGTATAAAACCTTATAAATTTCGAAAAAAGTATATATATGTTTTTTAACATGGAAAGCAATATTCTCAAAGGGATAAAACAATACAACTTAAGAGAATAGAATCCCACTAATTCCTGCTCCCAGAAGAAAACAAAAAATAATGAAGAGATGTATAAAACCAAATAAATAGCCTCCCCAAATATAAAAAAAAAGTCAAAACAATTCTATCTATTATATTTTTTCAAAAAGAATTGTTGTTTTCCATAAAATAACCTGGGTGAATATCCAAGACTATCAGTTAAGCAGCCCCAACAAGGTCCCAAAACAGCCCTAGCTAACCTAACCCTCCCCTGCCCTGCCTTGCCTAGCCTAGTCTTTTCCAGCAGCACCAGGCCGCCAGTCCAATCCACGGCCTTGAAGACACTCGCTCCATTACGCAGATTACCCAGGTGACCAACAATTTCCTCGCCCCTGCAACGTTTCCCTCTCACTCCTAAGCTTCTTATTTTTTTTTTCTCTCTGTGTTTCCCTAATCATGGTGTATATATTTTTTTCTTTTTCTTATTTTCTTATCTTCATTCCCTCTTTTTTCACATTTTTTCATTCTTTAAATACTGTTACCTTCTATTTTTTCTTCCTACTCCTTCAACTCTCTCTCTCTCTCTCTCTCTCTCTCTCTCTCTCTCTCTCTCTCTCTCTCTCTCTCTCTCTCTCTCTCTCTCTCTCTCTCTCTCTCTCTCTCTCTCTCTCTCTCTCGTTACTACACTTTCTCCTCGCTCGCTAACTTACCTTTCTTTTTCTACACCGCCTCCTCCTTCATTCCTCCTCCTTCTTCCTTCTCCTCCTTCCTCTTCCTCCCTCCTCCTCCTTCCTCTTCCTTCTTCCTCTTCCTCCTTCTTCCACTCTTATGCTTTACTTTCACCTCGTTACTTTCCCTTTCGCTATTCACATTTTTTTTCCGCTTTCCAACTTTCTTTTCTTTACTGCATTTTCCTTTTGCTTCTCTCTCTCTCTCTCTCTCTCTCTCTCTCTCTCTCTCTCTCTCTCTCTCTCTCTCTCTCTCTCTCTCTCTCTCTCTCTCTCTCTCTCTCTCTCTCTCTCTCTCTCTCGCTCTCTCTTTCACGAATTATTATTATTACTATTATTATTATTATTATTATTATTTAGTTTTTGGTTATGTTTTAGTATTTATATTCTATCTGCATGTTTTTATTTTTTATTTATTATTTATTTTTCTTAGTGATCGTATATACACAAAGACACACACACAAAAATTGGTTTCCTTGTGTCTTCCTAAAGCTTCTCATTCATTATATATATTCCCATCTTGCCTCCAGTCACTATAGTTTATTAGCTACTTAATTGTTCTTCGCCCTCCAACACTCCCTTACCCCCCCCCCATCACACCCACACCCACAACCCCACCCACACCCACGCCCTGCCTCTTCCTGCACTCACACACGAGACTCCTTCCAAGGGCGCCTCTTCTCCTACACCCAACATTTTTTTTTCTTCTCTCTCTCTCTCTCTCTCTCTCTCTCTCTCTCTCTCTCTCTCTCGATTTCTCTCTCTCTCTCTCTCTCTCTCTCTCTCTCTCTCTCTCTCTCTCTCTCTCTCTCTCTCTCTCTCTCTCTCTCTCCTCGCGTCTTCTCTTTTCTTCCTATGTTTGGATAATTTATGTTAGCTCCTGTTTTTCATTTACGTTGTGTTTGTGTGTTATTGTTTTAGCTTCATTTATTTAGTTAATGAGGACCATTTATCTGTTTTTAATTAGCATTGTGGCGGAGCGGCGTTGTAGTTGTTTTGGATAATTAAAAGAATGTGACTTAAAGGAGTGTTGGATCTAAGTTTGCAGTGTGACTTAAAAGTTTCATGTACCTAAGTCTGCAGAGTGACTTAAAAGTTTGATGTACATAAGTTTGTAGAGTGACTTAAAAGTTTGATGTACCTAAGTCTGCAGAGTGACTTAAAAGTTTGATGTACCTAAGTTTGTAGTGTGACTTAAAAGTTTGATGTACCTAAGTCTATAGTGTGACTTAAAAGTTTGATATACCTAAGTTTGTAGAGTGACTTAAAAGTTTGATGTAACTAAGTATGTAGAGTGAATTAAAAGTTTGATGTACCTAAGTATGTAGAGTGACTTAATGCAAGAGTGACTTACTTAACTAAGTCTTCCTATGGTTAAAGTTATACAATGTCCGTCTCTCTACACACTACACAAGTTATCTATTTCTTATCTATTTACGTATCTATATCTTTATCACGGTGAGTTATTAATCTTTACGTAAGTTAATTTCTTTCCGTCGTGTTGGTTATGACAACACTTGATGACTTTCTTTTAACTCGTGCGTTCCAGGTGGTAATGGTGTGTATTTACCACTTCAACTTTATCTATATATCTGGTATAATGATTACTTAGATGAATGGATGAATGAATGAACAAATGGATAGATAGATGACTTAATACAATGAATGAATGATCAAATAAATGAATAAATACATGAATGAATTAATTAATCCATCAATGTATGAATGAATATATGAATGAATAAATGAATGAACACTAAATATTTAACACTTTACCTTCCTTTCACGTGATCATTAAGGTGATACAACAAGGGAGCATCAGGTAATATAATAAAACAATGACTACCAATAATGAATCTTCTCCTACAATGACAGACACAGGATAGAAATAACACACAAGAAAAAAACATCAAATTAATATGTACAAAAAAATGCAAAAAATAAATAAAGAAAGAAAGAAAGAAAGAAATGAAGTGTAACATTAATTCATCTTTACATTTAGAAATAATAAATATATCTTTTAAATTCCCATCAAAACCGAGATAACATTCCACTATTTTACTCCACCGGTCACACACAGCTTCCTTTCTGGAGGTGGATGCTGCATTATGACACACACACACACACACACACATACACACACCACACACACACACACACACACACACACACACACACACACACACACACACACACACACACACACACACACTCATATCTCAACGTGTGTGTAGCTGTTTGTGATTGCTGTAACTCAAGACAAAGTGCGGTGTAAGATAAGGCGAAGGTGCATTACTACTACTACTACTACTACTACTACTACTACTACTACTACTACTACTACTACTACTACTACTACTACTACTATTATCATCTTCATCATCATCATCATCACCGTGCTTCATCCTATCATCAGTTTCCTACAAGTCACTCCAGAGATCCGCCTACCACCACCTTGCCTTCCCTTCCCAAACAAAGGAGCTAAACAAAGACTACAAGAGTGCATG
>JAPQNM010000018.1:19670412-19675412 GCA_029783475.1 Metacarcinus magister
CTCCTCCTCCTCCTCCTCCTCCTCCTCCTCCTCCTTCTCCTTCTTCTTCTTCTTCTTCTCCTCCTCCTCCTCCTCCTCTTCCTCCCTCCACGAAGAGTATATACACTGATGCCACGCCTCAGGTGATGACTTCATTAATCAACAGGTAACCCGCCAACAAGGCACCAACATATTGCCCAGACCCAGAACAGCCCGACCCGGATATGGCGGGAGATAATAAGAGAAACCACGGAAAAGGTACATTGTTTGGTTAGTTTTTTCTTTACCCGTAAGCTGCTCCGCCCCGCTCCGCCCCGTCCTTCCTACTACTATTCACTGCTATTCTGTTTCGTATTGTTCAAGTTTATCTATGTATTGCACACCATCCTGCCCCGCCTAACCCATCCCGCTATATGCTTTTCGCTTTCTTCACAAGTCCATCTTTCTTCATCACTCCCCGCCTTTCTTCCGTCTCTCCCCGTCCTCCATCCGTCCGTCGGTCCCCAGCACCGCGCTAGATTCAGCTTACCGTCCTCTGTCTCCAGGTAATTAAGTGGAGGTAATATCAGAGGTGATAAATGGTTGCACTATATATACCGTGGTGATGAACTAGGAAGGGTCGTGAGTTGGGTCTTGCAGGCGTGATGCAACTTATCTGATGAAGTGACGCGCAGTGTTAAGCTTCCCTGTGTGACGCTTTGGCATGGAATCGGATTGAATTTGAGACAGAGAAAGAAATGGTATGGGAATTAAGTACATCATTTTTGTTTTGTACTTTTGATTACTCTTGTTGCCATTTTTTGCAGTTGTTGTTGTTTTTGTTAATGTTGTTGTTGTTGTTGTTGTTGTTGTTGTTGTTGTTATTAATGAAAACAACAAACTAATCAACATCTGCGAGTCTGAACAGGAATACATTAACTACTGATATTATGTTCAACCAAAAGTTTCTTAATACTAACACTTTCTTATTTTTTTTTCATCATCTTTACACTATCATCATCATCATCATCATCATCATCATCATCATCATCATCATCATCATTATTACAGCATTGTGGTGGCAGCGGGTGGATTTGACAGATGGGATGACAAGCTCTCAATCATTGGTGGGAGTCGCAGGTGTTTGAGTGGAGGTGGTGCTAATGAGGGAGTGGGTACGTGTGTTAAAGATGCATGAACGTAATCTGCTCGCCTGCAGTCTTCATGCACACGCACGCACGCACGCATACACACACACCACACACATACACTCATCCTCCCCCCCCCACACACACATATATACACACACACACAGATACACACACACACACACACACACACACACACACACACACACACACACACACACACACACACACACACACACACACACACACACACACACACACACACACACACACACACACACATAGAGGACCAGTTTCCATTTTCCGAGTCGTAAAGAGAGTTTTCAAGGGATGTAAGTGGGTGGAGGAGGGCTGAGAGCTCCTTCCCTTAAGACTATTTCAATGCCACGGAAATAATCATAAAGGGAAGGAACCTTATTAATCATTACTGTATTATTTCACAGTGCTTTTTTTTTTCTCCTCTAATATGTTTGATGTTTCCCTTCGATCATCATTATTACTTTTATCATCATCATCATCATCATCATCATCATTCTTCTTTTTTTCTCTTCTTATATGCTTGATGTTTTTTCCTTCGATATCACTTGAAATTATTATCATTATTAATATTAAAATCATCACCAACATCATCATTTTTATCATTATCATTATTTATAGTTCCAATTAAAGAGTATCAAGAAAAGTAACACCATCACCAGTAGCAGCAGCAGCAACACCATTATCAAGCAGACCTTCATGCATCACCACCGGCCAGCTAGCAACACCACCACCACCACCACAAGGCTAATAGCTAACCCACAAGAGGCTTCCCACCACAAACACTCTACAGCTAAAGTTGGCCCACAACAGACACAGCCAAACTACCTGACAGACTCTACCAAGTTCCGGATCGCACTGAAGACAAGTTTGGAAGCAGTGGTGGTGGTGGTAGTGGTGGTGGAAATGTGTCAGGTGAATGGCAAGGTGTCAATCAAAGGTGCTGGTCTCAGGTGCTTCAGTGCAAGTGGTGGTGATGAGAAAGTGCGTGTCTGCCTGTCTGCCGCACGCACACGCACACGCACACGCACACGCACACACACGCACACACACACACACATACACACACACGTTTTAACTATTCAGAAATTTAAACTTTCTCTCACACTTCATACTTACTCTTATTTTCATTACTTTTCAGCAGCGATTACTGTTGTTAGAAGAGAAGGAAAAATAAAAGAAAATGGAACGAAGAGAAAAGTTATAGGTGAGGAAGAAAACTTTTGTCATGAGTCACATAAAAAAAGGGTATAAATATATAAATAATATACATTTTACGCCTTAAATAGAAACGTTATAAGACGGTGAATCGTTACGAAGAAAAGACTATAAAATAAAATTGTGTGAGAAATAAGATATAAAATGTGAAGGATGAATGTGATTATAAAAAAGTGTAAAAAGCGACAAGATGAGATTTAAAAAAAGGAAAATGAAGAAGTGGAGACATAAAACATGTTAATAAAGAACGATACAAGTGAAAAGAAAGAATATATTCATAAACAAATCTTGAAAACTTTATACATATTCTTATCTGAAATCCGTCCAGATCAGAAACGAGAAATATATTTTGTTTTTAAATGGTAAATATATATGTACAAAAAAAAGAGCTCGTTATTAAGAAGTAAAGAAAAAAAATATATTAAAAAACGTGTGACGGTTCAACGTATATGCAAAAAAATTAAAAAATAAACTGAAACATACGGAAAAAAATATGAAAATTACCGTAAAAGAAAAACAAAAAAGTACAAGAGATCAAATTATATGATATTGGCTACAGCGTCTTTACAATAATTACCAAGTGGAAGGAGTTGGGTAGAATAAAAAGAAAGAAAGAATGAAAGAAAGAAAAAGAGAAAACGAAAATAATGATAAAAAATACATAGCACGTAGATAATAAAGAAATGTTAGGTGAAAAATGAGAGAGAAGAAAGTAAGGAAGGAAAGGAAGGAGACATAGGAAAACAGGAAAGAAAGAAAAAATATGGAAAGGAGGAATAAGGACGAAAAGAAGAGCTAACGGGGACAAAATAAATCCTACGAGGAACGGAAAAAAAGAGAAAAATTGAGAGAAAAAGATGGCAATAAACCGTATATAGGAAGCTCTTCTCCCCAAAAGGAGGCAGCCCACGACATCTTACAAGGAGGTCAACTTTCCCCCCCTCTCCTCTCTCTCTCTCTCTCTCTCTCTCTCTCTCTCTCTGTCTCTCTCTCTCTCTCTCTCTCTCTCTCTCTCTCTCTCTCTCTCTCTCTCTCTCTCTCTCTCTCTCTCTCTCTCTCTCTCTCTCATCTACTCTTGACTCTTCCAGGGAGACGCATCGATTTTTTTCCTTTTTATCTTTTTGTTATTACTTTTTATGTCACCACGATCTACATTTTTCACGCGGTGCAAAAGTACTGGAAGGGGACAGGAAATGGCTATTGAGGTCATTTTAACCCTACGATCCAAGGACAATAAAAAGGAGGAGAGGACATGGACGTAGGAGTCAAGGAGGGAAGGGAGGTGACAGAGGGAGGGGAAGGATGGGAGGGAAGGGAGGGAGGGAAGGAACGGAGGGAAAGAGAAAGGGATAAAGGGGAGGAGGGAGAGAACAGAGGGAGGGAAGGGAAGGAAGGAAGGAGAAAAGGAAGAAGGGAAGGAGAGAAGGACAGAGTGAAGAGGAGGGAGGCAATGAAGAGAAGGATGGAGGGAAGGGAAGGGACGGAAGGATGGAGGGAGGAAGGGAGGAAGGGAAAGAAAGGAGGAATAATGGAGAGAAAGGAAGAGAAGGGAAGGGAAAGAGAGCAAGGAGGGAAGGGAAGGGAAGGAGAGAAAGGAGGAAAGTAGGGAAGATAACGGAGGAAAGGAGGAAGGATGGAGGGAAGGGAAATAAGGGAAGGGAAGGAAAGAAAGGAGGGAAGGGAAGGAAAGGGAACAGAAAGAAAGGGAAGGGAAGGGACAGGCTATTTTATACCTACGATCTGAGACACAAGGCAGAAAAAAAGATCACCATTTGTATTCATGTTATCAAACTACATAACTTTTACTAGTAGTAGTGGTGGTGGTGGTGGTGGTAGTGGTGGTAATAAAAGCATAGACGAACCCTTATATATTTTTTTCTCCTCTTTCTCTCTCTCTCTCTATCTATCTATCTATCTATTTATTCCTTTCATTCACCTTCACCTCAGAACGCACTAAGACGCAGCAGGAGGTGGTGGTAGCTTACTGTTAATTCCTTTGAGGTAATAATTTACATAAACACTAAATAAAGACTAAATAAAACCAAATTAAAAGACAATATTATGACAAAGAAAAAAGAAAAAAAAAACAATAGTAGTCATAACTAAAGAAAAAATATGACTACACACAAAAAAATATTGCGTTAACACTTCCAAGTTTTATGGTAAATAATGAAAACAAGTAAATTGGTCTATTTTACAATTAAAAAATTATATATATATATATATATATATATATATATATATATATATATATATATTTTCTAAGCAGAATTAAGCAGGTACAAAGCAGCTTGGAACATCTGTCCTACTGTTTACATATTGCAGCAGAAACCACCTTACTTAAACACACACCAAGGCATTTATTTCCTGCACGATTCATTTGTTTCTGATAACTGGTACCTCACTATATCCTTATAAGGAATACTGAGCAGTTGTCACACACACACACGCACACACACGCACACACACACACACACACACACACACACACACACACACACACACACACACACACACACACACGCATACACACACACACACACACACACAGCGGGATTTTTCTTTTGACGTGTTTTTGTTTTCCCTTAGCCAGTGCCCTTTTAATGTAACCATATACACACACACACACACACACACACA
>JAPQNM010000018.1:19680412-19682912 GCA_029783475.1 Metacarcinus magister
TCAGAATGAGAACACACACGCATTATTACAGAGAAAAAAACAAAAATAATGAGAGGCAAAGAATGACGTACTGCAATAGAAAGAGAAAAAGAGTCGAAGGAGTAAGAGGAAGGAAAAATAAAAATAGGAGGAGGAGGAGGAGGAGGAGGAGGAGGAGGAGGAGGAGGAGGAGGAGGAGGAGGAGGAGGCCAGCCAGGTAAGGACGCACAGGTGGAGAGGTGAGGCTGCAGCTCTCATTACTGGGGACAGACGGGGTGCAAACAACAGTAAACAACAGTAAACACACACAGCAAACAGAGACAGAGACAGGACAACAGTATGCTATGCCACATTGCCCTGGCCTGGAGGAGGGAAAGACAATGTGTGTGTGTTTGTGTGTGTGTGTGGGAAGGGGCGGCAAAAAATATGCTGTGGAAGTAGATAATAAGTTCAATGAAGAGGAAGATAAGGAAAGTGAGAGAGGATGAGTAGACAGGTTTGAGGAAGAAGAGTATAAGTGTGCAGAGGTGGAAGGAAAGGTTAGATGGAAGGGACGGGAAGAAGGAAAGGTGAAAATTAAAGAAGTAATGAGTGGTCTTATAAATATTACAATGAAGAGATAAAACAGTACCTTCACATCTTACCATAACCTAACCTTAATATGCTAACTTACCTCCTTCACTCATTACTCAGTCCACACATTGAAGTAAGCTTTTAACTCAGAAGGAAAGATTAAAGACAGAAGGAGAAACACAAGCATACAGACAAACAGACAGACAGACAGACAAAGTTTAGGGTACTCCAGTGAGACTGTTAGGTTTGAAGTTCACTGAGTGGCGCCTCACGAAGTTACAGCAACTCCAAATTAGGACAACTTATACATTCCAATGAAGTAGAATTTGGGCCAAAGCCACAAGGACTCACATTGAGGAGGAGGAGTAAGAGGTGGAAGAAGAGGAGGAGGAGGAGGAGGAGGAGGAGGAGGAGGAGGAGGAGGAGGAGGAGGAGGAGGAGGAGGAGGAGGAGGAGGAGGAGGAGGAGGAGGAGGAGGAAAGATCCATTTACCTATCAAGTAATCAGATTATATAGGTCTCTCTCTCTCTCTCTCTCTCTCTCTCTCTCTCTCTCTCTCTCTCTCTCTCTCTCTCTCTCTCTCTCTCTCTCTCTCTCTTTCAATACTCATTCAGGATGCGCAAATATAACAATAATGTGTTGCTCTATGCAAATTTGTCAGTAAAGAACAAGAATAAGAACGTTTTTTTTTTTATTACTCAATCTATGCTTTAAGGAAGATCAGATACATAATAATATATATATATATATATATATATATATATATATATATATATATATATATATATATATATATATATATATATATATATATATATATATATATATATATATAATTATAATCTAAAGTTTCTGGTGATGCCATATATCTATCAACTTTCCCTTCTTGAACTCATTTTCATATTTTCATTCTCTCATTACAGGGTTGGATGAATATACCTTCTTGGGGTTAAAAGCGGAGGTGAAGACGTTGTTATGTTACTTTGGAATACTGTACTAGGGTTGTTCGGACTGAAATCTTCCATGTTATCCCTCTACTGGGTGTTCTGTGGCTGTGATCGTACTTAATATGTATGCTTTAAGAGGACAAATGCAGTGTAATGAAAGTTTATGCTGATTTTTCTCTTTATTGTGTTATATGAATTTTACTTCTGCTTGCAAATATACTTACACTTACACATACGCGCACACACACACACACACACACACACACACACACACACACACACACACACACACACACACACACACACACACACACACACACACACACACACACACACACACACACACACACACACACACACACACACACACACACGCACAATCACTGCCGTTTTCCATACAAATATCCGCTCGGTTTCATAATCATCCAATGATATTTAATGATGTGTGTGACAAACTAAAAAAAAGAGCCGTCAACCCCTACCCCTCTATCCTAGCAAACATACATCAAACACGCCTCGTCTGCCTGCCTGGCTGGATAGTTCTTGTTAACTTAATAATAGTGATAAAGTGGCAACACGCTGAAACAAAAATTTATTCGCTATGATTTAATCGACAACAGATTTTCACCCAAATTTGATCATTCTTTTTTTATTTATTTATTTTTTTTAATTTTTTTTATATAACACATAGTGAGTGAGTGAGTGAGTGAATGGATGGTTCAATACTTGTTTTCATCCCATGTAATATATGCTTTTCTAGTTTTTGTTTTGTTTTATGTTTTGTCATTAGATAAACATCACGTCACGTCATATCGATACTATAAAGAAAATGTTCATATTTGTTATTATCTGCCTTTTTCTCTTTTTTTTCTTTTTATTCTATGGATTCTCCTTTTTAACATTACAATTAAAAAATATACTAAGGTCTGAAATTTCCCGACTTATTTATGCATTAAACAATAGGTTCTACGGACTAGTTTCCATTATCTTCAGTGTAATAA
>JAPQNM010000018.1:19687912-19690412 GCA_029783475.1 Metacarcinus magister
TCCTCTATTCATCTTATATTACTTATTCATCATCTATTTTTTTTTTCAACCATCTCCTTCATTTCCTTATTATTTTCTATAACTTTGCATTACACATTCACTAATTGTTTTTTCCACTACCTCCTCCTCCTTTTCCTCATTATTTTTTTATCCATCTTGCATTACACATCCACTAATTGTTTTTTACACCACCTCCTCCTTTTCCTCATTATTTTTTACTCATCTTGCATCACATATCCACAACCACCTTCCACCTTTTCCTACCTTCACCCTCTCCTCCTCCTCCTTCTTCTCCTCCTTTGTTTGTCTCTCTTTGCAGTTAGCGAGGCAATAAAATATGAGGCATTACAACTGCAGTGTGCAATTCTGATAACAGCTCCGTGGTGGTGGTGGTGGTTGTGGTTGTGGTGGTGGTGGTGGTGGTCTGCAGTGCGAGACCTCTAACCAAGCCTCTACGAAATCAATTACATGTCCTCTCGCTTCTGTGCTGCTCCTGGCGAGGCATAGCGAAGCGAGAACCAAGCACATGCAGAACCAAGTGGTGTCTGTTATGTTCCTCTGTTCTGCTGCATGTGACAGCCGTGGCACCGATAACTTGGGTGTCCATGCAGGTAGATAAGTGTTCTGTTTGTTCTGATCTTTGTGTGAAGGAGAAATGGAGATGCTACGACCAACCTTGACTGTTTATTGTCGTTGAATAATTAAGGTGATTAGGAATGGGCTTGTTAAAGGGTGTTTGGAGAGAGAGAGAGAGAGAGAGAGAGAGAGAGAGAGAGAGAGAGAGAGAGAGAGAGAGAGAGAGAGAGAGAGAGAGAGAGAGAGAGGAGAGAGAGAGAGAGAGAGAGAGAGAGAGAGAGAGAGAGAGAGAGGAGGGGGGTGGGGGAGTGCCAGAGAAAAACATTCACCTCTGGATTCTGCTTATTCGAGCGAGCTGATTATATCCTGTGTGTGTGTGTGTGTGTGTGTGTGTGTGTGTGTGTGTGTGTGTGTGTGTGTGTGTGTGTGTGTGTGTGTGTGTGTGTGTGTGTGTGTGTGTGTGTGCATTTTTAACACGTCTCTCATGTGTGTGTGGAATACGAGTTCCTTTCGTGAACGTGTTTTTTTATGTAATTACATGTGTGTTTATTCCCCGCGTGCGTCTGTGTCGGCGGGAGGCAAGTGTGATGAAGGTATTCGTGTGTATGTATATGTGACCGTGAATGAATGTGTAGCGTTATGTACGTATGTAATTTAGGTGTTTAGTGACTTGCATAACACACACACACACACACACACACACACACACACACACACACACACACACACACACACACACACACACACACACACCACACACACGCACACAACAAAAAAATCGAGCTATATGTACGTAGTAAATGTAAAATTGTTTCAAATTCATTCATATAAACTTTTCAGACGAGAATCAAAAACAAAAACAAAAACAACAGCAACAACAACAACAACAACAACAACAACAACAATTACTACCACCACCATTATGAATACCAATAATCACTATACATACTAATATCATACTTAACACAAACAACAATTTCAACCACATTCCATTTTCAACACAGAACCAATTATATCATTTTCATCACATCTACAAAACATACAACCTTTTACCACACACTTTTAACAGCCTCTAAAACACCCTTACCACTTATTATCCACATTTCATTAACTTTTCACTATCCTTTCAACACGCACTCACTACTCACGGGTATCGATCCTGGGAGTGAGAAAATCGTTGAACACTCAATAACTAAATCGCAGTCAATCTCAGGTCATGGCTTCGGTAATGTGTACGGAAAGAATCTCAATCTCTCTCTCTCTCTCTCTCTCTCTCCTCTCTCTCTCTCTCTCTCTCTCTCTCTCTCTCTCTCTCTCTCTCTCTCTCTCTCTCTCTCTCTCTCTCAAGATACGCTTAGTCTTGCCAAGCTGGGAAGAGGCGGTGGTCATGCAAATGGGTTGATGGAAGGAAGGGGGTGAGGGAAGAAAGGGTGATGAAGGGTCGGGTGAGGGAGAATGGAGTGAGGGAGGAAGGAGTGATGGAGAAAGGGGTGATGGGAGGAAAGGATGACGGAAGGATTAGTATGAGTTTTTCTTTTTTCTCTCTCTCTCTCTCTCTCTCTCTCTCTCTCTCTCTCTCTTTCTCTCTCTCTCTCTCTCTCTCTCTCTCTCTCTCTCTCTCTCTCTCTCTCTCTCTCTCTCTCTCTCTCTCTCTCGTCTGTTTTACTTCAGGGCTATACAATTTTCCCTTCAATTCTGACTTCCAATAAAACTCAATTTTTGTTTGAACTGTTTTTTTTATTTTTTTTTATAGAATTATTAAGTTTTCGTTTTTTTCATATTTTTCGAACCACTGAAATATTTGCTTTTCGTCTATACACACACACACACACTCTCTCTCTCTCTCTCTCTCTCTCTCTCTCTCTCTCTCTCTCTCTCTCTCTCTCTCTCTCTCTCTCTCTCTCTCTCTCTCTCTCTCTCTCTC
>JAPQNM010000018.1:19707912-19710412 GCA_029783475.1 Metacarcinus magister
ACTTGCTGAGGATATCGCTTTTACCCTCCTGAGCGTGGTAATAGTGATACAAGGAAAGACACACACACACACACACACACACACACACACACACACACACACACACACACACACACACACACACACACACACACATTCACAAACTATGGATCAGAAAAAAATGTGTACATAATAAAAGGTTAACACGTTGTAAATCTCGGTTATATTGTGGAAATGTCCAACTGATGAGAGAGAGAGAGAGAGAGAGAGAGAGAGAGAGAGAGAGAGAGAGAGAGAGAGAGAGAGAGAGAGAGAGAGAGAGAGAGAGAGAGAGAGAGAGAGAGGAGAGAGAGAGAGAGAGAGAGAGAGAGAGAGAGAGAGAGAGAGAGAGAGAGAGAGAAAAAAAAAGTAGTATCTATATATAACCCCCAAAATATATAAACTTACATAAAAATAACGAAATCTAAACCAAAAGTAAACGATATATGAGCGAGGGAGAAAAAAAAAAGGAAATAGTTTCATCTCTCTTTTTAAGGGCAGACTAAAATTTTTGGAGTCTGACCCCCGTGGTGGGGGCTGTCTGTCTATGGTGGAGACACATGGCTGTGGAAGTCTATCATTTGTACCTAAGACCATCAATCAGTCACTCATGTATATCTAAAGCAAAATTTATTGTGTTTTAGTCTATATTACACACTTCCTTTCCTTATCTTATGAAGGGAATAATATCAGAGTGTTTTGTTCCTCGCTATACGTGAATGAAGTAAGACACACTGAATACAATAACAGAGAGGAGGAGTTACAGGTAGAGAGAAAGAAGGGAAATAGAGGAGATATTTGTCGCATCTTCCATTTCGTTGCTTCCGTGAAACCAACCATTGCCAGCTTCTTTCTCCCTCTTTCCCATTTAGAAGCTTCCTTTCTTCCTTCCTCCTCTTCCTCCTTCTCTTCCGCCTCCGCCGCCGCCTCCTCCTCCTCCTCCTCTTCCTCTTCCTCTTCCTCCTCCTCCTCCTCTCCTCCTCCTCCTCCTCCTCCTCCTCCTCCAGACACTATCTAGAGCAAGAAAATTGGGAGATTACAACGTCGAACATAATACTTAGAAGATTTTTTCTCGTGTACGTGTGTGTGTGTGTGTGTGGTGTGTGTGTGTGTGTGTGTGTGTGTGTGTGTGTGTGTGTGTGTGTGTGTGTGTGTGTAAGCACTTCGTTGCACAAGGCCTAATTGGTGAACAAATCATAATTACGTCATATAATTATGTAACAAGCTAGTAGTCTTTTTTGTTTTGTTTGCATAATTACACAAACACAACTTTAAAAAGAATTCAAACACTGAAAAACGTACAAACTCACACTCACTTTTGTAACCACATCCTTGCCTTACCACCCTCACCTTCCCCTCACCTTCCCTTCTCCAACCCTTCTTCTAACACAATCTTCTTACTTTCCCCTTCCTTCTCTTTCCTTAAACGTCTCTACCTGACCCTCCGCTCCTCTCCTCTTTCCCTGCCCTCCTCACCTCTTCTACTCTCCCCTTAACAGACCCCTTGCTGCCTTCCCACACACAGACCCGCACGCTTCCCACCGTCCCTTGAAACACATGCTGACAGTCACTTAAACGAAGAAAACTTGAACGGTTTTAATACATCCTCACGCCCCTGGGATCGCCCGAGGAAGGGAGAAAAGGGATTAAGGGACGAGGGAGCAGTAAATGGATGGGGAGGGATAAGTGAAGAAGGGATAAAGTTAGGACAGAGAAAGTAAAAGAATAATTTGAAAGGAGATGACTGTGGAAAAGAGAGAGGGGAGGTACATGGGCAGTGAAATGAAGTTGTGGAAGGGAGAAGATGATAGGAATAAAGAAAGAGGAAAGTATGGGTAAAAAGGAAAAGGATGAAAGGAAGGAGAGAAGGAAGGAAAAGTCGACTGAACAAAAAGTAAGCAGGAAAAAAATAAATAAAAAGTGAAAAAAAAATATATAAAAGCCACACACACAAAAAAATAAATATACAGCAAAACACACATAGAAAATAAAATAACGTAATTGAATGCTAAGGTAAAGAGAGAGAGAGAGAGAGAGAGAGAGAGAGAGAGAGAGAGAGAGAGAGAGAGAGAGAGAGAGAGAGAGAGAGAGAGAGAGAGAGAGAGAGAGAGAGAGAGAGAGAGAGAGAGAAAGATGAGAGAGAGAGAGAGAGAGAAGAGAGAGAGAGAGAGAGAGAGAGAGAGAGAGAAGAGAGAGAGAGAGAGGAGAGAGAGAGAGAGAGAGAGAGAGAGAGAGAGAGAGAGAGAGAGAGAGAGAGAGAGAGAGAGAGAGAGAGAGAGAGAGAGAGAAAAGAAAAAAAAGAAGGAAAAAAAAAGACAGTCAAACTCTCAGCTCAACATCCTCCTTGACACTGTATCCCAAACGAGGCCATCACTTCGTCCAGCTATCCGTCACATCACTGTTTGGCAGAGTGATCAGGACATTTGTATGGTAACCGAGTGGTCCTGGGTTCGATCTTAAAGATTTACTTCCGAGTATCTAA
>JAPQNM010000018.1:19717912-19720412 GCA_029783475.1 Metacarcinus magister
ACTAGATTACTCGCGGCTGCTTTCTCTTAATCTCATAAATAACTTCGTGAAAGACATCCTCCTCAGGCCACTAGTCAACCAGGTGATGAATGAGCTGCACCTCCACGTGACTACATAGATGAAAGTGGGACATATATAGTATGTAGTTACTATACACCATATACTTTTTTCCAATACACACGTCAAGGGAGTTACTGACGGTGTTATTCGAAATGTCAAAGCAATTTAATATTTTTGTAATGTTCCGTCTGAATGAACCACCGTCATATATGGATCATCTATTTATTTATTTCGCAGCTAAAACCAACAGTTACGTTTTTCCCTATATATATAGAAATTACAGTTAAAAATGCAACACAATATGTTACATGTATTTTGAGCATAAAACTGACGTCAGATGCGCGGGAGGAAGATTCTAACTCCCACATTGCAGAGGGAGGCAGGGAGGGAGGGAGGGAGGGAGAGAGGGGGGAGGGAGGGCAGCAATCAGTACAAAGGGAGGTAGGGGGGGAGGTGGTCGAAGGCTTAAAAGCAGGCGGGTGGAAAATAATTACAAAATATATTCATTAAGTTTTCTTGCTCCAAGTTGAAGGAAGGAAGGAAAAAATAATTAATTCATTAAAAATACATATATAAACGAAATAATATATTTTCATGGAGCCTGTTTGTCTGTCTGTCTGTCTGTCTGTCTGTCTATCTATCTTTCTGTGTGTGTGTGTGTGTCTGTCTGTCTGTCTGTGTCTGTCGGTCTAACAATCAATCAATCTATTAATTTATTCATCTGTATCTATTTGCAATCCAAAATAGACGTGCAAATAGAGAGAAATGAATAAAGGTTATTCATTGTTTTTATATCTGTCCATCTATCTACGTATTTTTGTATTCAGCTATTTAGGTGCGCGTTTAATAATAATACAACTCAACATATAGATAATACAACTATATACAACTTATAACTTTCCACAGATGTATTCGTAGTAATAGTGTTAGTGGTAGTAGTAGTGTTAGTGTTAGTAGTAGTAGTAGTAGTAGTAGTAGTAGTAGTAGTAGTAGTAGTAGTAGTAGTAGTAGTAGTAGTAGTAGTAGTAGTAGTAGTAGTAGCAGCAGTAGTAGTAGTAGTTTTAATAAAAATAAAATATAAAAAATTATAACATAATAAAAATAATAACAACAATATAACACTTAATATGTTCCACATTAGCTTCAAAACTGATATAATCATCAACAACAACAACAAAAACAAAAACAACAACAACTAGAGGGCCACTCAGTAGAACACAAAAGCCTCCGCCACTGCTGAGAATCTTGGGTATAGCCTTTGTAACAGCACTCATTCATTTTGCATCTCATCAAGGTTCTTATGATTACCTTCAGTTCAGCCAACACCTACAGACCTTTGTAACGGCACCCTCTCACATCCTGCCGAGGCAGGTGCTAAGAAACCACCCAAAGAAAAAAGCACAAAATCCCTTGGCAAAACCCGGTACCCATGCACTGCTGGGTGAACAGGGGCAGGAGTACAAGGAGATTGCCCGTTTTTCTCCGGTTCATCCGATAATAATGTTTTTTTTTTTAATCCTTGACCTTAAAAAAATAATAAACTTGGAGCCTAAAGATAGAGGGTCATGTTGATAAGGCTTTGCGAAGTTGTGTTAGGTTTTGACAGAAATATGAATATTTCTTAAATCATGATAGTTTTGGCAGCCAGCTTCGTGTTGGGTGCGACGAAGGTGGCGACCAACATACAGTATACAAGGAATACCACTGGCGACGTGGAACTATTCATGACCTCTACCTTTGACATTGACCTTTCAAAATTTAATGGAGTGGAGTTTTAGGGTAAGGGGTGATGTTGAAGTTTTATGAGGTTATGATGCATGATATTGTCAAAAAATTCATGGTGTTCTTAAGAAATCGATAACTAACGAGAAACATGCGAAAAAATAATAAAACAATGAAAAAAATACGTCAACAGGAGTGAAACAAACACGATTGAAAACCTAACCTCTCACTCAACTTCGGTGGCGGAGGTAACAACAACAACAACAACAACAACAACAACAACAACAAAATAATAACAACAGTAAACAGGACACACAACTCCATAAAAAAGTGGAATGAAAATTAAACAAGTAAATTTAATCAGAGGCCAGAGTTTCATTGCCAGCTCGCGTGTCACAGCGCAAACCAATCGCTGTATCGACAGCCGACCAGCGCGATAATCCGGAGGGAGAGAGAAAAAAATAAATAAATAGAAAAAAAAGTTAGGCAGGCGGGCACGGGAGAAAAAAGAGAGGGGGGGGAAAACGAAAAATAAAAACAAATATAATAAAAACAGGTGGCTGAAAACATGCAAAAATACTCCTCTAATTGAAATAAAACAGGTACTTTGGCAGCACTCATTTTGATCAGGTCGTGGGTGTAAAGGTGTAGGGAACGACTCAACTATGGGGTGGTTACTGATATTACTGAAATACTGAATGTTGTTATGTTGTGTGTA
>JAPQNM010000018.1:19725412-19727912 GCA_029783475.1 Metacarcinus magister
AATGTTGTGAAATAATTGTTGTAGTGTGTTCTATCGTTGTACTGTGGTTGTGGGAAGTGTTAAAATGTACTATAAACACAGTCATTGCAGCTTCATCAATATTCACAGGAAAATTATAGTATGCGTTTTGTTTATGTTTCACTGACGCACTTCTCACTCACGAACGTACGCTGTTGATTTTTCTTTTCTTAAATTTCTTACGTTATTAGAATTAAGATGAGCGAAGATAATTTTTTTTTTTTTTTATCATATTAAGGTTTGTGTTGATCACATGAAAAATATGGTTAGATGTCAATGAAATAAACAGTACGTATTAAAAAACAAGAATCATTACATTTGGATGCCGCTTCCAGTAACTAGGTTAGGTCAAAAATAAGATTCATAAAAAAAAAATATTCAGTAAGAGTTAAAAATATTTTAAGGTTGGAAACTATTTGTGTGCAGATAAAATTATTTCTTGGAAGCTTTGAGTTCAATTAATTCGAGCAAAAAGTAAAATCATTATATAAAATGTTTTGAAATTTAACAATCCAAGTTAAATTTCTTAAATAATGTCTAGACTTAAATAAATTGGTTAGCTGCATTTTAAACAATGATTTTATTTTAGGAAGTTATGACTATCAATGGGAATAAGTAAGTTGAGAGAGACAATAATATTTCACCAACATATTCAAAGTTCAGTGAGGCGACGCGAGCAAGACAACAGCCGTCATCATATAATTTTACTCCTACAGCGAAATATTCAACATCAATGACAATAAAACTTGATTTCCAAGATGCACCTCAGGGCTTTACTTTAATTAAGATTGGTCCGGAAAACAGCGTCACCAGATCGACTCTTAAACCAGAAACTACGACTTTTCCCTTTTTTCAAGAATCTTAATAGGAAGACGAAGGAAGGAAGTGATGATGTTATTTAATCAAGCGAAGGAAATAAATGGTTTAGACGTGACCAGGAGTGCAACGGAAAAGAAGAAAGAGAAAGAGAGAGAGAGAGAGAGAGAGAGAGAGAGAGAGAGAGAGAGAGAGAGAGAGAGAGAGAGAGAGAGAGAGAGAGAGAGAGAGACAGAGAGAGAGAGAGAGAGAGAGAGACAGAGAGAGAGAGAGAGAGAGAGATCAAAGTGAGTAAGGAAGAAACAAAAAGAAGAAACGAGTTACATAAAAGAAGGAAGGAAAGAAAGAGGAAATATAAGGGAAAAAAGAAAATTAAAAGAAAAGGGAATTAACCAAGGAAAGAAGTAGAGAGGTTAAGAAATAAAGAAAAAAAACAGGAAGGAAAAAATTTCAGAAAAAAGAAAGTAGAATAGAAAGCAAGTGAGAAAAAAATGTAAGTTATCATCCTTGATCGTATTACTTTTCACTTACAACGCACTTTTTAACGCGAGACAACGCTACACACACACACGCACACGCACACGCACACACACACACACACACACACACACACACACACACACACACACAAGCACAATTAGACCTCACTACATTCAATATCGAGAAGAGAAACAAAAGAAGGGAGGCAGGGATTAAGTAGATAAATAGATAGATAGATCGATAGCTAGAGAGGGAAAATTTTATACTTTCAAACAATTTAATCTCCCTGCAATCAATAGCTTATCTAGTGACGGAGTTGGTCGTTCTATAGAATATAGAATATAATATATAATAATATTAATATAATAATATAATATATAATGATATGTAATATAAATAATTCCAAAAATGTTGAATTTCCTTAAAGCACTATATTTAAAAGAAAATAGGAGTTATAAGATCTTTTCCCATTTTCACTAGGAAAATACATTATATTAATCATCATTTCTTTTCTTCTTTTTTGTTTGTCTCTCTCTCTCTCTCTCTCTCTCTCTCTCTCTCTCTCTCTCTCTCTCTCTCTCTCTCTCTCTCTCTCTCTCTCTCTCTCTCTCTCTCTCTCTCTTTCTCTTCTTAATCCATGTCTGTAGAGTGACTCCTCAAATACAACAAGACAGGTATATAGATCCGATGTGAAAAACAAAAACTTTATACAAGAACAAAATTAAATCCTATTTTCATTTTCACAACAATATTTCCTAAACAAAAAATCTTTTTCCCCAAAATTTGAGAGTTTCAGACAAAAATTCAGCAGCAATCCAACATTAACAACACTACTAATGTAATTCACTAACCTTTCTGAGGTGCGAGGAAGTAACAAGCATAAGCTTAATATATGCGATGGCACTGAGCGGCCCTGTGGAGGCACCTATGACCCAGTAGCGAGGCGAGGCATTGTTTGTGGGTAAGGGAGGAAAGGTAAGGCAAGGGCAGGGCAAGGCAGTGGTAGGGATGGTTACTACGGACTAAACTCAATCACACGTTATGATGATGGTCCTGTAATACCTCTGAAGCTTCTCATTAGCTGACAAAGGAAGGCAGGACGCAAGTCACTCACACAAGATGATAAGACTAGCGGCCAGGAATGTGTTATTTGACCTACTGACTCGTGGACACACTGGAGTAATTA
>JAPQNM010000018.1:19745412-19747912 GCA_029783475.1 Metacarcinus magister
GGAAACAGCACAGGTATAATAAAAGGAGGAGGAGGAAGGGGAAAGAGGCAGTATTTCCCTGTGAGTCTTACAAGGCTGGCACAACACAACACACATCGGCCTGCCATCAGTAAGGCAAAGAACAAATCATTACTTGCACACTCAACCCAACCTCTTACTGTGTCCTGGGTGGGTGAGAGTCCTTTCCCTTGACTCACTAAGGCTGAGGTGACACCTGGATTACCACAAACACTCACCTGTAAAGAGAGGAAAGCACATTAATAAAATAAGCATTTGTTTACGTGACTCTACCTTAAAGTACTTACCTGGTAAAAGAAAAACACCGTATGACGATTGACACAAGTATATTTTCTATAAGTAATTACTAAAGTGTTATATCCTATTTTCTCTTAAGTAGTCACCTGTAGGGATGAGAAAATACATTACCAAGATGAAATACCTCTTAACTAATTACCATAGAAGGACATAAGTTATTTTTCTTTCATATTTTTTTCAAAGCTTCAGTGTTTGATAAGATTACGAGGAATAAAAGCTGACAGGGAATTAATTTATTTTTTCTCTATTTCACAGAGGTTTTCTTAAGGGATGTTTAGGGATGAGTGACGCGCTCGAGGACTTCTCTTAAAGGTCGTTGCCTTGAATACTAATACATAGAGAAAGAGGATAAAGAGGGTTTAAAAGACCCATCTCTCTTTGTTTGGTTAGGTTAGGTTAAGTTAGGTTAGGTTTGGTTTAAAAGACCCATCTCTCTTTGTTAGGTTAAGTTAAATTAGGTTAGATTTGGTTTGAAAGACCCAACTCTCTTTGTTAGGTTAAGTTAAGTTCGGTTAGGTTTGGTTTAAAAGACCCATCTCTCTTTGTTAGGTTAGGTTAGGTTTGGTTTGGCTACGTTAGGTTTGGTTAGGTTAGGTTTGGTTTGGTCTGGTTTGGTTAGGTTAGGTTAGGTTAGGTTTAAAACAGCCATCTTTCCTTGTTTATCTGTCTGTGTGTATGTGTGTATCTGTGTGAGAGAGACATATACATTCCACTAAACAAGTATTACTAATCCACAGTGTAGTCAACCAGCATCACCACCAATTCATCTCAGTCCTCCCGGTAAAATATTCCTAATACATTTTTTTCTTTCTCTGCCGACGCAAGATAAACATTTGGAATTCACTTGCTACGATTATTTTTTTCCCGTAACTGTTGAGTGTTGGTTTTGGTGTTGGTGTGTATGTGTGTATGTGCGTGTGCGTGTGTGTGTGTGTGTGTGTGTGTGTGTGTGTGTGTGTGTGTGTGTGTGTGTGTGTGTGTGTGGTGTGTGTGTTTCCTTTCGCTCGTGAATTAATGGAACAGGAAATAATAATAATTCATTTCAGTACAAAAAATAACTAAGCGTTTAAACATGAAGGTGAAGAAAGAGAGAGAGAGAGAGAGAGAGAGAGAGAGAGAGAGAGAGAGAGAGAGAGAGAGAGAGAGAGAGAGAGAGAGAGAGAGAGAGAGAGAGAGAGAGAGAGAGAGAGAGAGAGAGAGAGAGAGAGAGAGATATACGAGGCGTAGATATACACAAAAGCAAGGGTGTAGCTACATAAATAGATATACAAATAGATACACAGAGACAGTAATGTATAGATAGATGAAGAGAAGTATAGATTGATAGACAGGTATGCCAATAAGAACCAGATACATACAGGTAAAGTGACAGGTGGGTGAAGAGAAAAATGTGTGTGTGTGTGTGTGTGTGTGTGTGTGTGTGTGTGTGTGTGTGTGTGTGTGTGTGTGTGTGTGTGTGTGTGTGTGTGTGTGTGTGTGTGTGTGTGTGTTTTAAATCGTATCCTTATGTCTATGTTATGTAGTTCCCTTCTGTTGTTTGTTGTTCCTGTTTGATGTGTGATCCGTGTTCATGGTCGGGTGTGTTATGTTCTGCACGTACTGTTTGTTGTTCTGCCTCACCTGTTTTTTTGATGTTATGTTTTATTCAAAATTTATTTTTTTTAGTCTATTTTTGTTTTTTGTTTAGTTTTTTCAGTTTCTTTTTTTTTGTCTATATTTTGTTTTTTCTTTATATTTTGCGTTTCTTTTTTTGGTAGTCTATTTTTGTATGGTTATATTTTTGATGTCTGTGTGCAGGATTTATTTGTGTGTAGGTTTATTCTTGTGTTTTCTATGTATTTCTTTTATACCTCATATGGATTTTTTTCTTTGCTTGCGTGTCTGATTTTTCTTATTATTATTTTAGATTCTCTTTTATATCATCATTCTTTTTAGTGTTGCATTTATAACAAATAGTAATATCATCTTGCATAATATCCCTTGATTAACTATACTTACTAATTGCTAACTTATCGAATTATAAGTGTTTTATCTAAATTTTATCTACATCAACTCACACTTAGTTTACGTTCCATCTTCAGTATAGAGTAAAATAAACAAACACACATCACGCAACATCTATTAAATAACAACCATCAATTTTTACTGCACTTCTGAACGTATAGAAGGGTGATTAATTCCCCTT
>JAPQNM010000018.1:19757912-19760412 GCA_029783475.1 Metacarcinus magister
GGATTTACATGATTAAAGAGTGATTTACAAGATTTAAGAGGGATTTAAAAGATTTAAATGTGATTTACATGATTACAAGAGATTTACAATAAATAAGGGTGATTTACAAATTAAAGGGAGGTTTCCAATATTTAAGGGGAATTTACACGATTTAAGGGTGATTTACAAGATTTAAGGGAGATTTTCAAGATTTCATGACCAATTTTCCTTCACTATTCCTACCCTGGAATGTTGTTTCCTATTGAATAAACAAAATTAAATGAATCAAAAGAAAGAGTAAAAAAAAAAAACCGGAAAAGATAAGTAGCAATTAGGTAATGTAAATATAAAAATAGTGTTACTAAGTAAATGTAAATAAAAAAATGAAAAATAAAAGAAATACGGAGGCCCAAAATGTTTTTCTTCATATTTATTCATTTATTTATTATTATTTTTACTTGTGGAAATTATTAAAAGATGCAATAGTTTGTGTGCACTGCTAACCACAGCATAAATTTTTTGTTTGGGTGGACGGGAGTAAAACACATTGAAACTACAGTGTACGGTAACCAAAGCCTCTACTGATACATAGGACGGTGGTACGGTAAGTATTGTAATTACGTGTATCCTTATTTATAGTGTTGTTGGATATGTAAATTATGTTGATATCTCTCTATACCTATTAATTTATCTATCTATCTATCTCTAATACCCCGTCTCACACACAGCACACATAATGAGAGTAATAATATTAACCTCAACAATAAAAACGATAACAAGAATATTATCACCATTAACAAACAACAACAATAACTTAAAAAATAACAAAGACATCATCACAATAATTACATCAAAACAAAGTACTATTACCAACGCCGTGATTGTTATTGTTATTGTTATTGTTGTTATTAATAGTATTGATGTTGGTATCTTCTAATAATAGTAATCCTTCCTTTCTTAACCCCACACCCTTTTCTGTTCCCCCTCCCTTACCATTACCATTACCATTATCATTTCAATATCATTACCATCATCATCATCATAGTCGCTTTACTTTCTCTTTCGCAATTTTTTTTTTAAGTCATCCTCTTCCTCTCTCGTAATACTAATGTTATTCCCCCTCCTCCTCCTCCTCCTCCTCCTCAATATCCACCTCCTCCTCCTCCTTGTAACAGTGAACAAGTCTGCTGCTGTTTGTTCTTCCTTTGTGTCCACCTCCATATACCACATACATTTCAATTCACTACCACAAGCACACATTAAGTTAGCATTCACCTCAGACACACCATAGTAGTAAGTCACTTTTAATAAAGGTTCCTGCCACGCCTTCCCATCCTTGCCCACCTCCGAGAAAGTACTGCAAACCAACTGTCACATATCTTGGTCCTACTTACCTTTTCCCAGCCCGTAAAGCCAATAAAACTATCTCTCGTACCCTTGAGAGAGAGAGAGAGAGAGAGAGAGAGAGAGAGAGAGAGAGAGAGAGAGAGAGAAGAGAGAAGAGAGAGAGAGCGCAAGTCTTCCCCTCTACTCAGCCACTCGCCACCATTTCAGTCCACACACAAGCTTACCTTATCCTCTCCACCCTTTCACACTCTTATTCCACCATTTCTCTCTTCACTACCTTCCTACCTCCTCTCCCTCTTCCCCATCTTCCTAGCCTCTCTTCGCACCTTCCTTCCTTCACTTCCTCCTCTTAACCCTTTCACACTCTTACTCCTACCATTTCCCTCTTCACCACCTTCCTACCTCCTCTCCCTCATCTTCCTTTCCTCTCTTCACGCCTTCCTTCCTCCTCCTCCTCCTCCTCCTCTTCAGCAGTAGCACCGACATAACCATTTCAAGTAACGATGTCAATTTATTTAACAGTTCAACGCGTTTCATTGCCGAAAGAATTAGATAAGTGAAGAGAAAACTAAATCTTTCGAAGAGCAGCGCGAAGTGAAAAGAAAAGGGAAGAGAAAGGGAGTAGAAGGAAAGGGAAGGGAAGGGAAGGGAAGAGGGAAGGGAAGAGGGAAGGGAAGGGAAGGGAAGGTAAGGGAAGGGAAGGGAAGGGAAGGGAAGGAAAGAGGAAGGGAAGGGAAGGAAGGGAAGGAAGGGAAGGGAAGGAAAGGCAAGTAAAGGAAGGAAGGCAAGGGAAGGGAAGGGAAGGAAGGGAAGGGAAGGGAAGGGAAGGAGGGAAGGGAAAGGGAAGGGAAGGGAAGGGAAGAGAAGGGAAGGAAGGGAAGGGAAGGGAAGGAAAGGGAAGGAAAGGGAAGGAAGGGAAGAGAAGGGAAGTAAAGGGAAGTAAAGGGAAGGGAAGGGAAGGGAAGGGAAGGGAAGGGAAGGGAAGGGAAGGGAAGGGAAGGGAAGGGAAGGGAAGGGAGAGAAACGGAAGAGAAACGGGAGAGGAAAGGAAGAGATGAGAAGAGAAGGGGAAGGGAGGGGAAGGGAAGGGAAGAGAAAGGAAAGTGAATGAAAGGGAGAGGAGGGAAACAGGAGTGAAATAATGGAAAGGAAGAGAAGGAAAAGGAATACTAAA
>JAPQNM010000018.1:19767912-19775412 GCA_029783475.1 Metacarcinus magister
GGGTAGGATGTGAGGCGTAGGAGGCGTGGGATAGCGTGGGAGGGTGTGGGAGGGAGTAAGAGGTCATGGTAGGGTGTGGTAGGAAGTGGCGTCAAGTCTAGCCTCCGTGTAATGCTCTTTTTAACGATTACTATAGAGAAAAGCCTATTGCGTGGGTGAGGCAGACGGCGGGGTAGGTGTTAGAGGGCGTGGGAGGAGGATGTGGTGCTATCCGGGAGTGTATCAAGGTGTCTAGGTGTTAGTGGGCTGCGCTAGGGTGTTCTTGGAAGGTGTTAAGGAAGGGGGTGGGTGAAGAGGTGATGACACTTGGACTAACTAGGTGTTGAGCAGGATGTTAGAGTCCGGTGTGTGTGTGTGTGTGTGTGTGTATTCGTACCTTTAACCCTAAAATACGTCAGGAATTCATGTCACGTTAACAAAGGAGAGGAAAGAAAGATAAAAAAAAAAATTCTCCTGCCTTGCATACACAAATATTTACAAACGTACACACATAAAAAAAATAAAAAAAAGAATAGCGCACACACTCAAAATAGAACAAAAAAACTACAACCTTTTTTCATCCTCCCCTCGTTCCCTTACCTACCCAAACTTTCTCCTCGTATTTACCACCTGTACTTTTCCCTCTACCTGATTATCTCGTCACCTGTGCACTCGTTCCCCTTCCACTAAACCTTCAACACCTGTGATCATTAATTACGTTTAGCTAAATGGATCAGGTGTATTTACTTATCACAACTGTACAACAATTACTACGTGAATTACTGCTTGTGCTGCATCGTTCCCGTCAGAAACTGGTAATGAATCCTGACATACACACACACGCACACGCACACGCATAGCCATTACCAAGTAGCCATTAGTCGCCTCTATGCCATGAGCTGTTTAGGGTATGAATTGCATGTTGAGTGTTTTACGAGGCTTGGGAGAGTGTGTGTGCTCATGAGGAAAGGAAAGAAGGAAGAAGCAAGAACGAAGAGAGAGGAGGATAGGAGAAAGGAAACAGGAAGGAAGGAAGGAAGAATGAAAAAAGACGCGAGGACCGAGAATGGATGAAATAAAAAAGAGGAAGGCAAGAGGAAGGAGGAAGGAAGGAAGGAAGAGGAATGTAAGAAGGAAAGAGGAGTGTAGAATGAAGAGGAACGAGAATGGAGTGCTGAGGGGAGAGAGGAAGGAGGAGGAGGAGGAGGAGGAAGAAGAAGAGGAGGAGGAGGAGGAGGAGGAGGAGGAGGAGGAGAAGGAGGAGGAAGAGGAAGATGAAGAGGAGGAGGAGGAGGAGGAAGAGGAGGAGGAAGAGGAGGAGGAAGAGGAGGAGGAGGAGGAAGAGGAGGAGGAGGAGGAGGAGGAGGAGGAGGAGGAGGAGGAGGAGGAGGAGGAGGAAGAGGAGGAGGAGGAGGAGGAGGAGGAGGAGGAGGAGGAGGAGGAGGAGGAGGAGGAGGAGGAGGAGGAGGAAAGACACACAACGTGAGAGTGGGTTTATAAATAGAATGAAGAGCATAAGGAAGACTTGAGGGAATGGCTGAGTAAATGCATCAAGTGGTGTATAGCTTATTAAGGCATTGCAAAGACACCTGAACACACACATTGATATGCATTACTTGTCAATATGGACACACACACATACCCACCCACACACACAGACACACCCAAAAACATACACACACACACACACACACACACACACACACACACACACACACACACACACACACACACACACACACACACATCAAAAGAACAACATTAACATCAAATCCTTTCATATAGATCAATATTTCTTACTGATTCCCATGTATCTCAATAATTCAACCTTTCTACTATTAATCAAGAAAATAAACCAATAAGAATAATTCCATCGGGTACTTTATAAAAAAAAACATAGAGTAACAATAAAGAGATGAGAATTAGCTCCTGGCGTGGGTGACCTTTGAGGTGCTGTAGCAAAAAAAATAAAATACATAAAAAATATATATGAAAAGAAAAATTTTAAACACCATTATATTCATTCCGCAAGCTTGATAGAGCAACGCACCAACTCACATAACATATATTTCTTTTCTCTCATTTATAGTGTCAAAATGTCAGCATCTACCTTTTTTGAGTCAACCTAAAAGAAAAACTTAACTACCTGTATATATGTCTATCATAAATAATATAACGGGGAAGTGAGCGGCAAGTCTAATCACGAATTTATCTACGTATTTACCAACTCGTTTATTTGATTGCACTTAAACATCTACCTAACTATTTATTCATCTCCTTACCGGCCGCTTTTCATCTAAGAGAGGAGGTGGAGGGAGCAGGAGGCTTCTACAGCATAACCAATCCACGTCCCAAACATTAAGTCTGAGTGTTAGGTACATAACGCTACCTTCCACTTTTCTAACCTAAACCACGTGGTAGATGAACTTTCTTCTACTTTCTCTTACTTTCATTTATTCAGGCACGCTTTTCAATAGAGTGGAACAGAAAGATTTAGTTAATAAGATAACATCACCTGCTTACGACGTCAATGTCATCATGAAACTTAAGTGCCTTTTCTGGGACTTAATCTATATGGAAATTTTTAATCCTTCGCCCAAGTTTCATCACAGCGAAACGTGGACTCAATTTGCTCAACATTTACCTGAAAGTGATGTTGTAATCTACATGTAGGTAGGTACATACACGCACACGCATACACACACACACACACATACACACACACACACACACACACACACACACACACACACACACACACACACACACACACACACACACACACACACGACTCCCTTGATCCATGCGTGTGCAAGTAGCGTGTTAATGCACACGTTTTAGGGGAAAGGAAGGTAATAAACAGAATGCATAGAGGAGATGAAGCACGAAATTAAGGCCAAAAATGGACAAAATATGAAGTGTGTCTCCCTTCCTCCTCCTCCTCCTCCTCCTCCTCCTAAGAAGTATCCCTCACACTCTCAACTGCCCACCTAAATCTTGCCTCATTACCTTGTATTAAGAGACTATAATGATAATGAAGACGCACACCGAGCCACGTCTGCAACACCCAACACACCTGCGCCTCGCCACACCTATACCACCACACCCGAGTTGCTCTTTTTACACTCTGTTCTCCAATACTCTTCCTCACTTCAAAAGAAGGAAGGAAGAAACTGAAACTAGTAAAAATGTGGAAGTATATATCATGTACAGATATCACAACACACACACAACACAAACACACACACACACACACACACACACACACACACACACACACACACACACACACACACACACACACACACACACACACACACACACACACTGCACTCGTAACTAAAACATTGAATACAGCAGTGGAGTGACAGGTGAAATTATAATTACTTCCAAGTGTTGATACTAACGATAAACAAGGGGGAGCAACTTCATATCATAGCTCATACTTCTAAAAGGTGAACATATATCAAACCAGTAAACCAGCAGCAGCAGAAGTAGTAGTAGTAGTAGTAGTAGTAGTAGTAGTAGTAGTAGTAGTAGTAGTAGTAGTAGTAACAGTAGTAGTAGTATAGTGATTAGTTATTAATGAAATGTTATTAGATGAATAATATGTTATTCATCCGAAACTGCACCGTGTATGTATGTATGTATGTATGTATGTATGTATGTATGTATGTATGCATCCATGTATATATGTATGTATGTATGTGTGTGGGTGTGTATAAGAACCCAAAACATACAATTTATACACCAACACATGCTACAATATAATGATTAACACCATCAGCACCAGCAAAGAACAATAGTAGATAATTCCAGGTTTGGAGATGAGCCGTCGCGTGGACGTGAAGGAGGAGGAGGAGAAGGAGGAGGAGGAGGAGGAGGAGGAGGAGGAGGAGGAGGAGGAGGAGGAGGAGGAGGAGGAGGAGGAGGAGGAGGAGGAAAAGGGGGAGGAGGAAGAGGAAGAGGAGGAGGAAGAGGAGGCGTGGGAATAATGGATGAGGTGCTATAAGGAGGTGAAGCGTGTCGGCGTGAGTCAGCACTACGCCTCCCTTCCTGTAACGCACGGAGGGTGGGAGAGAGGGAGGGAGGAATGGAAGGAGAGAAAGAGGGGGAGGGGGGGAAGGAGGAAGAGGGGAAGGAAGAGTGGGAGGGAGGGAAGGGGGAGAGAGGGAAGGAAGGAAGGAAAATGGGGAACGATCAGCATGGAATCGGAAGTCTTTATCTTGATTACCAATTATACTTCTTCTGGGAGAGAACGTGTCGAGGTGTTCACTGCCATAAAGGAGGAGAAGGAGGAGGAGGAGGAGGAGGAGGAGGAGGAGGAGGAGGAGGAGGAGGAGGAGGAGGAGGAGGAGGAGAACTAAAAGGTAGAGAGAAAGGAAATTCAGGATTACATAAGAAAGAAAAGAAAAAGAAAAAATTAATAAGAAAAAATATACTAAATCTCTATAGAAATTTGTAACATTTCTTATCATATACAAACAATATACAATTATGTATTTCCAATACTAGTCATCTGAAGCTTGCAAGGGTAAAAAAATTAACACACACACACACACACACACACACACACACACACACACACACACACACGTGACTCCTTGCACTGTATAAAACTCAAGGTCATGCTTTCTATCAGATCTCTCTCTCTCTCTCTCTCTCTCTCTCTCTCTCTCTCTCTCTCTCTCTCTCTCTCTCTCTCTCTCTCTCTCTCTCTCTCTCTCTCTCTCTCTCTCTCTCTCTCTCTCTCTCTCTCTCTCTCATCACTCTCTCTCTCTCTCTCTCTCTCTCTCTCATCACTCTCTCTCTCTCTCATCACTCACTCTCTCTCTCTCTCTCTCTCTCTCTCTCTCTCTCTCTCTCTCTCTCTCTCTCTCTCTCTCTCTCTCTCTCTCTCTCTCTCTCTCTCTCTCTCTCTCTCTCTCTCTCTCTCTCGTTGCTGCAGTAATACCACCACAACCACCTCCTCTTCCTCTTCCTCCTCCTCCAATACTAATACTACTACTACCACCATCACCACCACCACCACCTTCACCACCTTCATCACCACCACCACCACCCCCACCACCACCACCACCACCACTACCACCACGTGCGTTGGTCACGTGCCTTGGTCTCGCTCACTCACTCCCTCGTCACTGGCACACTCCCACTTCACATAATTAACTCAATTATTCCACGCCAAGCCACGCATTCCACTCACGCTGCCGACACTCACTTACTTTCTCACTCACTCACTCACTCAAGAACTAAAACTACAAACACACAAATATATTTTCTCTTTCTTTTCTCTCTCTCTTTACTCTCTTCTATCATATATTTACTATTTTACCCATAAAATAGTACAATTACTTTACTTCTTTTCCACTCAAGTCTCCATGAATACCCATCTTAACTTTCCTTCATAGTAATTCCGTAATAAAAGACATTTCCTCTATCTCGTCTTGACCCTCGACTGAGACCACCTCGAGGCCGGTGACGCCCTGATCAGGTCACCGCACCCACCCACCAGGCAGGCAGGCTTACGGTCCACCACAGTCTACACTACACCATTAGGTAAATTAACATACACCCAGACGCCTTTCCTCCCTCGCTGTCTGCCTCCCAATGCTAACCTGTCGCTCTCAGTTCCGTGTAAGCTATCTGAATTTACCTTATTAATGATTATCCAAAATTATCTTTACATACCACTTAATAGTAACCGAGGAAATATTTAGAAACATATGCGTTACCCCCGAAGAAGTGGAGGTAAGGACGGCTGGGAAATGTGAAGAGCAAGGTTGATTGGGAAATGTAGAGAGGCATGTTGTAGGCAGGAGGCAGAGATGGTGATGATGGTGGTGGTGAGGCAATACTCGTGGTGGTGGTGGTGAGGCAGAGGACTTCATAGCATCTTCATTTGCATTCTGATTGGTTGGCCACGTTTTCCACAGCGAGTGAGTTGGTAAAGTCAACCTCTTCACGAACTTGTAACTTTTTTTCTAATTGATCAAAGAATATTCACTCCGCCCGGTTCGATGCATGAATTGAGTTAACAATCACACGCCATGACAACACGAGGACGATTCGGTGTGTGATATCATTGAGTTGAATTAATGTATGTATGAGTAATTACTGTCCGTCTGAGTCACATGCATATTGATAAAAGGGAAATAGGAGGAAATGTTAAAGGTTGATGGTATAAATCTTCACCATGATTGTGGAGGAAAAAAAGAAAATATGCCACGTTGAAAAATAATCGCCATTTGTTATCCAATAAAAAAAACAATTTCCCGAATGGTGGGTCATTTTGAGCAGAGAATGAAATGAAATGAAATCTGACAGCACGCGAAGTAAAACAATTCTAAAATAAATTTACGTCGTGACAACAAAATGCTTTCTCACTTCCACGTCATCATGGCCACACACGCACACACGCATGCACACGCACACATACATATACACACATACAAACAAACGAAAATAAACATAAAAGTTCCACTGCAAGGCTAAGAGACACTCACCCCTACAAAAAAGACCCGAAAAAGAGTTCTAAAAAAAATATAAAAAGAAAAACTCACGGAAATTTAAAAAGTGAGTATGAAAAAATAAAAAAATAATAAAAAGCTGAGAGCCTCGCCACACCACCTCGCACACCGACGCCCACCACCACCACCACCACCACCACCACCACCACCACCACCACCATCACCACCATCAACAACAACAACAACAACATCAACAACAACAACAACAGCAACAACAACAACAACAACAGCAACCCACGCTATTCAATGACGTGGAAGGTGTGGTGCTTCTGCCAGCCATTCCCCAACGAGTGTTAGGATAAAAATAAAATAAAATAAAATAAGTCATAAAATAAATCCAGTTTTTCGTGGTGTGATTTTTTTTTTTTACATTTTCTTCAAACGCTGAGACAAATTTTAGGGTTTGCATGCAACATCAAGGGTTTGATATATATTTCGATGTCTTTGTGGCATTATTTGGTTCAACGTATCAATATGTAGTTTATCGCCATCAAAGATACGTTAGAAAAGACATGTGTGTGTGTGTGTGTGTGTGTGTGTGTGTGTGTGTGTGTGTGTGTGTGTGTGTGTGTGTGTGTGTGTGTATATCCTCAGTCCTCAAGCAAGAGCATAGCCATTGCTCATTCCTTTCAACACACACACACACACACACACACACACACACACACACACACACACACACACACACACACACACACACACACCAATCTTCCTCTCTATGCTATACAGAGATCGTTCATCTTGCACCTCAATATCCTCAGTAATACCACTTCACACTTGCTCTTTGTCCCGGCTGTGTATGCACCGGAGCCCTTCCCACCTGGCGCGTACCCATTTCATTCCCTCCCTATGCATAAATCAGCGCACCTTTCCCCTCGTCGTCGACACCCTCCTCCTCCTCTTCTTCCCCTATACAAGCGCCCTCAACTCACTGCGATGAATCAACCTCATTAAAAGCTGAGCACGTCTCCTTGCCAATTAATCTGAGTTT
>JAPQNM010000018.1:19780412-19782912 GCA_029783475.1 Metacarcinus magister
TTTTGAATTTTGTTCACGATAAAGATGCGATTGGCTGTAAGGTTCCAAATAACTTTTAAAGCAAATTCGCAGTAGGCATACATACAGACACACACACACACACCCATACACACACACACACACACACACACACACACACACACACACACACACACACACACACACACACACACACACACACACACACACACACACACACACACACACACACACACACACACATACACACACACACACACACAGGACATTCATCGAGGAAAACAGTCGTTCGCCACAAGTCAGCAGTGATGAATGGGATGAGGGTCGTGAGGAGAATAGCAAGGAGGAGGAGGAGGAGGAGGAGGAGGAGGAGGAGGAGGAGGAGGAGGAGGAGGAGGAGGAGGAGGAGGAGGAGGAGGAGGAGGAGGAGGAGGAGGAGGTGGAGGAGGAGGAGGAAAAAGAGGAGGAAGATGAGGAAGAAAAGTACAAAGGAGTACAAAGGAAGAACAGACAGCAACAGTACCACTAGACCTAACGAGGCTGTCCGTGTGGCTACACATTACTACTACTATAGGATCTAAATGTTAGAAACAAAAGGACAGCAAAGTAGAAGGCACCTCCCCACCCACCTCTCCCTCCAGCCGAAGCTGGGCGGAAGAGGAAACGATACCATGAAGTATGGACAAACTATCATGGAATTTGTGTAGGAAAGTGAAAAAATAGGACTAATATATATAAATATATTATATATATAAATATATAAATATATATATATATATATATATATATATATATATATATATATATATAAAAAGAGGAGTTGGAAGAGGAGTTAGACGACGAGAAGGACGAGGAAAACGAGGATAGGGGGAAGAAATAAAATAAAGGATAAGAAGAGGTGGACGAAAAAGAGTAAGAGGTGGAGGAGGACCAGGAGAAGTAACATGAACAAGAAAAAAAGGAAGAGAATAAAAAAAAGAAGTAGAGGAAGCATGATAAGGTAAAGTAACAGCAGCTATGGATGAAAGTTTTCGTATAACAAAGAGAGAAAAAAAACTATACCAAAACTTTTGAAAGAGAAGAAGAAAAAAAAATTACTCTCCAGCACAAAGTTTCACCGGATGCCTTTGTCGGTCACCAGAAGGCCTTTGGTATGGCCAGTGAAGAAGTTGAGCTGCTATGTTAGCCCTTCCAGGAACTTCTTACTCAATAGAGCCAAATGATGAGGAAAGGGGCGGACTTATAAGGAAGTTGAGGAAAGGACACGAAAAATAAACAGGAAAATGTATGAAAGAGAATAATAGGAGAAAGGGCGTACAAGGAAGATGGAAGGTAGAGGAAAGGATACGAAGAATAGACAGAACGTATGAAAGAGAATAACAAGAGAAAGGACATACAAGAAAAATGGAAGGTAGAAGAAAGGACACGAAAAATAGGCAGAACATATGAAAGAGAATAACACAAGAAGATGGAAAAAAATAACTCGAAAAAAGACAAATTATGATAAAGCATGACAGAAAAAGAAAAAGGTTAGATGAAAGAGAACGACAGTAATTGGAAAAGATTGTTTTGGAATGATGAACCGATGGAAAGATTGTAAAAAAAAAAGATGATTGGGCGAGTTACAGGTGAGCTGTCTACCTGAGAAGCTCATCAAAGGGGCACGACACACTAATTAGTCCCTAAATGACAGCTTAATAAGGCGGAGATGTCGTATTTGAGTAACGGCTGAATACAATTAGCATTCATATGACATTCTATCTCACATTTATCCGTTTAACTCGTATTTTCCCTTCAGTATTTTAAATGGATTATATTTCTTTTTTCTTTTTCTCTCTCACTCAGGTCTTTCCTCGCGTAACTAACATACCGTATACACACCACGCCCACAGCACCCCAGGAACGCCGCCACAACACATACACAAACATACATAAAACACTTACGTTACAGCTCATAAAACCATATTAGAGACACGCACACACGGAAAACACACATACATAAGTTGATTTCTCCTCCTCGTGTGTGTATGTGTGTGTGTGTGTGTGTGTGTGTGTGTGTGTGTGTGTGTGTGTGTGTGTGTGTGTGTGTGTGTGTGTGTGTGTGTGTGTGTGCGTGTGTGTGTGTGTGTGTGTGTGTCTGTGCGCGCGTGTGCGTGCGTGTGCGTGTGCATGTATGTGTGTGTGTGTGTGTGTGTGTGTGTGTGTGTGTGTGTGTGTGTGTGTGTGTGTGTGTGTGTGCGTGTGCGTGTGTGTGTGTTTATGCACCGAAGATGTTTTACCCCATTTCAAGCCTCTTCCACATACACACACGCGTTGTTTCTTTTTTTCCTCTCCCACTCTCTTTCTCTCCTTCATCAGACTTCTCCAGAAAGCACGCACGAAGGAGTAAAATTCTTGGTGTGTATGAGACCGGCGAGGCGAGGCGAGGTAGAGGTGGAAGTGGAGGTGGAGGTGGAGGTGGAGGTGGACGCTTCAAGGTCTAAAACAGAGCTGCAAGTCCCAGTGGGTGGCGATGGTTTTA
>JAPQNM010000018.1:19792912-19795412 GCA_029783475.1 Metacarcinus magister
TCACGGAATGAACTTTATTATTTGGCTTTGTGAGTTCACCTTTTCTTGTCTAAAATGGAGATGAATACTAAGAGCATTAATGTATACGTCTAAGTTACATCAAGACCTTCAATAAGCATTTATCGGAACCATTACTACGCTCATTAATAATTCACGACGCATCAAGGGAGAAGGGAAGGACGAGTATCTCATATATGGTGTTGCATAAAATATCAATATGCAAAGAAAGACCCGAAGTTCTTTTCACTTTTCATAACTTTTACCATCAATATAACGGAATTTGTCACTATTAAGGAGACACCACAAATCATTCCTCATTTTCTCTCTCTATTTATTCCTGTATTTTAATTAATACACTTTATCTGCAGCAATTACAATGATTACCGCACTCCTTTGTTGCACCAATCACACTATTTTTCATGGCTACTATTTGCTTCATGCAATTATTCATGTTCATCTTGAGCTGGACAATCAGCATCAACATAACAATTAACATAGTGAGCGATCACCACCAATCATCATAAACAACCATCATGACTTTCAATTATCATCACTACAACACTCATTAACGTCAGTCATCATTAATTACTTGTGAACATCCTGCAATTACACGTGGGGAAAAAAGTCTGCGGTATTCGCCACCCTTGGTTCATTATCCCACTAAGCTAAGGATAAGAACTCTACGGTAATAAAGATTTTCAATACACACGCTTGCTAATACTGACCGCCACCAGAATACCTAATATACCTTCTATTTCACTAAACTGTAAGAGACATGTAACCTCATTTACCTTTGTGATCCATTCAGTGATATACTCAAGGGAATGAATGGAAGGACTTTGGTCACAATAACCCTAATGACCTCAACAATTACACGTTCACCGGAGCCTAATTATCAGCAGCTGGTAATTCATGTTTGGTTAAATAGCAATAACACAATTACATCACACTAGTACCAATTCATATTACACGGTCCACCTGTCTGCGAGTATGGCAAAAATGTGTACCATGCAATGAGTAAGTGTTCATTAATGTTCATAAATCTTGCCGAACACTGAAAACAGGATGAAGGACGCCCGCTCCCTAGAGACACAGCAATAGCAGGTAATCCCGTAATGGATGAAATCCCGCTCACAATTGGTTTACATAAAAGCAAAACATGATTTACTAACCATAAAAAAAAATACTTTATGCAAACCGTTCATTTGATCCATCACATACATTATTTTTTTTACCTCAGTTTAACGCAAGAACAAAGCCAGCGCAAAGGTTAGCTTACAGTACCTTAACTTTAATCATCAACACTCAACATTGACGGACGCACACTAGCAGTAGGAGAGCAGCGAAAGACTAAGTAACAATAAACAACAGAAGTAAACGTCTCCAAGAGACTTAACACGTATGTTTGACTCTCTAAATGATGTTTATGAACTAGAAAGCCTAATATAAGACCAGCCAAAGAGACAGACTAAGGGTTCAATCATACATATACTGTTTCCTCCCTTACGTATTCTCGTTCCTGCCGTGTTCCTCTCATGACTTTAGTACATCACCGAATAATCTCCTCCCCTCGTCCTTCCCTTTCGAGTATTTACATCAAGTATTTTGCACAAGGAATACACAATGAAAATAATACAAGCTCTTTTCACAAAGGAATTACCGGTGCACAGTACTTCCCCTCTAATTATTTTTTTTACATTGTCTCCATCATTCAACTTAAATGTATATGTTCTTTCATGTCACCTACATTTTCCAATTCCATCATTATTATTTTCTTCACTTTACCGACTCACACTTATCTTCAGTCAACAAGAGAATGGCAAAGAAGCAAGTCCAGCATCTTATATTTCTCTTTCCCACACACAGACAAAAATAAAATCCTTTTCCATTATGTTCTTCCCTAACTACCCTCCAAAAAAGCCCCACCCACAAAAAAAGAAACATTCCACCTCACCATAAAGTATTTCTTCACAAAAATCAATATCACACCGTCTATAAATCTCTAGTTTAGTAGTAATAAATCGACCAAAGGAAATGGACAACAAAAGAACGCAAGGGGCGGCGGAGGGGGAAAAATATATATAAAAAAGTGAAGGAAAAAAACGTTGCCATCGATTTGAACAGACTGAAAAAAAGGGTTTCTGGAGAGGAACAAAAGAAGGAGAGAAAATGGTGAACGGGTCTAGGGAAGAAACAGGAAGAGTGGACAAGGTTAGGAAAGGACGAAGAGGAGGAAATGTGGGGCGGGAGAAGAAAGCTTCTGTGCCGTAACTAAGAGAACAAAGCACTCTGGAAGGGAAAGAGGTGAAGGGATAAGAAGAAACCAGAAGAGCGAACGAAGCTGGGAGAGAAGTAAGGCGGAAAAAAGAAGAAAATATAAGAAATAAACAAACAGCCACTCTCTCACGACGAAGGAAGATGAAGCACCTCCACACACACACACACACACACACACACACACACACACACACACACACACACACACACACACACACACACA
>JAPQNM010000018.1:19802912-19807912 GCA_029783475.1 Metacarcinus magister
TATGTGAATGGACTACCGACACATAAGAGGCGCAGACTATAACAATGTAGACTAATATAAGGTGACATAAACTGACTGGTAGAGTTTGAATGCCTGATCTCATACAAAATTGATTCATAAGTTAATTAGTATTTTTTTTCCCCAAAATACATTCTTAGTTTGCAAAGGACAAACCTAAAACATATAATGTGGGAAAGCAAGTTTGAGTGACTTGCTAAAAAAAAAAAAAGTGTGAAAGGTTAGTTATCCATACAATTGTGAGTTATCAAAGAAGTATAAGAAGGGTTAGTTATCCAGACTGTGTCGTGCATAACTATTGAAAATAGGAATCGACCCATAAAGGTATCGAAAACCATTAGATTTGTTTACACTGTTCCAAATAATAATAGTCACCCGATCATACGTTTGGTGAGCTACATATAACGTCACTTAGCCAGTTGTATGTTTGTTGATGTTTATGAAATGACACGAAAAATAACAAGTCCAGAAAATATATTTAGCATCAATAATTATACCATTGATTATTAACAGAAAAAAGTGGGTGATAAAAAATCTCTGGAAACTACTATAGATGGATTTAGGAATGAAATGAGAGGCATTTACCACGTCAGGAATATATTTGGCAGAATAGAGAACTAAAACACGGAAGCAGAAATAAAGACAGAACTCGTAGGATGATGACTTGATAATTAAACATATATTTCGGCCATTTGTAAATAGTTGAACGAAATCTGACAATTTAATTAAAGAGTAAAGATTTTCAACTCTAATCATCGGGAATCAACTTGTGTCCGTGCAAGAGGGAAGCAATATGTATGTACCAATAAAGATATATTCTCTAGAGTCAGGTTTCATTACGTTAAGTCTTTATAGCCACATGTGTGATGATTGAACCTACGAACATACAGCCTCCCAAGCATGACTGACGTCCACTGGTACAGTTACACGTCCAGGCATCCAGCGTCCTGTCTTGAGATCCCTTCACATTCTCCATAAGAAGGTAGCCAGTTTTTTAGCTCAAGTTTTTCTTTTTTTGTTGCGAAGTGGATAACGTGTGGAATGGGAAATATGTAAGTCATTCTGATTGCCTATTCTCGACATCAATAAGTTTACACTCGATGCATGTTTCCTCACGGCATGAACTCCTACCAAGGCATCATTTTGACAAAGCAACTAAAGGCAATGAAAATATATCGCGTTTACTTCATCATACTAGGAAAGAGAAATCTGAGACGAACACCGACGAGGATTATCATTCATGGTGGTTCAGGAGAATACGTGGCGGCGGCTTCCTGACTTTGTGCATTGCGTCGTAAAAGAAAAAAAACAGAAGCGAGGTAAAGAAGGAAGAGGCTTAGCAGCTATTTAGAATTTACAAAACATTAAGTAAGTTATCAAGGTATTACTATTATTATATCAGCCACACAACTGTTCTAGTCCTCGTCGCATCTCTCTTTACAATCTCAAGTTACCAGTCCTTCAGTGTGAGACTCGGGGCCAGCATGTCGGGGTAGCGTGCTGCTCCCACTCCGCCAGGGGAAGAAAAACGGAGGGCATACTATTAGAGCAACGGTTAAATGGTCGCCCGACGTCCTGGAACCTGTCGCCTTAATTATGGAGGGTGAGGGTTTGTGTCTTTATGGCTTGAGCAGGCTCAGGAGGGTCGGGGCTAGGCTGTGGTGGCGAGGAAGGGAAGTCTTTGGCGAGCAGGAAAGGAGGAGTTGTGGGGGTAAACTGAAGAAGGTTGTGGTGGAAGGAGAAGCAGGGAAGTCTTTAGCAAGAAGGAAAACTGTGGTGAAGAGTGTGGAGGTGAATTGAAGACAGCTGTGGTGGAGAGCTCGTAGGGAAGTGTTCTGCTGTGGTGGGCGGAGTTGCAGGCTGTGGAGGTGAACTGACGAATCCTGTGGTTATAGGTCTTGAAGAAGGTAAGAGAAGACCAAGGTGGTTAAAAAAGAGTTGACTGCGGTGATGGACTGAAAAAAGACTGTGGTAGTGGAGGGGCGATGTAGGGTGAGGCAAGGTGAGGCAAGGTGAGGCAAGGCGAGGCAAGGTGAGGCAAGGTAAGGCAAGGTGAGGCAAGGCGAGGCAAGGCGAGGCAGGGTGAGGCAAGGCGAGGCAGGGTGAGGCAAGGTGAGGCAAGGCAAGGCAAGACAAGGCAAGGCGAGACAGGGTAAGGCAAGGTGAGGCAAGGGACAAGTGATTACCATACCATACCATTTCTACTTCCACTCTTAGTCGGTCCGTGGCATGTTCTTTGATAAGTCAGCAGATCGGACCTTGGTATACACTGGCTCAACTCTCAAATAACATCAATGACGCGTTATATAACCACATTTATATATATTTACAGCATTTGAACCCACACATTTCACCTTCCAGAGGCTCTTGCAACGGAGCTTACAGAGGTAGGACCACCGTGACACAAGGAAGAGGTTTTCTGCTTGACAGAGAGAGAGAGAGAGAGAGAGAGAGAGAGAGAGAGAGAGAGAGAGAGAGAGAGAGAGAGAGAGAGAGAGAGAGAGAGAGAGAGAGAATACATGAGAATACATGAGAAGAACAGACACCAGAAGACCTACTGGTCTATAACTAGGGTATCTGCTGTACTACATACTACTACAAGGGCACTAAGAGTTTGAGAACAGGATAGAACAGAACAAGGCTCTCTCCCACCCTCCTCTCCCTCCGGCAACATGCCGGCAGGAAAAACAGATAGAAGGGAACACCATGACCTTGTGGAAAACATGGCCATGGACATTTTATAGTAAAGAATGAAAATAGAGGAGTATACTATACTATACTAGACTATACTAGACTACTATACTATACTATACTATACTATACTAGACTACACTACCACTAGTGATGGTACATCCTGGATGGAGAATATTATTTATATTGAATGAAATTACTGCCATTACACTTCTAATCTGAGATATAAGGACACAAGGATATAAGTTTCATAGAGACTCGCATTGTTTACTCTAAATTTTATGCTCATATGAAATGGGAACCAGTGAAGTAGACACAGACCAGAAGGACTTATACTGCAACTGTTGTCCAGGTAGAGATTTGATTCTCGTTTACATCGGATCATGGGTGGATGCACCAGTACCCTGATAACCAACAGCTGCAGTCACCCACCAGTCTGAGTTACTTTACACCATGAATCCCTTAACAACCTTTTTTTAAAGTAAACCGGTTTCTCGGAAATGTTTGTCTAATCTGGATTTGAAAATGTCTATAGTTTTAGAACTAACTACTGATGCTGGGAGTCTATTCCAATGGTCAACAACTCTAACACTGAATGTGTGAGAGAGAGAGAGAGAGAGAGAGAGAGAGAGAGAGAGAGAGAGAGAGAGAGAGAGAGAGAGAGAGAGAGAGAGAGAGAGAGAGAGAGAGAGAGAGAGAGAGAGAGGTGAGGTGAGATGTTCCCAAGCCAAATGACTCTGACCTAACCTTCTTAGTGGGTGACTGAAGGTGAGAGGTCGTGAGGAAACACACACGCTCGACACATTATGGGGTAAAAGCAGCAAAACTATTGGTAAAACCCACAACGACATAACTAAAACATCACTCTATGCAATCGTATGTATGGAGGGACGGTTGTAGTTTGTATGGAGAGAGAGAAGTGAAGTAAACAGAAGTAGGCTGGAGTGGAGTGGTAGGGAAGCAAGGGTGAATTACTAGGCAGAGTTGGAAGAGAAGGAAAGGAGGAGGAGGAGGAGGAGGAGGAGGAGGAGGAGGAGGAGGAGGAGGAGGAGGAGGAGGAGGAGGAGGAGGAGGAGGAAGAAGAGGAGGAGGAGGAAGAGGAGGAGGAGGAGGAGGAGGAGGAGGAGGAGGAGGAGGAGGAGGAGGAGGAGGAGGAGGAGGAGAAGGAGGAAGAGGAGGAGGAGGAGGAGGAGGAGGAGGAGGAGGAGGAGGAGGAGGAGGAGGAGGAGGAGGAGGAGGAGGAGGAGGAGGAGGAGAGCTGTGTAGTGCAAGGTAGCGGGTGAAGGAGGACTATGAAAGACTGGCAGGAGAGGTCCGATGCGATGAATTATTAGTAGGCTGAGAACCGTGAATCATGTATGCTAGTAATGGCCATTACTTGAGACTTCATAGGGGAGTCATCAACCGTATGCAAGGCTAACAAACCTGACGGCTACTAAAGGCTGGGAATCATTACTGGGAAAAAAGGAATGAGAAGTAAGCAAGACGAGTAAGATGTAACATATGACACGTGTATGATAGTTAGGCCTCAGTGACGTGACTAAATCGACTCATCCATTGCGTGTCACCTGTAATGTTCTACCTCTTGTTATCTCTTCAGTCTGTGTGTGTGTGTGTGCGTGTGCGTGTGCGTGTGCGTGTGCGTGCGTGTGTGTGTGTGTGTGTGTGTGTGTGTGTGGTGTGTGTGTGTGTGGTAGTCATGTCTTTGCGTTTTCAAGACTTGCATGAAAATGATAAATAAGGAAAACAAGATAAGAGATTAACTTTCAAAATCAAGGAAATCTGACACCAGTATTTCAAGATCACATTCTTAAAATCAGTAGCATTTACGTGTTTAGCAAAGATGCAATAAAAAGGTAATTTAAGCAAGAAAAGTAAAATATAGGTAACTACATTTTTTGTTTACTATATCTGAATAGTAAATGTTTAAGCTCGTGTTCTGTCTCCACCACCACTGCCACCACTACTAGTAAGATAGTGAGTGAGTGAGTGAGTGAAGTAGGAAGGTAGGGAGGGAATAAAGGAGTGAGAGAGTGAGGGAGTGAGGGAGTGAAGGAGTGAGTGAGTGAAGGAGTGACGAAGTAAAGGAGTGAATGAATCAGAGAGTGAGAGAGTGAGTAAGGGAGTGAGGGAATGAGGGAGTAAAGAAGTGAGGGATTGAGTGAGGGAGTGAAGGAGTGAGGGAGGGAGTGAAGGAGTGAGAGAGTAAGGAAGTGAGGGAATGAGTGAATCAGAGAGTGAGAGAGTGAAGGAGTGAGGGAGCCACTTGTTCATAATTCAGCATAGCGTGA
>JAPQNM010000018.1:19812912-19830412 GCA_029783475.1 Metacarcinus magister
TGTCGTCTGCATCCATTTTTCTCTCCCTCTCAGCTGTTTGCTCTGTACAGGGGCCTTATCCACCCATGTATGGAGTATGGCTCTCATGTCTGGGGGGGTTCAACTCTTACAGCTCTTTTAAACAGGGTGGAGTCTAAAGCTTTTCGTCTAATCAGCTCTCCTCCTCTAAGTCACCGACGCAATGTTGCATCTTTATCTATCTTCTACCGCTATTCTCATGCTGACTGCTCTTCTGAACTTGCTAACTGCATGCCTCCCCCTCTCCCGCCTCGCTGCACAAGACTTTCTACTTCTTCTCATCCCTATTATGTCCATCTTCCTAATGCAAGAGTTAACCAGTATCTTCACTCTTTCATCCCTTACACTGGTAAACTCTGGAACTCTCTTCCTTTGTCTGTTTTTCCACCTGCCTATGACTTCAACTCTCAAAAGAGGAGTGTCAAGACACCTCTAATGTTAAATGAACTCCACCCCTTACTTTATTCCTCCTACTGTCCTCTTTGCAAGATCTAGCGACAAGCGGGATTTTTTTTTTTTACGTTTTTGTTTTCCCTTGGCCGGTGTCCTTTTGTGTATAAAAAATAAATAAATAAATAGATAACTATGTTAGGAAAGCTTTCCCTCCCAGTTTCCGTTGAAAAGTGTTTTCGATCTTAATGTCTCTTGCATCAGTAATTAGTAAACCATCTTGGAGCAACACCTTCACAGCTTCAACCTGTATTCCATGAAGGGAGGTAATAATGTGGTATTTCCAAATCCACAAGGATACACACTGTCGCAATTTATATGTTTAACAATATAACAGTGAATCAAACTTTACGTATATATGTATATGATTATACTTTTAAGACAAATATATTGAGGGAATGATCACGGAGCAAGTAAACACGGCAGACGAAGTGACGGGAGTATAACATTGAGTAAACAAACAGAGTAAAAGAAATAGCAATGAGAGAGGAACAAGCCACGAACCGCAGTCACGGTACACAGACAAGCCTTGCAGCCGCTCCTTCGTTCCAAGGAGAATCAACACTTCATTACCTTTTGCTGCAGCCTCGTCAAGACTCATCACGCGCAAACCACACTTGGCTGACCCCAGACACAAGCCCCGCGGCGGGACAGGCGGGGAAAGGTAGCCTCGTTAAGTTCCAGGATAAATAGTTTTGGCGCAACACAGTGAAGCGGAAATTAGTCCGTCTTGGATCAGACTTATAACTTTTCTTCGTCTCAACAAAAGCGTGAGGGAATTAGTGGTGCAATGAGTCACCTTTACGAGTATACAGTGGTACCGCTGCCCTAGTTCTGTAGAAGCGTGTTTCACTTTAAGCTTCGTATGTTCAGCTTATTTTCCTAATTACAATTGCACTTAATTCCTCTACATGAGTTTGTTGTTAAATCTGGGAATAGTAAATAACCTTTGTTTTTGTTTATATTTCACGAAAAGGATTCACGTGGATCAAACGTTGTATATTTTTACCCTGAAATCTAAGCTTTTTGTGTGTGTTAATAGTGTCATTTGTGGCGTTGGAGGAGAAGCAGGAAGAGGATGAAACAGGAGAACGTCAGAGAAAATGGAGAGAAATGTAAATGAAAAACGATAACTGTCTGTCTGCCTGTAAATGTGTGTGAATGTGTGTGAATGTGTGTGTGTGTGTGTGTGTGTGTGTGTGTGTGTGTGTGTGTGTGTGTGTGTGTGTGTATGTGTGTGTGTGTTCACCCCAGCAACACCACACCACCTTGCTCCCACCTCACACACCTGCCACGACTGAGCTTCACGTTTAGTAACACACAAAGGTTCTCAGGTAACACTGCAGTGCTTTATTTAACACAATGACGGAAATACTTGCAGCCCACCGCACGCAGCTACGGTGTTTGTGTGTGTGTGTGTATGTATGTGTGTGTGTGTGTGTGTGTGTGTGTGTGTGTGTGTGTGTGTGTGTGTGTGTGTGTGTGTGTGTGTGTGTGTGTGTGTGTGTGTGTGTGTGTGTGTGTGTGTGTGTGTGTGTGTGTGTGTGCGTGCGTGCGTGCGTGCGTGTGTGTGTGTGTGTGTGTGTGTGTGTGTGTGTGTGTGTGTGTGTGTGTGTGTGTGTGTGTGTGTGTGTAAGTGTGTGTGTGTGTGTGTGTGTGTGTGTGTGTGTGTGTGTGTGTGTGTGTGTGTGTGTGTGTGTGTGTGTGTGTGTGTGTGTGTGTGTGTTTAATTGTGTGTGTAAGTGTTTGTGTGAGTAAAAGTGTTTCAACGAAAGAGCAATTCATTTTTCCTCCATTACTCCACTCCTTCCTTCTCTCTTCATACACTACTGGGCTTAACTGAAGGTGGTAACAAAAAACACAGGACCCGTTTGTCCTGCTTTTTATTACTTTTTCTGCCCCACAAACACACGCAGTTCATTCTGACACGCCAAGGTGACTCAAACACGTAATTTACCACCAGTTGACAAGAATTACCTGTTATTTCCAATTTCATTAACCTCTATTTGGTCCACCTGACGAAGGGTTTCCGTCACCAACACAAAGACTTTATCCTGGAGATTAGTGAAACCTTGTCTCTCTCTCTCTCTCTCTCTCTCTCTCTCTCTCTCTCTCTCTCTCTCTCTCTCTCTCTCTCTCTCTCTCTCTCTCTCTCTCTCTCTCTCTCTCTCTCTCTCTTTCTCTCTCTCTCTTTCTCAGGCTGCCACACGTGGTGGTGATGCAAGGACAGACAGATCTATCAACAAGTTTTGATTTTGTATCTAACTTCGCACAAACAGCTACACAAACCGTTTACTTATGTCTTGTACAGGCGAGGATATATTGATGTGTATATGTTATGTACTCAACAGTCAGCCGTAAGTCAACACACACGGAGGTACATATACTGATGTATTCTGAATGTTCCTTTTTGTAGAAATTGCAATGTTTCCTTTTCTTGTCACTCAAAAGAGGACAATTGAAATGTGTGTGTGTGTGTGTGTGTGTGTGTGTGTGTGTGTGTGTGTGTGTGTGTGTGTGTGTGTGTGTGTGTGTGTGTGTGTGTGTGTGTGTGTGTGTGTGTGTGTTTAATATTTGTTGCAGCAGCGAAGTGAAGGTGTTACTTGCTACAATGAATAAAATATATAATAAAAAAAAAAAACGTTGATATTGTATAGATAAAGTCAATAAGCTTCCAGGGTTGTATTTTTTTTTTATTATAATAGACAGCATAATTTTTACTTCCTTTGTCAATTTATATCTTTGGTGGCAAAAGAAATTTCATGAAATAAATTTTTAAAAAGTGTGGCTATTTGTAATTTAACAAAAATAGTGAAACCAACATTCTAAAGTTTTAAAATCAAATAATCCAATTGCAAGACGCGAAAAAGATATTCGAAAAATATATATGTGAAACATATAATATATTTATCATGTAGTTCAGTTTTCACAAGATTATAGGAAAGTTTAACAGATGCAGAGAAAATATAGAAAAACAAGAGAGACAATAAGGTTTGCTTCGCCAGTCTATACTACGAAGATGCCTCCACACACCTTTTCTGGAAACGTTCAGTCATGGATGTGCACGCGATACAATACAACAAATTATACGTAAACTGTATTACTAAGTCATGCAGGTGTGTGTTTGAGGGTCGGCACGAGGAGAGCAAAAAGAAAATGTTATGTGAGAGGACAACAAAAAACCTGTGAGAGAGATAGAGGGATAGAGATAGATAGATAGAGAAAAAAATATATATATCAATCATAAATCCAAAAAAGTAACAAATCAGATGATCTCACTATAACAAAACAAAACAAAAGAAGAAGAAGAATCATACAGATACATAATTACCTTTCCCTTTGAGGAGGCAAGATTGTGTGCTCTGCCAGACTTAACTGTTGATCGGGAAGTTGGAAGTTACAAATTTACAAAGCTTTGGAGAACGGAATTAGTAGCCTTGACAGAACAAAGGAAGGGAAAAGGAACATAATTTATTACGCAACAAACAGTGTGATAACAAGGTCACAGTGAGGCAGTCCTTCAATCTTGCAATATAAAATTCAATTAATCTTAAGTTAAAAAGCCAATCCTGACACATGATGTAACACTGGTTTTCTAGAGCTAGTATACAAAATAGACGAGTGTGTGTCGTGTATCGCACCTCGCTGCTTCACTGTACACTATAGAGGCACAGGATGGAGGAATGTACAGAAGAAATTTACAAAACAAGACACTTCTCTACCAATGCAAAGTACAAACAATTGATATACTGGTAAATTCACTCTAATAGAATGGCCATGATTAGCGTGATAATGTAAGATAATAATGATAGTATTAAGGTGTCGCATACTTCATACTGCTGTTTCAACAAGTCAAATGAAGCTAGGGAGGCACACCTGACCGCACTAATACAGGTACAAACGAACCGCCAGTGTTACGTCACCTACTGAAGGACACGAAAAGAAAACGATGAACATGGCCCCGAAAAAAGTAAATTCACCAAAGATTTTTAGAGTTTAGGAAGCTACCGATTTTATTATTTTTTGAATACTACTTAGATTGACGGTGTGTGAAGTGAAAGAAAGGGATGAGCGAGTACCGTTGAAATGATGGTAGAAAGTCAGGAATAGTACAATCCTAAAAACGTTTCTATGTAGTACGTACGTCTTATCAAGTTATATATTCAAAATAAACGAGATTTTTTTTAGGATAGATTAGAAACGTTTATTCAGGTTAATTAACGTGATTCTTTTAACAATGTTTTTTTTTTTCTCTTTTTTTCCGTAGTATGTTTCAGACGTATAAAAGATGCATAAGGCTTAAAAAAAAAAAAGACGCCTTTCCCTGTCCCTCCTCTTCTAGACACATGGATCTGAATATTTGATTGTGACCTTCAAGCCGAGGGTCAGACAGCAACATCTGCAATGAGGACAGTGACGACAACAACAACACCAACAAGAACAACAATAACACCAACACCAACACCAACACCAACAACAACAACAACAACAACAATATCTATACTAATACTAATACTAAAAATTATAATAACAATGATAATAATAATAATAATAATAATAATAATAATAATAATAATAATAATAATAATAATAATAATAATAATAATAATAATAATAATAATAATAATAATAATAATAACAACAGCCAATTAGTCCAATACAACCTGATGGCCTCGTTGGCAAACACTGCGATGGGGTTACAATTTTCAAAACGTAAAGTGGAGTTTAGCATTCATTATTTCCTTCCCTTCCCTTTCTGCACCGTTCTCTGCCTTCTGTCTCCCTAAGCTCTTTCTATATCAACTCTTATAAAAGGTAGTATCCAGTATGTTATGTATGATGCTAAGTATAATTCGAACACTAACCTAGCAACATCATAAACACGAATACACACAACCATATAACCATCTATTGTATAATGTGCCTCTCCGTATACTTTTAAAATTAAACAAACTAAAACAAAAATAAATCCGAAAATTATATGAAAAAAGTAAGTTAAATGAACAATAAAATCACAAACTAAGAAAGAGTTATATAAAAAATACACTAAAGAAATAAGAGGATATAGAATCATTATAAAAAAAATAAAAAAAAAACAAGAATAGACAAGAACCAAAGAACTGAAAATAAACTAACACGCATCCTACCCCTCAAAAATGGTAAATTCTGCCCTAATGGATGCACACAAAGAGGGTTATTAACACTTCAACTTTAATAATGGTGATAACTGGCTATGTTGTTTGTCATTCTGTGTGTCTATGAGTCTCAGTAAGTTTGTCTGTATGTTTGTATATGTGTCACACTCTCCCTCACCCTACCCCCTCCCCTCCTCACCCTTCACACATGTATACATAATCACCTTAACGTTTAAATATTCACTTTAGGATACAATCAACAAAATGCATCGAACTGACTTTTTTATGGTCATATAAATAATGCTGATAAATATTTAGCAAAAATTTTTTTTTATGAAAAACTGACATCGAAAGAAACAAATAACGATAAAAGCATAACAAATATATTTCACACATTTCAATAATTATAAAAAACTCATGAATGAATAAAAATTGTGCTGTGAAAAAAGCACTGTCAACATATACCATTAAGTTCAGTGAGTGTGGACAAACTTCACAAAGATTGCAACTACAGACTTGGGTTGACGTCAGGAACTGGTGAGTGTGTTAGTGAGTGTGTCAATATGTGTTTAGTGAGTGTGTCAGTGAGTGTGTCAGTGAGTGTCTGTGAGTATTTCAGTGAGTGTGTCAGTGAGTGTGTTAGTGAGTGTGTCAGTGAGTATTTCAGTGAATGTGTCAGTGAATGTGTCAATGAGTGTGTCAATGAGTGTGTCAGTGAGTGTGTCAGTGAGTGTGTCAGTGAGTGTGTCAATGAGTGTGTCAGTGAGTAGTTGAATCAATGAAAGGAGTGAGTCAGGAACATATTCATGACGCCTGAATATAATACAGGTCAACAGAAACTTTGAACTTACCAAGACAGAATCATAAAAAAAGAAACTGAAAAACTACCTTGCGATGATAGAGTTTTGTCTTTGGGATGGACAAGTGACACCATCATTCACTGCAACACCATATGACCTTAGCTGTTGTTGTGTCACGATAGCAATTTCATCATTGAATCAATTCTTCACTACATAACAAGATCATCCTTCTTCCAGATTCTTAAAAAATGGCCACACAACATTAACAAAGTGATGGTCTGAACGATCATCTGCGTTTTCACTATTACATGGAACTCAAATCACTCTTCTTCTTTTTAAGCTTCATGTGTAAACGCACAACTGAACCACAAAGAGAAAGTCTGCACGCAAGAAATTGTTAAATCAATGCGAGAACTGAAAACAGAGAATCAGATCATAAGTAGTTTCATTTTCACCATTTCTGTCTGGCAAGTGTGTGTGTGTGTGTGTGCAGGTGCTGAAGCTCTGCCACACGCGTTTCTTGAAGGCAAGATTGGAAACTTTGTTAAAAAGGTACATCTGGATGCATTTTCTGTCCCATATATACCTAACACCTCTCATTCTGGAAGTGTCTCGATTAAAAGTAAATATTTCCAATGAATGAGTGAAACTGTGTGATTGAAGTCTTCGTTTCAATCAAACTGAAACGGTTTGCATGTGTGTCTATCTGAAACACTGTTATTAGCTTTACTGCAAAATGCTCGTCTGAACAACAACCAATCTTACAAACAGGCAACTATAGTGTACAGCTTGTAAACTGTTCAGACTGTTCGATTCTGTATACAAAAACGTACAAACTTTCCTTCCTTTTCCAAGCTGGCAAATCCTTTTATCAGAATGGGCAGTTTTGGAACACTGCTGTAACATATATATAGCAAGTGGCATAGTATTGCATTGCCAAGGGGAAAAAACGCACTAACAGAGCGAAGGGAATGCAGCTCCCTCCACCGTTTTAAATATTCCCTCCTCGTACTTTGACTCCCTCGGGCTGTTCTCAGGTATGCTGCCGGCCTCGTGCAGGGAAGAGGGAAGGGAATGCACAGGGAGGCGAGGCAGCAGGAAGAGCGAGGCAAGGGTGGATGCAGGACAGACTGGTGGAGAGGACGAGGCAGGCAGATGGGTGACAACCAATTAGGAGCTGAGACCAAGGCTTCTCGTGCAACTACCTGGCAGGGAAGGCAAGACAGGGAAGGCAAGGCAAGGGAGGCAAGGCAGGGGTTGAGTGGGAGGGGAGGTAAGGCAGAGGTTGAGTGGCAAGGAAAGCAAGACAGGGGAGGCGTATAACAAGGCATTGCTCCTCTTCATTCATTGCACACACACACACACACACACACACACACACACACACACACACACACACACACACACACACACACACACACACACCCACACACCCACACCCACACACACACACACACACAGCTACACACACACACACACACACACACACACACACACACACACACACACACACACACACACACACACAGCTACACACGCTCACTGATATATTCAATGACACTCACTCACTGACAAACACTGACACACTAATTCACTGACACATTCACACACTGACACTCACTCACTTACTCTGAAAACTTACTGACACACACTGTTACACTCCCTCACTGACACACACACACACTGATACACATATTGAGACACACACACACTCGCACTGACACACACTGTTACACACACTCACTAACACACACGCTCACTAATACTTTCAAGGACAAACATCCGCATCACTTTATTCTTCAAAGTGACACAAATGTTGTTTTCTATTATTGATATAAAATTAAAAGCATTCAACGTAATATTCCCTTTACAGACGAACACGGAAGTTATTTGCTGAACAGGAACATAACAAAACTGCAGGTCATCGACACACCAAAATTTATTCCTAAATGAATATATATTTTGGGTTGCATGCCACGATATATTCTTTTTTAACTCATTCAACTAGTTATATATAATCAGTATTTCTTTCTTTAATTCTCCAAAATGTCCTCGATAATGATGATATATTAAGGACAGGGAAATGATGAGTCAATTAGGATGACAGACCAGACACGCTAACGTAAAACAGCAACAAAAATATTATTACTTTTTTAAGAATGAATCCTTTGAAAATAAGTCTGTTCGCTACGGAGGTGAGGCTACAGACTGACCTAAGCCACAAGCATTATGTAGGAAAAAGAAATATGTCAAAAAATATGATCAATTATATGTCAAAATAATGTATGGATGACGTAAAGATATATTTTTTTTATCTCTCTCTCTTTCTGTATGTGTGTGTGTGTGTGTGTGTGTGTGTGTGTGTGTGTGTGTGTGTGTGTGTGTGTGTGTGTGTGTGTGTGTGTGTGTGTGTGTGTGTGTGTAAGTTTTAATATAGCTAGGTGTCCTCAGCTGCCTGTCACTCTTCACCCATCAAGTGATAACAAAGGCCAGCACCTCGCCATCCCAAGCCTAGAAAATGAGAGGATCAAAGACTGTTTAATTAAAAAGGTACAGAATCAAAACCTATTCACAGCATCACCCTCTATCCAAATTCCCTCCATCCTATTTTTTACTGTCCTGCTATTCCGCTTCTCCTTTTTTATCATTATCATTAACACTGTCTATATCTTTCTCCATCTTATGCCCCTATCTTCACGTAACTTAAAACTAAAAAAAATTCTTGGTTATCTAGTATGCTATCAGATTATATTATGAGATTAGTTATGGTTTCTGTCTTCCTCTTGTCCTGTAGCACGTTAGAACATTAACACTTGCATCTCCTTCTCTAAAGTCCTACAATCACACTAGTAAGGAGGAAAGAGATAACTAGGTATGAGTGTAAATAATTCTTTGTAGTAAAAAGTGTTAGAAATGTTTGAGGTTAGAATAGCATCTGTAATTTTTTTTTATGTGTATGAGAAAAAAAAAATTGAGAGAAAAAAGAAGCTTAGCCTGCGGTATGAGTTCGTCTAAATTCGTTGTTTTTTGGAGACTTTCAACTTTTTTTGAGTCAAGAGTAATTTGATTTAACTTGAATCTCCACTTGGCCGCAGAGGCTCGTGACTTGGGATTTGTTCTGACTTGGAGTTGTGACAGAAATTTGGAGAAGAGTCTCGAGCTTTACCACCAAGGAAGAAAAGAAAAAAAAATCCTGCTCATTTCAGAACATTTATTGAGAAAATAAAAACTTACACACACATTCAACGACTAAATAAAGTGAATTGTGGAAAAAAAAAACCTTAATGCGTTATTGTTAAAATACAAGTTATATTATATTCGAATATTTACGAGGATATAAAAAAAAATACCACATTCAACGACTGATGATATAAATGTCTAATTAAACGCCATGATATTTGTCAACGCCTGTATATGTATATTAACGCCTCCTGCATCCCTACACACACACACACACACACACACACACACACACACACACACACACACACACACACACACACACACACACACACACACACACACACACACACACACACACACACACACACACACACACACAAAACACACACACACACACACACACACACACACACACACACACACACACACACACACACACACACACACACCTGTTTCCCCTTGACCTTATAGATAGTTCTTGCTTCACTGTGTTTCTCGTAGACTTAACTATGCTAGGGTGTGTTTTATTGTGTCTTTGTTTGAATATAATAGTGTGTGTGTGTGTGTGTGTGTGTGTGTGTGTGTGTGTGTGTGTGTGTGTGTGTGTGTGTGTGTGTGTGTGTGTGTGTGTGTGTGTGTCTGTGTGTGTGTGTGTCATTGTCCTGATCTATAGTTCTGGGGCAAAGAGACAGGCAAGGAGACAGGACACAAGAAACTTTGCAACACAACATGAATAATCCAAACCCGTCCAACGTCTATCTTTCCCCAATACAAACTTTGCCCGAGCGTACAGGCCAGACGAGACTCTCTACCTTAAGTCTGCTCAGTTAGGTCAACCCTTCTTGCCGTCACTCACCATCCACTCACTCACTCACTCACTCACTGAAATCCCTTCCCCAGCTTACCACCCTTCAGTACTCCACACCACTCACTCAAGGTTTGTTCTAGAGTTAAATACACAAAACAGAAACGACAATGATAGAAACTAATGCTTAGTTTCATTACGAGAAGCACGTAATAAAAGAAAGAAAAGGATGTTTATTATAGGAATCTCTATGCATTGTCTGGAGTCTATTGAAGCTTAAGTTGTCGTGACGATGAAGAAGACTTGTCACTACAACGTTATTCCTCTCTCATCGTAGCACAACAAATTAATGCTTCCATATTCACTGCCATGTAGAATTAAATTAAATCAAATGAAGAAACAGACGTAAAGTTAAAATCAATGAAACAGACATAGAATCAAATAAAGGGATAATTCATAAATCTAAAAGGATCAGAGCAAGAAGCAATGTTAACCAATCGTACCTGTTAACAACCTTTAGTTTACATGAAGATGCTGAAGAAGATCCAAAGAAGTGCAACTATTCACCATTTTCTGAAGTGTTTCAAGCGATACGTTTAAGAGGGGTCGGGTGGAGGGGGAGAGAAGGAAGAAAGAAAGAAAAAATAAAAGAAAGATAGATAGATAAATAGAAAGAGAAAGAAAGAAAGATCAATAGAAAGAGAAAAAAAATAAGATAGAAAGGAGAAAAAAGTAAGATAGAAAGAAAGAAAAAGAAAGTAAAATAGAGCGAGAGAAAGTAAAATAGAGCGAGAAAGTAAAATAGAAAGAAAGAAAGTAAGATAGAAAGCAAGAAAAAAAAAGAAAAAAAAGATAGAAAGAAAGAAAAACAAAAAAGGTAGAAAGAAAAAATGAAAGAAAGGAGAGTGAGAAAGGAAGGGAACAAAAATAAAACTCAGGTACAGGAGAGGAGAAAAAAATGCAAAAACATCTCATACAACATGAAAAAATATCTTAACACTTGTAAGCCAGAAAGAAAAAAAGTTTACAAGATCACTATTTTCTTGAGATAAATGTATACAAAGCCATGAAAACAGTAGAACACAAGTGAACACCAGTTTCTCCACACCACCATGAACACTCCTTGATTCAGAGCAAACTATCTTTCTCCTTTTCTTATCACCTGCTAGAAGACCAGAGACGAGGTCAACCTGCCACCGCTGACTGAAGGAACAAGATGAAAATTATAAACAAGAACACAGTCCATCGCAATGCTTCCAGAATAACACTACACCATTTCACAGACAGATTATCGTAAGCTAAGGCAGCAAAGTGTGCAAGTTGGATACCACTAACTAAATAAAGTGTGATGGGATGATATACAAACAGTACTATATGGAAATAATTTCGTATTGCATCATGTATTTAGTGGATAATATATTAAAAACATACACTAGTTACAGAATATTCTTCGGCTGTTTTACTATATACAGCTGAAAAATGTACACTAGTCACAGAATATTCTTCGGCTGTTTTACTATATACAGCTGAAAAATGTGAGGAGGAACGAGAGATGGAAGACTGGAGGGAAAAAATGTGTAAAGGAATGAGTGATGTATGACGAGAGGGGAAAGAGAGAGAGGCAGTAGTTTCCCCTCACCACAAGCATGCAACTATTACCTCACACACATAAAAGGGGAGAAAATACCTATGACAACTTTTCCAAATAGCCTTCCTAGTAGTTTAGTGTGTGTTCATGACTCATTCTAACGAGGGACCTAAATTAGTTGTTACCTGTTACCTTCCAGAGCTACTGAGCCAGGAAATGTCACAAGCCTCCCTTCCTATAACACCTCTTAACTCACACACACTCACCTGCAAATACTCGCCTCACGTAGCTGCCCCGCCCCGCCCCGCCCCGCCCCGCCCCGCTCTCACGTCACACACATCACATACGTGGGTGGGATACATACCTGCAAGGTAGAATTAAGAAGGTGATGAGTGTGACAGCAGGACTAGTAGTAATAATTACAATAATAATAATAATAATAATAATAATAATAAAAATAATAACAAATCAACTACCACAACAAGGAAATATATGATACATTTTTTAACCACAGCAAATAAAACAAAGACCCTAAGAACAACCATCACACAACACACCTGCGATGCAAGATAGGTAGGGTATAGTAATCGACGTGGCTGTTTGGTAAACCTGAGACCCACGAATTAAAGACTTTTCCCATCAAACTGCAACCGGCGTGCTTAGAATCTGAACTCCATCCATTCCCAAGGGCACTCCAGGACACTAACTTACACGATGAAAACGCATGTGCTACTGAACTTGTGTCGTAGATCAAATGAAGTTATTTTAATTATCTTGAATGAGGGATGAATGAATGTGTGTGTGTGTGTGTGTGTGTGTGTGTGTGTGTGTGTGTGTGTGTGTGTGTGTGTGTGTGTGTGTGTGTGTGTGTGTGTGTGTGTGTGTGTGTGTGTGTGTGTGTGTACTCATAAACAGAAAGATTTAATGTGTTGTTTTTAAGAATAGTTTTCAATGTTTTGTTTTTCTTATATAACGTTAACTAGTTGTCTTTCATTTCGTTATGTTCATTCAGATCCAACCAAGTAAGTAAATGCTTAAACTAATCTCAGTTTTGTATCCTATTTTTATTTTCCGCTGTGTTCAACTCATAAATAAATTTGTTTTCACCACACTCCAGTCTTCAATTTTTTTCTCTTCTTCTTCCTTTTCTTCATCATCTTCCTCTCCTTCCTTCACCCTCCTCTTACACAGTCTCTTCGCTCTCTTATTTCCTCTGGAGTTTGTCTGAACGTTGATCCTCTTTGGACCGTCCGTTGAAAGCTTTGGGTCACTCTAGTACTATTCCATACCTTCCCATCGCCCAGCCAAGCCCAGCCCCTCGCAGCTCAGTACATCACAGTTACTCCTCCGAGACCAGCTTCCTGCCAGATCAGTCAATTAATTGCCTTCCGTCCGAGTGGCACAGCGAGGAAAGAGGCAATCAGTGAAGTCCTTTGCGGCTGCAGTGCTACCATCTGTCGGGAAGCCCAGCAAAGACTCGTACCCCGCCTCAGTCCCTCAGGCAACTATGTACTCTTGTCAACTGTGTGTGTGTGTGTGTGTGTGTGTGTGTGTGTGTGTGTGTGTGTGTGTGTGTGTGTGTGTGTGTGTGTGTGTGTGTGTGTGTGTGTGTGTGTGTGTGTGTGTGTGTGTGTGTGTGTGTGTCTGTGTGTGTGTGTGTGTGTGTGTGTGTGTGTGTGTGTGTGTGTGTGTGTGTGTGTGTGTGTGTGTGTGTGTGTGTGTGTACTCCAAGACTAAATGAGGGAAATGAATTTGGATTAAACCATATATTCAAGTCAGGGCGCGTCTCATGATACATAACTGTCATGGGAGATAAAAAAGGAGTGCAGCTCCCAGTCTCCCATCAGTCAGTCATAAACATTCGCCGCCTCCCATGTGACCGGGAGAGAGCAAGAAAACATGTATAAGGAATGACACCTGACCCCAAATGCCGCCTCTACAGACACCTCGGATTACCACCGCTCACCTACCCGACACACACACACACACACACACACACACACACACACACACACACACACACACACACACACACACACACACACACACACACACACACTGTTGCCTTTGGTGGACGTAGTTTCTGATTTCCCGTCGACAGAGAAAGACGCGGACCAGACAGCTAGCAATTAGCGGGAGGCGAGCGCGGCAAGATAAAAGAAAAAGAAATATGTCATATCAAAGACGAAGACAAAGGGTGACAAGAGGCAAGCGGTCACCCGTTCTCTTTGATGGCAAGTTTTTTATATATTATTTATCAGTGATTTCGTTTTCTTCCACGTCAGTTCCCGCCAGAAACCTCCAGAGGACTTAAAACATCCACATTCAGAGACTTTCATGCATTACTCATTATTTTTACCTATTCATACTCTGGTTATCGCGTAGTTTTGACTCTCTTTGCGCTGAGGAAGCCGCTTTCTTTCCATGTCAATAACGAGGCCACGTCTTCAACCTTCCTTCAGTCTCTCCTCAAAAGCGAAGTAGAAATATTTCATCGACCAGCAAAGAAAACGAAGTATATATATATATATATATATATATATAAAAGGGTCATCCAACTAACATTTCCTTCAACCACCGAATATTTATTTACCAAACGATTCATTTTCACTGGTCACAAAATATAGTTAAGTATGGTGGAAATTCACTAAGTATTAAAGACTGAGTTCCCTGCCTTACTCTCCATTATTTTTACTCAAACACGTGAATGCAGAGCCCAGAGTATTCCAGGAACCTCCCATTGATGCAGCAAGTGCCCCCTCCCCTCCCTCCGCCCCCTCCGCCCAAACACCATGCCCTCCACGCCCTCACCAGCCTCTCCTCCTCCTTGCCACCCACCACTCTCCGCCTCCACTCCACTCTCACAACTACAAGTGGACTCTCTCATTCCTTTCCTTTCCTTCTTTCCTTCTACCGTACCTTCCCTTCCCTTCCTCCTCCTTCTCCTCCTCCTCCTCCTCCTCCTCCTCCTCCTCCTCCTCCTCCTCCTCCTCCTCCTCCTCCTCCTCCTCCTCCTCCTCCTCCTCCTCCTCCTCCTCCTCCTCCTCCTCCTCCACCTTTCTGTACTCTAACAGGCTTCCATTACTTCTCCTGTTCCTCCTCTTCCTCGCTGCCGGTCACTCCTCACATCTCATCATCTCTCCCTTACTTACTTCTCCCCTCCACGCGTTTCCTCCCCTCGCACGTCCTTCCTCTCCCCTTCACGCAGTCGCCAGGGCCACAGGCACGCAAACACACTTCAGACTCGACCCTAAGTAGTGAACGGCAGAGACCCAGGGCACTCTTCACGCGGAAAGAAGGGAGGGAGGGAGGTAGGTAAGCAGGAAGAGAGGAAGGTAGGTAGGTAGGGAGGGAGGGAGGGAGGTAAGAAATAGGTAGGTAGGAAGGGAGGTAGGAAGGGAGAAAGGTAGGTAGGTAGGTAAGCAGGAAAAAAAAGAGAGAGAGAGAGAGAGAGAGAGAGAGAGAGAGAGAGAGAGAGAGAGAGAGAGAGAGAGAGAGAGAGAGAGGAGAGAGAGAGAGAGAGAGAGAGAGAGAGAGAGAGAGAGAGAGAGAGGAGGGAGGGAGGAGGGAGGGAGGGAGGGAGGGAGGGAGGGAGGGAGGGAGGGAGGGAGGGAGGGAGGGAGGGAGGGAGGGAGGGAGGGAGGGAGGGAGGGAGGGAGGGGGGAGGGAGGGAGGGAGGGAGGGAGGGAGGGAGGGAGGGAGGGAGGGAGGGAGGGAGGGAGGGAGGGAGGGAGGGAGGGAGGGAGGGAGGGAGGGAGGGAGGGAGGGAGGGAGGGAGGGAGGGAGGGAGGGAGGGAGGGAGGGAGGGAGGGAGGGAGGGAGGGAGGGAGGGAGGTAGGTAGGTAGGTAGGTAGGTAGGTAGGTAGGTAGGTAGGTAGGTAGGTAGGTAGGTAGGTAGGTAGGTAGGTAGGTAGGTAGGTAGGTAGGTAGGTAGGTAGGTAGGTAGGTAGGTAGGTAGGTAGGTAGGTAGGTAGGGAAGTAGGGAAAGGCAAGTTAGATGAAGCGTGAAGAGCGGAAGGGGTTAGAAAATTTACGAGTTGATGGAGGGTAAAAATAGGATTCAATGACACCTGTACTTCCCTATACATTTTAATGAGGTGAAGGTGAAGGTGGCGGTGAAAGTGGAGGTGGAGGTGGAGGGTGTAAAAAAAATAAAATAAGGGGTCATTACCAAATCAACATAGCTGCATACATTTTTTTTGGTGTAGATGTAAATGAGAGTGAAGCAACACCTTTAATTTACAGAAACCTTCATCCACTTATAAATAAATGCAAGTAGGCAAGTAGAGTGCAGTCCAAGGCGACTCATATCTTCTTCCTTTTCTTTGTTAAGTCTTATTTACTCCTTTCCTTTAAGTGTCTTCAATCTGTAACAAGTCGACATAACAATGCATCTTTTATTATCTTTTTACTAATATTTAGAAAGGTTATTATTATTATTCTAAATTTAACTGTTTGCCTTCCCTTCCCCTCTTCTTACTACCACGCTGCACTAGACTTTCTACTAACTTTCATCTCTACTCTCTTCTGTTTTTGAAGGCGAGTGAAAACCAATAGCAACATTAAATTATTCTCTTAGGAAACAGTGTTGTGCCGTAACTCTTTTTATTTTTATCCACCTTCCTTTGATTGCAGCAAAAGAAAGGTGGTGTCTCAAGCCTCACCCATAGGCATACAGATATACAAACAGATGGATAGACAGACAGACAGAGAGACAGATAGACAGACAGAGAGATAGACATACAAGACAAGATAAGAAAAGGAAGACACAGAGAATACAAGTAAATACACACACACACACACACACACACACACACACACACACACACACACACACACACACACACACACCTTAGACTTACTTACAGACGAGCACAGAAAAAACAAATATAACTGAATAACAACACAACTCGTAACACAAATATCCATCAAGTTTAACAACATAACACAAACTCGTAAAAAAAGGGAAGAAAAAATAGAGTAACAGTGGGATAAAAGAAGAAGAAAGAAGAGCTGAGGAGACGAAAACAGAAAACATGAAAATTCCTAATACAACGCTGACCTTCAAGAGTTAAGAAGGTCATATAATCACAGCAAAGAATACATTAATGAATCTGTGATAAGGACGAGGGCATCAGGGACGGTCCTTGGGTACCCTTAGCTCCTCGTCCCTTTCGCAACCTCTATTTGTGATGTTGTGTAACTTTGGGATGCAGACGTGATCCACAAGTTAAATGTCTTGGAAAACAGTACTGTGAGGTGTGTGTGTGTGTGTGTGTGTGTGTGTGTGTGTGTGTGTGTGTGTGTGTGTGTGTGTGTGTGTGTGTGTGTGTGTCTGTGTGTGTGTCTGTGTGTGTGTGTGTGTGTGTGTGTGTGTGTGTGTGTGTGTGTGTGTGTGTGTGTGTGTGTGTGTGTGTGTGTTTGTGTGTGTGTTACTCAACTTCACACTACTCTTACTTTCCTTACTTTTACATGGCAAGAAAAGATTAAAAGTATAAAAATGAAATAGAAAATCAAAAAT
>JAPQNM010000018.1:19835412-19837912 GCA_029783475.1 Metacarcinus magister
CTCGGCCACAGATGCAGAATAAACGCATTTCGCCTGAGTCCGCGGTACAGCTGTCTGATGCCCAGCAGGTGACGTGTTGGACATAGTGTACCCCTGCAGTACACCACATTGTCCTGTCCTGATCATGCCTACTGGTTCTGTTGTAGACGTGACACACACGAACACGCACACGAACACACACACACACACACTCTTGTAAGTATGAAAAGCCTCCACTAAATTAACTGCAGCAAATTTCTGGTTTATCTCTGTCTTCTTTTGGTCTGTGTTTCTTCCTGAGGCTGATACTCTTCCAACATACCTATTCATTATTTTTCAGATGAGGACATACGCACATAATTTCTTCTCGATAATAAACAAAATATCTCAAATCTGCGGTCTGTTCTCGAATAATCTAGTTTTTTTCTTTCTTGTTTCGTCAACCATTATATTTTGTTTTCCTTTAATCAAACGTTACTTGATTCAGTGATGGAGCTTTCGTAAGGCTACACAAGGTATTAACAGGTTACCCATGATCATATATACATAATGTGATCAAGTTAAAAGGATTTTTTTTTTAACATGATGTGGGGACGTATAGTGCACCTACGACGATGTTGTTGGTTATTGTGCAGATGCAAAATTGATGCATTAATGAAGCAGGGTTGAAATGTGCCAGAGGCCTGGCAGGGAAGGAAGGGTGGTGACCATGGAGGCCTGGCAGGGAAGGAAGGGTGGTGACCATGGAGGCCTGGCAGGGAAGGAAGGGTGGTGACCATGGAGGCCTGGCAGGGAAGGAAGGGTGGTGACCATGGAGGCCTGGCAGGGAAGGAAGGGTGGTGACCATGGGGGCCTGGCAGGGAAGGAAGGGTGGTGACCATGGAGGCCTGGCAGGGAAGGAAGGGTGGTGACCATGGGGGCCTGGCAGGGAAGGAAGGGTGGTGACCATGGAGGCCTGGCAGGGAAGGAAGGGTGGTGACCATGGGGGCCTGGCAGGGAAGGAAGGGTGGTGACCATGGGGGCCTGGCAGGGAAGGAAGGGTGGTGACCATGGAGGCCTGGCAGGGAAGGAAGGGTGGTGACCATGGGGGCCTGGCAGGGAAGGAAGGGTGGTGACCATGGGGGCCTGGCAGGGAAGGAAGGGTGGTGACCATGGGGGCCTGGCAGGGAAGGAAGGGTGGTGACCATGGGGGCCTGGCAGGGAAGGAAGGGAGGAAACTCTTTACCCAAACATGGTAAACATAATAAAGTGATGTTTGTCTCCATATATGTCAAAAAAAATTTTCATTACAAGAAAAATTACCAACATTGCAAAACAAATTATTTGGCAAAATTATTCAGTTATTACATCCAGAAATGGGTCATGTCATTTTCCATATTCTTACCATTTCAAGATATAATACTAACAAGCCACAACTAAATCACTTCCTTAACTGTTCTATCATGATTCATCCACACAAAGCTTCTACATAAGTGTGTCTTCACTTAATGTTACTTTCCATTCGGTGCGATTTAGGAGTCGAACAACTATCAACTTTAAAGAATTATGACCACCGACCGGTCCCGCATGAACCCTGTCTTTGTAACACTTCACCAAGGCAGAAAAACCAACAGAACCCACAATATCCTCACAAGGCCTTGGACACCAGAAGCACCAAGATGAACAATGATCAGGTCTGGCACTCCTCATCTCTCCCTCCCTCACAACCTCACTGGGTCGTGTCATGTCGTGTCGTGCTGAAGAATACATCGTCAAAAGCCTGTGATCACCTTGCCTCTCATCTTACAAAGGTAACTGACAGTACGCAATGACCTACTCTCTATCCACTCCCACAATGCTTCATCTTACTATGATGGCGAAGTTTCCTTCGTTTTTACAGGACCATGCCGGCTTCCTTCTACCCTCCCTATCCCTCTCTCTACCCTCCCTGCACTAATCTTCCACAGAAGCTCCAACACAGCGACCCTCATCACCGCCACGAAGCCAACACGGTAGGAAGGGCATGAATAAGTAATGCGGCGTAACTCTGGTCCGGGAGAAAAAAGACAAATTGCTCCAGCGTGTACGAGCAAATTATAACAAGGCCTGACAAAACACCATAAATACACCGGGAGAACAGAAGGCGGAGAGGAGGAGAGGCTTATGATGGGATAAGGCTTTAATAAGATGAGGATGAGAGTAAGGAGTGAGTGTTGAGGCTTGGAAGTAAGTGGTGAGGGAAGGTAATGCTAGTTGAAAGGAGCGAGTGGTGTGTGTGTGTGTGTGTGTGTGTGTGTGTGTGTGTGTGTGTGTGTGTGTGTGTGTGTGTGTGTGTGTGTGTGTGTGTGTGTGTGTGTGTGTGTGTGTGTGTGTGTGTGTGTGTGTGTGTGTGTGTGTGTTAAATGTAAAGTGAGTTGTAGTGTTGTACAGGAAAATTAGCAGGATTTAAACAAATAAGATTATCTTAGGCAAGTTCCAGCGTAAATTTTTTTTTTTTAAACCTGATTTATTTAAAACCCCATTACGAATACAGACACAGAAC
>JAPQNM010000018.1:19842912-19852912 GCA_029783475.1 Metacarcinus magister
GGTGAATCGTAACAGTCTCTCTCTCTCTCTCTCTCTCTCTCTCTCTCTCTCTCTCTCTCTCTCTCTCTCTCTCTCTCTCTCTCTCTCTCTCTCTCTCTCTCTCTCTCAGGTAAGGGTGTTCAGGTGATCTCTGCCTGGTTCCTGTCGTTCCAGCATCACCTCTTTCCCTTCCTCTCCTCAGTGATTTGTGTGTTCATCCCCTCCTCCCACGTTGCCTCTAGAACCCAAAAGCATCGATACACAAAATTTCATGCCTGTATATGTATGTATGTTTTCTTTTATTTCTGCTGTGTAAATACTGTTTTAGCATGATCTGTCTGCCCAAACGCGTCTTTTCCTCTCTCTACTTTTGTTTTCTCTCTTTCTTTCTTTCCCTCTTTCGTGTTTCTTTTACCTCTTTTTATTTTATATTTAAGTTTTTGTTTTCCTCTCTCTCTCTCTCTTTCTCTCTCTCTCTCTCTCTCTCTCTCTCTCTCTCTCTCTCTCTCTCTCTCTCTCTCTCTCTCTCTCTCTCTCTCTCTCTCTCTCTCTCTCTCTCTTAATACATCGACAACTTCAAACTCATTCTCATACTGATGGACAGAGATTAATTTAAACTCACACTCCTACAACATTTCCCCAAAACACACGTACAAACCTCAAGGGAAAGATATTTCTCTCCACGTCTAATTATACGACTCCATTCTTCCTTCGTCCACTTGCTCGCATCTGTTACATACCTACACATGACTATGCCTACACCTGATTATGATTTGGGGGTTGTAACGCATATAAGACAAGGAAGAGTACCTGGTATTCACTACTGATTGAAGTGTACATGTTTCCTGCCGCTCTCCTCAACGCAAGGACGTAAGGGATGTGCAAGTAAGTGGAAGATGAAGGGTTGTCAGCCTCCACTGCATGACACTCAGCTTTAGGGTTAAAATTTGGTAATGACCACAGGTAAATGAGTGATGAAAGTGATTGCTTAATTACCTCATTACTTCCTCATGTGTTTAGTTCAGCTGAAGGCAATATGTATAATGTCCTGAATATTACATTTTCGTCTCCCAAAATCTTTCTCTAATTACCCACACAATGGTTCACGCCAGTAAGTTTCTTCTGTTACTACCCTTGCAGTCTGTCAATAAGGTTACATACACTTGTAATATAAAGAAAAACACTGTTAACATGGATATAGATAAAGGCATCGATGCTCTTTTGATGTTCTTCTTTTAATGATGTGGATTTACAAAACACCACAGTACCTCTTGACTCCTAATCATCTCCAGGAGGGAGGTCATTGCCTCTACAGACCAATTAGTAGTGCCATTCTTACTAATTATTTGTATTAATGTTGTCAGTGGTGTTCGTTTTCCCTTGATAGTCAAATGAAGGTTGTACAGTAGGTTCATGACATTATATATTATTCATTGTGTAATTTTTTGGATTCATAGGACAAAGCGTTTTTTCTTACATATTTAGATTTACTGGATGAAATAATGATACCAACATTCTTATAAAGCTTTAAACTATAGACTCTCAATGTCTATATTTCATCAGCGGTCGGTGGTAATGTTATATCGGTCTGGTGTGAGGCTATCCAGTCATTTGTAAACCAGGCATTCCGTTGGACGAGTGGGTGGACAAAATTCCGGGTCGTACATTTGGACCCAGTGGTACCTATAGTGGTGTGGCTGCGGCTTTGTACACCAACACACATAATGCATGAAGAACAACAAAGACTATAACGCCATCCAATACCTCAGCGAGCACTAACAAAAAAGTAAATATTCGTTCCATAAATATATCAATTGCACGCAAGATTAATAAGGCATTATGATTTCAAGCAAAGGTGTGGTTCAGACAAATAAACACACACACACACACACACACACACACACACACACACACACACACACACACACACACACACACACACACACACACACACATGCAAGAGCCTCTCTATCTTTCGTCTGTGCACCAGCCTGACAGGACAATTTAGTGCACAAGCATTAATCTATCTACAGATTGCACATCCACCCACCCACTGACACACCTCCCCCATAACATCTCACACAGATCTTTCTGCCTCTCTTATTACATATTCTTTTCTCCATCTCCATCATTGGAATGTTCTCTCTACTTTCTGTTCTTCCTTCTTCCATTCTCTTCTTCTCTCTCTCTCTCTCTCTCTCTCTCTCTCTCTCTCTCTCTCTCTCTCTCTCTCTCTCTCTCTCTCTCTCTCTCTCTCTCTCTCTCTCTCTCTCTCTCTCTCTCTCTCTTCCCTTCAACCAACTAACCAACTATTTATCCACTCGTCCCTCCATCCATCAATCCTCCACTACACACACACACACACAGACACAGACACAGACACACACACACACACACACACACACACACACACACACACACACACACACACACACACACACACACACACACACACACATACACACAGTTACTACACCCTTACCCTCACCCTTCCACTCACTCACTCACTCACAGTTCCCAGCATAACACACTTTCCCTTGACATTCCTAACACTACAGAGGTCCTGATCACCTTAATACAATTTACGTAGCAGTGTGACCTTGCACGGGAGGAGGAAACACGAGCCAGAATTAAGCCCGTACGTAATGCAGTGAGGAAATACGAGGGTGACGCGAGGCTGGGCGGACAGGTGAGGTAAAGGGAGAGAATCACGTTGTAAAACTGAGCACCTGGGCGTCATATCAATTGATGCTGATTAACATAATGAGCCAGGTGGGAGAAAGAGAAAGAGAAAGAGAGAGAGAGAGAGAGAGAGAGAGAGAGAGAGAGAGAGAGAGAGAGAGAGAGAGAGAGAGAGAGATAGTTAGTTAGTTACACACACAAGATTAAAGAGAGATAAGCTAGTGTGCCGGAAAGCTAACATAAATGGACGTGATTAAACCAACACAAACAAACAGTGAAGTGGAGAAAGAAATGTAACAACATATGGATAAAAATAAGACAAAGAAAAACACAAAAACAAACAGACTGAACGACAAACAGGCAGACAAACATATATACATACACGAACAGATAGACAAAATAAATGTATATCACTGTTTATCAAATATGGTTTTTTTTCCCAATTCAATAGTTTGTTACTTATTGAAATAGTTTTTTTTTTCGCAACTTGTGTTTGGAAAAATTATATATGAATGGTGATTTATTTGTTTATTATTTTTTTGTTAGTGTGTGTGCGTGTGTGTGTGTGTGTGTGTGTGTGTGTGTGTGTGTGTGTGTGTGTGTGTGTGTGTGTGTGTGTGTGTGTGTGTGTGTGTGTGTGTGTGTGTGTACGAGATCGCATGTTTTTTTTTTTATAGATTATATCTCCTCATAGGCCAAACACCTTATCTTGTTTTTGTTTTTTTTCCTTTGTCGATATCAATGATGGCATCGCTTCCCTTAGATTCCTGTGTGTTCATAATATTAAAAGGATTAAACAGACATTCAACGGACATTTTCACATTTCAACATTTTATGAAAAAAATTAAGTTTCGTAAATTAATAACAACAAATTTATACATATACATTTTTTATTCATGAAAATAGTTTTGTCATTCCACCTTCAACATTTATCACTTTTTTGCATATTTCAAAAGCTATGAATTATTCGCGAGGCTAAATTTAACGTTATATTCACAGCGTGACACGAAATATACTTTAAATAGATATTTTAAGCCCTTTGTAGTCAATGTTCAGCCAGTGATATTCTACCCACAGTTGGCTCTTTTTTTCATTCGATACAATGCACTTCTCTTTAACACTTTGAAATCAATACTACAAATACACGGTTTACTTTTACTACGTACACACAGTGGGTTTTCAGGTACATTTGTGTGCAATTCCTGAGCCGCGTTGTACTTCAGAAACTTTCAACATTCCTTGGAAATATGAGACCAGTGAAGGAGGCGTCTCAATCCGTTTCATATAGATTATCTGGTGGTAATTAATTTGAAAGTTTCTAAATAAACATGTACTTTCAAAATTAATAACAAAAACTTTCAATAAAGCTTCCAGAACTTATTTGAGAAACGCTTTAGTAATATGAAAAATTATATGCATACAAGTTATGTTCCTGAAATAACCACAAGAAGGTAGTTAGGCTGCGAGGTGTCGGGTGTACGAGTGCAAAACAAGAGGCAATAGAGAACAGCAGCAGGGGTTCGATACCCTCCACGCTGTTTTGTTCTTTATCGTTGTTTAGTGTTATTTAGAACCCTTTGTCTGTTGTTTTTCCTTGGTGGGTGATAACTTCGTTGTTATGACCGGTTAGGGGGAAGCGTTGGTCCCGTGTGACTAAACAGAGTCTGGTTCTGTGTGTGAGTAAAAACATATCATATCTCACACGCACCCTCACGCAAGCATGCTCATACGATACTATATATTGTAAAGTGTGTGTGTGTGTGTGTGTGTGTGTGTGTGTGTGTGTGTGTGTGTGTGTGTGTGTGTGTGTGTGTGTGTGTGTGTGTGTGTGTGTGTGTGTGTGTGTGTGTGTGTGTGTGTGTGTGTGTGTGTGTGTGGTGTGTGTGTGTGTGTGTTCTCTTTCTGAGCAAACTGTGGCAGCCTTGATCAACTTCCTCCATCCACTAAGTCTGCACAAGCCTCTTTGGTCTCCAGTCTGTGTCGTGTTTACATAAATCCACGATACCGCCATCTTGTTCCATAGTCCTGTAGAGTATGAGTTGATTTTAACGAAGTATGCACATTAAACATAATAATCCCGTTCCGCCATCACAAGAGCTGGTGTGACACATATTCAAGTTAGTGTTACCATAATACATCAGTGTTTGGTGCCTACGTCTTGCAAATTATTCATTATTAAAGCGATGAACACCAACACCTCGATTATGCAAATTTTCCTCCTTCACATGTTCTGTAAGACATCAAATATTTGCATCTGACGCGTCACTAACACCAGATTCGAGTTACTTTCCCTCCAGACTTACTATTACAACGTGACAACATCAATGCCCTCCTCCTTGTCATATCCATGAACGTACGTAACAATTTCATGGAGCAGCCACATAAAGTAAGCAAAGTAACAGTCATTCAATTTTATCCTTGACGGAGCATAATATCAGAACGCATCATCGGCTAGACGGTATCGCATTACACATGAATAAAATCACAATAAGGAGGGGCTGCTTTGTTCCATGTTTTTAACTATGACAGCGTTTCTAGTCTTCTTCCGGCCTCAGCGTGCCCTGTGCCTAGATACAACCGGAGCACCAACCTTTGCATCCAGGTTTAGGTCGTTCAGCTCCGGCTTTAATTTGGTTACACAGACTATGTGTGCTACAGGGATATAAAATTAACACGAATGATTGTCAAACACTTATTTTATATATTCTACAAAAATAAGGCAACAAAAACACCATAACTCAGCAAAACTAATCAGAAAAAAATGTGTAATAGACTAGCTGTATGGTGAAAGAAGTAATGTTTCCTGAAGCTACTCTTTAAATGTAGCATTATTGTCGTAACATACTGCATGGACATGACTGAACCACCAAAAACAGATTCCACCACCCCTGAGAGAGCTAACATCCCAGGTTAAGGAACAATGAACTACCACGTAACTCAACACACAATGACACACATGACAAGATTGCTGTTATTGAAAGTTTTCTATAGTGGACATCAGAGGAACGTGTACCAAGGGTTCCTGGGTGGGTGGCAGGACGGTGGCAGGACGAGGACAGGACGGTGGCAGGTTGGTGGCAGGACGGGAGAAGAACGGTGGCAAGACGAGGACAGGACGGTGGCAGGTTGGTGGCAGGTTGGTGGCAGGACGGGGGAAGGACGGTGGTAGGAGGGGGGCAGGACGGTGGTAGGAGGGGGGCAGGACGGTGGTAGGATGATGACGGACACTTAGCCAACGTTAAGGTGAGGAGGCCGAGGCGAGAGGACAGACAGAACTATTACTTTTGGCTTCCTTATAACATCAAGTCTAAGGATGAACGCCATGACACCACGACGCCATGACACCACGACGCCACACACACACGCACACGCATACGCACGCACAGACACACACACACACACACACACACACACACACACACACACACATACACACACACACACACATACACATACACATACACACACGCACATGCACACGCACACACACACACACACACACACACACACACACACACACACACACACACGCACACACACACACACACACACACACACACACACATACACACACATCCTTCCAAACGAAAACAAAACAAAACAGGACACGAGCAGCGGAACATTCTCCAGTTATTGTTGTGATGCCTTGCACTCAACAGCACCACCATGCCATCAGCACCTGTCAGTGACGCGTCCAGCAGCAAGGCAACGGAATACTAAATCCAAAGGCACGACGGCTCTGAAACCACCGCTGCGCCACAACCCTTCCCGTGTGTGGTGCGTTACGTCACCATCATAATAATACCTTTTGGATGTGAAAATGTAACGCAGAAAGTTGTTCCATGACATTTCCTGGATCCTGGTTAATTGGCTCCTGACCTAGGCTTCCCGAGGTCACCAGCTGTTGGAGTTCCAGTTAATCACGGGGATGGTCTCTTGGGCTGAGCTAATGGAGTTATGAAATGTTAAACGCACCAGTCTGATTAGGGCGTCAGAGGGAAGAACAGCCTCAAGGGAAGCTGGATCTGTTATTATCCATATACATTAATTACCTATACATTATGCATATATTAATACATGAATTGTATTGGAATATAAACATCTACCAGAGTATAGCTGTGCTTGATGTATGTATATGTATGTATGAATCTCTCTCTCTCTCTCTCTCTCTCTCTCTCTCTCTCTCTCTCTCTCTCTCTCTCTCTCTCTCTCTCTCTCTCTCTCTCTCTCTCTCTCTCTCTCTCTCTCTCCCCCCTTCCCCTCCCACCATCATCACTACCACCACCACCAACAACAACAACAACACATTTGCATCATCTTCCAGCCAGACCCACGTGACAATCTTCCAGTTCCTTCCAGTATCTTCACCGTCACCAACACCAACGCGTTCTTTGTATCTGGAACTCGTCTAATACTCAACTCAACCTCAACCTCAACCTCAACCTTAACTTTAAAGTTTTTCTATTTTCTGGAGTAGATTCTTGATTCATCTCATAATGTATCGAGTTTCTGCACTAATGAATATGTGGAAAAAACATTTTCTGCCATTCATTTCAATATATGATGTAAAGTTATCTGAGTTTGCATGGTGTTTTGATGTTTTGCACTACAGTCTGATGCTGTTACTCCCACGTCCTTTGGTATCATAAATAATAATAATGCATAACAACACCCACATGTACCCAAGCCTCTCTTCTCTCCTCCCCCTGAAGCATCGCCATCGTCGGGGCTTAACACTTCCTTCAACAAACATGAAACTGCTTCTCGTCTATGATCCCCGCGCGGGTAGTTTACAAAATAAAATGGTTAGGTTACGTTCCCGTGGGCCTTGCCGTCGCTCCCGCTGGTAGAAGAGGAAAAATGTGACACGGAGGAAGAGGAGGAAGAGGAGGAAAATAAACATGAGTGAAGACGACTGCAATGGTACAATGGCGGTAGTAGCGGTGAGGACACAGGCATGGATGATACAAATACAATCCTAAAAGCTTCACAAAACATACTGGCCGCTGCTGTACTGCTGGAGAGAGGGATGACAACACCCTATTGCGTGATATATAGTTATGAGGCCGCAGAGCACACCATACACCCTATGACTAAGCTAAGAGGAACACTGTGATAAATGATACAAATATTACGTATTGTAGCCTTTCCTTATTTCTACATACGATTCTGCATATGGAATCAGGTGTTATACATCATCTAATAGCCATGAAGGGTGAGTAGTGAGTGAGTCGCCGCCACATGAGTAGAAAAGAGTGTGGTGTTAGTGAAAAAGTTAGAGGTTTTAGTGTACATTAATCTTCTCAGTGTGGAGGGTAAGTGATCCCTCAATTTTTTTCTTTTATTTATCTGTTATATTATCAATCTTTCCTTTGAGCGATGCAGTGAAAAGAAAATATATTTAAAAAAAAGGTAAATTTCCTCATATTTCAATAATTCTCGAGACAAGGAATCATGAACTCACCACACACACACAAACAAAAAAGTGAGTCCGTTAAAACTACACAACATAAATAAACACAAACAAGAACGTTAACAACAAACAGACATACAAACAAGCAAGATAATAACATTACCATCCACACAGAAGGCAACTCCAGCATCTCACTAACTCAACTAATCACGTTTAACTTTTTACCAACACAAGAGTAATGCAACAAAACTTCACTAACTCGCCGCTAGCAGAACGAAGGAGTACCCAGCAGGCCATCCGCGCAGTACCACGTCTTGGCTTCACATTCGCATGCGTCTGCCACCATATGAAAAACACGAACCAGGTACACTACGCCATGGTTAAGTTAAGCAAGGCCAAAGTTAGTGATTCAAAGTTGTAACAGAGTTTAGACGAGTAGGATGAGGTGGAGGCATGTACGACAGGCTCAAACACCGCTAGTTTGGACTTTACTAACAGACGATGTAAAGGTGAATACTGTTACACGAACCTACTGGCAGATGGTACATGATATATCACTTAGGTGGAGGGGGAAAAAGGGAAACAAGAGAAGCATGGACGGATTTCTTGTATCATAAGGGTGGTGGTGGTGGTGGTGGTGGTGGTGGTGGTGTGGTAGGAGGGAGGTGCAAGGGTTAACTTATGCTGTTGATTCTGAACTGAACTCCAGAAACAACAGAGGAAGAAAAAGACTAAAACTTTTCCTCTATATGATACAGGTAGTTAACACCTGCTGCAGACTCAACACCTGCAGTCATTAATTAACCTGAATGCATCAAAGTTACGCAGATTATTTTAAATGACTTTTTTCTATGAGGAATATTATGGAATCATCATTTCGTCTATTCACGCACAACAGTCAAAGCCACGTCATAAAAAAACTTATTTTAATAAGGAAAATATTTCAAACAATGGGATTTTTTCAACTATAGGAGTAGCCAACGTACTATATCATAATTTAACAAAAAAAACAATGCATAGATATTTTCAACTTACAAGGAAATCTGTAAATTATGACCAAACTTAACGTTAAAACATACGTGTAAAAGATTTTAACATTCAGAGGATCATAAATTAGCATGATCAGTTAATAGTTGTGAATACCACGACATAGTATAAATACCATTCTTACCATAAAAACCATCACCAAAAAAAATAATAATAAAGCACCATCATTCAGTACAAATAAATAAATAAAAAAAATATCTCTCAAACATTCCTAAATACAGTAAAAAAAGAAAAAAAGATAATTCCAATACGAGCTACAGTGGAGCGCTAAGTGTTGTTAAACACTGGACAGCTCAGCCTCGCCCCACCACCACTGTCATCACCTCTGTTCACTGAAGGAAGGCTTGGAAGGCTGCCACTCCAACACTACGAAAAATTACAATAATGTTATGTGCGTTGACTGATGGTGACAGTTATATTAAGGTTTTTTAATGTAACTAATTTCTTTGTCTCATAATTAGCTCTCTCTCTCTCTCTCTCTCTCTCTCTCTCTCTCTCTCTCTCTCTCTCTCTCTCTCTCTCTCTCTCTCTCTCTCTCTCTCTCTCTCTCTTCGATGGTGTAGTGGTTAGCACTTTCTTCTTACAATTGAAAGGGTTCATGGTTCGAATCCCCGACCAGGATACAATTTGGGAAGGTTTATTTCCACGCTGTAGACCATCTTCAACTAACATTAAGTAAGTACATGTGATATTGTGCCGAGGAACGGAAGGCCAGCAATCCTGCCATCATGTTTTAGGACAACTTGCACACAAACCATCATTAGGAACATGAACAGACTACCTGTGTGTGTGTGTGTGTGTGTGTGTGTGTGTGTGTGTGTGTGTGTGTGTGTGTGTGTGTGTGTGTGTGTGTGTGTGTGTGTGTGTGTGTGTGTTACT
>JAPQNM010000018.1:19860246-19862746 GCA_029783475.1 Metacarcinus magister
TCAGTACTTGGTCCCATTCTTTTTTTAATTTATGTCAATGATATCGATGAAGGCCTCACCTGTAATATATCAAAATTTGCCGACGATACGAAAATCAAGAGTAAAGTAACTACAACCGCCGATAAACTACAATTTCAATGAAACCTCGACACGTTAGTCAATTGGTCAAAAAAAGGGCAAATGAAATTTAATGTTGATAAATGTAAAGTTTTGCATATCGGTAGCAACAATCAATTCACTAAATATACAATGAATGGCTCTGAACTTTCCAAGGTTAACCACGAAAAAGACTTGGGGGTAACTATTAGTAACGACCTCAAACCAGATAAACAAAACTGGTCGGCTTCATCGGTAGAACTTTTGAGTATAAATCTGAAAAAGTTATCCTTACACTATATAATGCACTCGTACGCCTCATCTAGAATATTGCATTCAATTTTGGTCACCATACTATAGAAAAGATATTAATAAGCTGGAGAGAATACAAAGAAGAATTACTAAAATGATCCCAAGATTGCGAAACAAGTCTTACGAAGAACGACTAAAGGAGCTGAACTTATTCAGTTTATCCAAACGTAGGCTACGAGGGGACCTAATTGAGGTTTTTAAAATTTTCCATGGTTTTGATAATATTAACGACTATGTAACTACCGATCTCACAAGCACCACTCGTAACAATGGCTTAAAGATCATTGGTAAGCGTTTTAGATCGAATGAAGCGAAGCACTTTTTCTTCAATAGTATCGTAAATGTTTGGAATTCTCTCCATGCACAAATATTTAACAGTATTACAATTGAATCGTTTAAGAAGAAACTCGATAAGCACTTAGCATCCGTTCACCAAGTCGAATAATTCACTACTGCGTAATTTTTTTTTTTTTTAGCATAGATTACTCCTTGTTTTTCTCACTTTCCTATACAAATTCCATGATAGTTTTTCCATACTATATGATATCACTTCCTCTTCCGGCCAGCTTCGGCTGGAGGGAGGGGTGGGTGGGGAGGAACCTTCCAATTTGCTGTCCTTTTGTCTCTTATCAAGTACATATAGTAGTAGTGTAGCTAAACAGACAGCCTCGTTAGGTCCTGTAGGACTGTTGCTGTCTGTTCTTCCTGTGTACTCCTTTGTACATCCACACACACACAGACACACACAAACACACACACACACACAAACACACACACACACACACACACACACACACACACACACGTACACACACACATACGCACACACACACACACGCACACGCACACGCACACACACATACACACACTCGCACACACACACACACACACACACACACACACACACACACACACACACATGTAGCGAGTTTCTAACACAAGCGTAGGTGAAGAGAGACACACGTATCTTAAGGGTTCTTTACTAAGTAACCAAAGGAAGTACAGGAGGCCCTACAAGGACGGGCCGGCAGGGCAGACTGAGATGTATGCCCGCTTGGCGGGAAAGTGACGGAGGAGGGAGGTGAGTTACCAACTAGTGAATAGTCGTTACATATAAGCAAGGGAAATGAATGGGTGACACTACATAGAACATAATATCCTACAACACACACACACACACACACACTCGCACACACACACACACACACACACACACACACACACACACACACACACACACACACACACACACACACACACACACACACACACACACAAATACACACACACACACAGAGACACGCACACACACAGCCACACACACAGAGACACGCACACACACACACACACACACACACACACACACACACACACACACACACATACACACACACACACATACACACACACACACACACACACACACACACACACACACACACACACACAAACACACACACACACGCACACAAACACACATGCATCAATCTACTCTCATGCTGATAACTTTAACTTAAGTTTTCAATTTCCTTTGCCGTTCCACACATAAATTAAATAACCCCAAGAAAGACGCCACGAACACTCAAATTATGATCTTTCTTTTATTTCTCAATTGAGCAGAACAAACTTTATGATATTCAATGCCTCAAAAACACAATTCCTTCACCCATCTTTTAGACATAACCTTCTATACAAATATTCTTTCCTCTTCATTAATACTTAACTTATCTTCGCCTTTACATTGACTAACATTCATAGGTTATAAATTTCAAAATTCTCTACATGAACTTTCTTATGTCAACTTTTCATATTTCAAGTTAAGTCAGCTTCCATGAAGTTGAACGTGATGTATTTTCAGTGTCAATTCTTGATATTCTCCAAGATGTTATTTCAATACAAGGGTTTTATCTGGGTGGTTGGTTCAGGTCTAGTGACGTGCAATTCTTCTAAACACGGTGGAGTCAAAAGCTAATTGTATCTTAACTTCTCCCTGAGGCTTTAGCGGCAATAGCCTCTTTTCGTTCTTAACATATTCAAGAGACAACGTAAACATTCGCACAGGCAAGAGGCAAGTTCATCCTCCCTCTATACA
>JAPQNM010000018.1:19870246-19875246 GCA_029783475.1 Metacarcinus magister
ACCACCAGTTGAGTCCTCAACTACTCAAGTGTGTGCTGTGGAGACCAGAGCCGGTCGATCTAAACGGGTCCACCCTCTAGTTCTGCCTAAGCTCCATCCTTTGACTGTAACCCCTGATGGGTTTCGTCAACTTCAGGAATCCTGTCCTTCCTTGACGTGTTTACAGTCAAAGGCTACCACTCAAGAAGTTGAGAAGGCCCGGGATGGTGCCACATATCAATTCATACATGACGACGGCCTCCTGTACCGAAAATGTCTCTCCTCGGATCACCCTCAAAAGGTAAATGGTTTATTCTTGGTTGTTCCCAGCGATTGCCGTCCTGTCATCCTACGTGTTGCTCACGAAGGTCCTTTGGCTGGACATTTCTCCCACCGGAAGACCCAGATGAAGGTCTTGCAAGACTTTTATTGGCCAGGGATGTGTGCAGACATCCGGGATTACTGCCGTTCCTGCGACAAGTGTCAACGTATGTCGGCTAAAGGTAGGGTACGTCCAGTACCTCTTCAACCGTTACATGTCGTAACTGAACCCTTCTCCAGAGTTGCCATTGACTTGGTAGGTCCCTTGTCTCCACCATCTTCTGAAGGACACCGTTACATTGTCACTCTAATTGATTTCTCCACTGGGTTTCCAGAAGCCATGCCTCTTAAAGATATTGACACCATATCTGTATCTGAAGCTCTGCTAACCATCTTCGCCAGAGTGGGAATCCCCAGGGAAATACTTTCCGACCGTAGGACTCAATTTACTTCCCAGCTTATGGCAGAGCTACACAAACTACTGGGAGTAAAACCCATCTTCACCACGCCTTTCCACCCCAGCGGAAACGGGCGAGTTGAGCGGCTGCACGGTACCCTGAAGTCTGCCCTTCGGAAGCTGTGCTCTGATAAGCCCAAGGAGTGGCATCGATATTTGATCCCTACTTTGTTTGCCCTCAGAGAGATCCCTAACGACCGGACTGGATTCTCTCCATTTGAACTCCTCTATGGCAGGTCAGTGCGGGGTCCCCTCTCGGTGCTCCGTGACCTTTGGGAAAACCGTAGGATCCCAGAAGATGAGAGATCAACCTTCCGTTACGTCATCGAGCTACGGAAGAAACTGACCGAATGCGCCCAGCTTGCTGCCAAACACGCGGATGTGAGTATCGCCCGGTATAAGTCTTACTTTGACGTAAGATCTCAAGACCGTCAATTCCAGCCAGGCGATGAGGTATTGTTACTACTGCCTAGTGACTCCAGCAAGTTGTTGGTTGCTTGGAGTGGCCCTCACAAAGTTTTGGAAAAACGGGGTAAGGTGGACTACTTGATCGAGATGCCGAGAGGACCTAAACTTTACCAGGCCAATATCCTCAAGAAGTACCACCGGCGGGCCCAAGTTAACCAGCTACAAGTCCTCGACGAGATTTCACCTTTAAGCGAGCCCGAGGAAAAGAGTAAGTCATCCTATTTGAATGAGGGTATTGATGATTTACCTGAGCTTTCTTTAACACCTGATAGTCCAACTAATGCTGAAGAACCTATCATTAATCACGCTCTCACTTGGAACCAGTCTGCTCAGGTTGAAGACCTGTTTCTCACATACCAGTCTACTTTTTCGGATCAACCTGGCTGCACCAAGACTGTCGAGCACGACATCACCCTCACTACAACGGAGAGAATACAAGCGAAGATCTACCCGGTGCCAATCCATCTCCAGCACTACTACCAGGAAGAGGTTGAGCAACTATTGAGTCAAGGAATCATCCAACCTTCAACCTCTCCACACTGCTCTCCGGTTATCATGGTCAGGAAGTCCGACGGTACGTATCGGATGGCCATTGATTACAGGTTACTCAACTCAGTTACTATTTTCCATGCTGAACCATCCTGCAGTATTGAGACAGAGCTGCATAAGTTCGTTGGTGCCGAGTTCTTCTCAGAGCTAGATTTGAGTAAGGCATATTACCAGGTTCCACTTTCTGCCAAAGCTCGACGCTTCACTGCGTTTCCCACTCACAAGGGCCTGATGGAATTTACTCGGATGCCTTTTGGTCTTGTTACGGCCTGTGCCACTTATATTCGCTTAATGAGGATTGTGCTTGCTGGCTTGGCCAATGTTTCTTTTTATTTTGATAATATTTTTGTGTATTCATCTGATTGGCCCACTCACATCTCTGCCCTCAAGTCTGTTTTAGATAGACTACAACATAACGGTCTGACTGTCAAACTTAAAAAGTGCCGGTTTGGAGCAGAGTCCATCAACTATCTGGGATTTGTTTTGTCCCGCGACCATCTTCAACCACAAGTTGGCAAGTTGACTGCCATCACCTCCATGACTCCTCCTACCACCAAGAAGTTACTCCGGAGTTTCCTAGGTTTGATATCATTTTATAAAGCTTTCATTCCTCAGGCCTCTGAGCTTACCGGCCCCCTCTCTGACTTGTTGAAGAAGCCGGTACGGGATCCCCTCCAGTGGACTGAAGATCTGCTTGAACGGTTCAACCTGCTGAAGCATGCCTTGACTTCGGGACCTATTCTGCGTCTTCCGGACCCCAGCCAGACCTTCGTCCTACGTACCGATGCTTCAAACTATGGATTAGGTGCTGTACTGCTTCAGTACCATGATGATCGTCCACATCCCATCTCTTACGCCAGCCGGAAACTACTTGATCGGGAACGACGATACTCTACCATCGAGAGGGAATGCCTGGCCATCGTATTCGGCATTCATAGGTTTGACTTCTATCTTCGAGGTAAGGAATTTATCCTTGAAGTAGACCACAAGCCTCTAATATACCTTCAGAAATTCAAAGGTAAAAATGATAGAGTACTACGATGGGCTTTAGGTCTTCAACCCTATAAATTTAGGGTTGTTCATGTTGCCGGGACAGACAACATTGGAGCCGATCTTCTCAGCCGGCAATAGCTTTTCTTTATTTTGTTTTCCTGCACTCCAGTCTTTTACAAGTTTTGTTTCCTGCACTCAAGTATATTATAAGTTTTTTTATGTCTCCTGGTCAGCTGCAGTTCTTCGACATCAGCTGTGCAGCAGATGTTTTAGTGGGGGCATGTGTGAGGAACTGCACCTGCCTCGTCTTCCCCTAATTAGTAGTTGAACTACCACTCTCGTCTGCCGGCGCTTGTTCACCAGCTTTCCCCGCCACTACCCCACCCCCTTGTCCAGGGGTAGGGGGGTAGTCTAACCGAGCCAAGCTCCACGCCACCGGCTTGGAGAAGGACAGAACGCCTCAGCTCTCACACCTGACAACACCTCACCACCTGCTGCTGGTTTCTCAACATTCCGAAGGCATTTCTGGAGACTTGGGCTAACTTCCAGCGTGCCCTTCAACTGTACCTACACCATTCGACCCTCCCTGCTGTCTGAGGAGCAATCTACGTTGCCGAGTGTTGCTGTCACGCATCTCACCCTCCAGACAGCTGTACAGGGAGTTATTTGGGTGTCATACCCCTGCTCTGGTAATTGTTTACGAGCAGTTCGTCGTTGGTGATTTATTTTGGCTTCTAGCCTATTGTTTGCTATTTGTGTGTGTGTAAATATATTCGGGGTATCATACTCCATGATTTTTCTTCCCCCCAATCTATAAAAAGATAATATTAATTGGTAGTCACCTCGGCCCTGACATATTGGCGACCTTGCCAGGATAAGAACTACCAATTATTTATTATCATTTTACAGATTGTGGGTTGTTATCTAAGTCGCTGCTGCGCCCCGTTGCTGCCTGAGGCCCGGGAGTAATGTTATGAGTGTTTTGATTGCCGTCAAACTCTTGCTTTTGCCAGATTTTTACACCTGAGGTGTTGTCTAATTTTTGTTTTGTTTGTTTGTATTGTGTTCTCTGTGTGGTCTTCTCCATGTCTTCCTTTCAAGAACTGAAGGAGCAGGGTGAAGCCCTCGGTCTGCAGGGCAAGGAAATTGGCCAATGGATCCTTGAACAACAGAAAAACGAAAGGGAAGAAAGACAAGCTGAGAGAGAAGAAAGACAAAGACAAGCTGAGAAGGAAAGAGAAGAAAGACAAGCTGAGAAGGAAAGAGAAGAAAGACAAGCTGAAAGAGAAGAAAGACAAGCACAAGCTGAGAGGGAGAAAGAGATCAAGCTGGCAGAAATTGCAGCTAAAGGTAAGCCCTCAGTCCTACCATCACATGATCCTGTTTCCAGACCTAGTCTACCACCATACAAGGATGAAGAGGACATTGCCACCTATTTAACTAGGTTTGAGCGTGTGGCCGAGATGCTGGTTTTACCCAGAGATACCTTTGCCGTTCGTCTGGGTTGCCTCCTTACTGGTAAAGCTGCCGAACTTTACACGTCCCTTCCATCATCCACCACTAAGGATTACGAGTTGCTGAAGCAAGCCTTGTTAACGGACTTCAGTAAAACTCCAGATGGCTACCGGGTGGATTTCAGGTCAAACAAGATTAGAGTAGGACAGAACTACCATCAGTTTGTTACCCAGTTATCGAGGATGTTTGATTCTTGGGTTGAGTCTTCCTCTGTGGCCAATGTTTATGCTGCCAATGTTTATGCTGATTTAAGGGAGTTTATCATCTTTGACCAATTTTTGTCCTCCTTATCAGCAGAAATACGCCTATTCATCAAGGAAAGAAGGCCTACCAAGCTGAAGGACGCAATACAACTAGCGGATGACTGGGCATCCGCCCACAACGCCTATCCTAAGGTCTCTTCCAACAACAACGCTAAGAAAATCTCCCCTCTACTTGCTACTCCACTCCAGCCTCTACCTTCTCCTGGGAGTCAGACTCCCTCAACCGTGACTTGTCACAATTGTGGGGAAGCAGGACATATACGACCACGCTGTCCCAGGAATCCTCGAGCATTCAAGGATGGAACTACTACCACGCCCCCCTATAAGGTTGGATTTTGTTTAGAGGACCATAAAGTGCCTAACTTCTCAGTTACGGGGACTATTAATGGGTCATGGTCTTCCTCTATAATTAGGGATACTGGATGCTCTGGAGTTGTAATTTCTGAGGAAGCCTT
>JAPQNM010000018.1:19882746-19905246 GCA_029783475.1 Metacarcinus magister
TCAATGAAAAAAAATGTGTATACAGTACACGGAACAATTTAATACCGTATATAATGTACATTGAAGAATTAAACAATTTGCAATATGTATAGAGTATATAGCTATCCAAGTACAGAAAAAAAAGAAAAAAAAAAAAGAAGAAGACATCTTGAAGTGGTATGCTTAGGGGACTCTGCCAATTACATAGACATGTTACAGTTCATTATATTAGTGTTCATCTTCACTGAGAATTTTACTTGAAACAACTGAATGAGCAAAATTAGACTTGTAAGGATGTCTCTGAACCATGTCATATCTGAGGTGTTTTCCAAGGCTCATAGCAAATGGCACAAACAGGCTGAACATTTTTAAATACTCACCAGCTTCAATTCACTGTTTCTATTCTATCTGAATTGCCATGTTTTGCTCATTTGGTTCGTTTGCATAATAATGCTTAAGTGAAGGCATACCCTTAGGATGGAAGAATGAATCAATCTTTGTCTGTTTGTCCGTCGTGTGCTGTGACTAGATAATCAGGCACTGAAGTTTCCTCATGTGTTCATGAAATAGTTCTGACTGTTCTCCACATCTATCAATGAACTAAAGATGTTGATCAGCTTAAAAACATGTCATGAAGAATTTGAGGGTAGTAGATGATTCCTTGGTGTTTTTATCTGTCATTATTGGTGTTGTAGACTCGGCGATAAAACAGCTGCCATGATATCCTCCTCAGAAAACAGCTGAAAGCTAGATTCCCCTTTTCAGATTCAACCCAGTTCTGAATTGTCATCCAGTCATTTCTCCTGTCTTTGTAGGCACATTTTTGTAGTCAGTCACCTTGAAGCTAAAAATCATTGATAGGTTCATGAGATCTGTGGTATATGACATTTGACTTAAAGATTTTTTCCCCCTCTTCTATTTTCAAGCCCATCGCCACTGTGAAGGAGCAGAGATTGTGACCTGATTCAGTGATACCTCTGACTTCATGAAGTCTGGTCAAACCAATTTTTGCAAAGCCTTTATATTTTTTCCAGCTTCATTTCCCTTGTTTCATCTGTCTTTTCTTTCTTACGTCCCACTAACCTGATCTTTTCCTGAAGTGTGAAAGCCGTGCTAAAAGAATGAGAGGCTAACTATGAGTTCAGTCATGAATGGCCTAAGGGTACCATGGGCATGGTATACCCTCTCTCTTTCATTACTCTTACTCCTCATAGGGGAGCTGACCAGTTATATCCTCCACTTATAATTAGGCTCACCATGGCCAGCTATGAAAATTAGATTTTAAGTTAACAGGTGCATTGGATAATGCACTTAAAAAAATTAATTCCCCAAACTTGACTGGCTTTGACACGGACACACCTCCGACCTTAGCTCTGAAAACTCCCCTAACCACCCATCTGTCAACTCCCTCGTCCCTTCCAAATCCCCTTCTACCTGCTTCCCTAGCACCAACATCAACCCCCCCTACTTCTATATCTATAACAACTACCTTAGAACTATATATACCATCAAAACTTAAAAATCACTCACCAACTCTCTTCTCTGATTTCTCCTTCCTCCTCTCACCCACGCCCATCCACTACCACTAATCACTTTCCTTTATCCTGTCTCTTTGGTCCTCGCCTAAGGAACAAATACTTCCATATCTTCCAGACAGTGTATACATATTTGGAACCTTCTGTAAGGTTAAACCTTACATTCTTCCCTCCCTGTCAGTGCCAAAACTGCTTGATATTTGGAAATCCAGCAAAATACTGTAGATGCACTGCACGTATCCCTCTCTGTGCCTCACCTGGCCATACCCATACAAACTGCCCAGCAACAAAATGCATCTGTGCAAACTGCACCCAAGAACATGGTCTTTTTCCAAGGGTGCCCCATCTTTAAATTTGAATTGGAGGTTGCTGCCCTCTGCTTCAAACATGGCCTAACACTCAAAGAAGCTATACAAAAAGCCTGTCTCAGTAACTTCCAACATGTTTCTTTCTCAGTGACTACAAAATTTTCTTTACTAAACCCCGACACCCCAACCTCTACTTCAACTTCAAACTTTGCTCCTGTCCCATGTATTCATACACGAAACACCAAGCGTCACTTCTATGCTCCAAAACAGTCTATTGATCCTACTTCATCCTTAATCACTAAATTTCTTCACTGCAGCCTCCTGTCAATAAAATTTTAGTCCCACTGTCTTCTCTCTTCCTTCCCCTAGTGATACCATATCTGAGATTGAAAAATTTAATGTAAAATCTTTCATTGTTATCTAGCTCCCTTTTCCATCCTCTACTTCATCAGACAACACCCTCTGTATTCCAGCAATGTTCATCACCCACTCCGTCATCTTCCTCAACTCCCCTATCTTCCCCTCTCCCTTCCCTTCCTCCTCACCCTTTTCCCCCCCTTACCCTCCCACTCCTTCAGTTACATCTACCACTAAATCTCTTCTTGATTATCTTTCACTTCCTGAATTCTCTTGTGAATCAGTTATATAATTCATCCTCTCTCCTAGATCCCTCCTGCCCAAGCACTTACTTCCATACCTCCTACTTCTAATTCCTCCATCTCTCCTGATCACAGTTTTCCTATTCCTATCATTATCACAACTCATTAATTTTCTTCTTAAGTTTCCTGATGATGTCCATACTCCACTGGAATATGCGTGGCTTCTGCTCCCATAGAAATGACGGAGTACTTGTAATACCCCTCTCTGTATCCCACATTCTTCTTTTTTGTCCTTGTTACATGGCTGCCTGAACTTCCACTTTCATTAATTTATCTCATCCATCCCGACCCCCCTGCCTTGATGATATTCTTACAGAATCACCACCTTTGTACTTAGACAATATAATTTCCTTCCTGCAACAAACACATCCTCCATTTGATCTAACCATTTCACTATAACTAACCATTATTTTCCTTCCCATACTTCAATTATTCCTTTGCTCTTTTTGGTTAACATAACACCATATGACCTCTGATGTCTAGGTCTTACTTTCGCATTAACTCACTCGCTCATCAACATCTTTCCACACATCTCCAAGATTAAAGCTTGTACTTTCAACATTGGAGCATGGAGCACACCAATTACATCCCTAACATACATTCGGCTCACCATAGCCAATCATGAAAAATAAAAATTAACAGGTGCACTGGGAAATGCACCTCAAAAAATTCATACCCGACTTCCCTGGCTTTGACTAGAAAACATCTCTGACCTCGGCTCTGAAAACCCCCTAACTGCTCACCTGTCAACTTCCTCGCCTCTTCCACCTCCTCTTGTTTCTATTTCCGTAACACCAACCCCTCCTTCTATACCTGTATCTTCCTCTACTATAACCACCTTAGAACCATATACACCTCCAAAAAGTAAAACCACTCACCAACCCTCTACTCTGACCTCTCCCTCTTCTAGAACCCAGATTGTCCCTTCCTCCTCTCACTCTCACCCACACCCATCCATTACCACTAATCACCTAACCTTTATCCATCCTCTTCGGTCCTCGCTGATGAAACAAATACTTACATATCCCTGCTCATGCTCCATATTCAAAAAACACTTTCCAATGTCAAAAATGCATCCAAAGACAGGTGGGAAGGGTAACATTCCAGACACGACTTGACAGATTTCGCCAAGTCATTGTTAACTCGAAGCTGAAGCTATGCTGACCCTCAAAGACCTTGATGGGAAACATTTCCCAGTGTCCTCTGATACCCAACTGAACACTCATACTGGTACAGTCCTCTTACCTCATGAAATTGACCAGTGGGCATCAGTTTGCCTGACTGTTCTTTGAACTGATTGCAGACAAGTATGATATTGCTAATGTATCTTTCTTTACTATTAACCCTCGTGGCCATCGCAAGTACCTAGCATATATTGTAAAAATTACATCCAAAGAACTAGATCTTCCATCAGTGTATACATAGGTGAAGCCTTCTGTAAGGTTAAACCTTACAAGCCTCTCCTGGTCAGTGCCAAAACTGCTGGAGATTCAGACATCCAGCAAAATAATACAAATCCACTGCACGTTGCCCTCTCCGTGCCTCACCTGGCCATATCTGTACAAACTGTCCCCCAACAATACGCATTTGTGCAAACTGCATTCAAGAACATATTGTCTTCTTCTGAGGCTGTCCCGTCTACAAATTTGAATTGGAGGTTGCTGCCCTCAGCTTCAAATATGGCCTATCACTCAAAGAAGCTAGACAAAAAGCTCATCTCAGTGGCTTCAAACAGGTTCCTCACATTTAAAAATGTCTGGTTTTGGCATTTTTTTTGGGGGAGGGGCAAAATAAATAAATAAATAAAAAATAATAAAAAAATTAATTAATTATAAATAAATAGTAAATAAAATAAAATAAAATAAAATATATATATATATATATATATATATATATATTATATATATATATATATATATATATATATATATATATATATATATATATATATATGTATGTATATATATATATATATTATATATATATATATATATATATATATATATATATATATATATATATATATATGTATATGTATATATATATATATATATATATATATATATATATATATATATATATATATATATATATATATATATATATATACATATATATATATATATATATATATATATATATATATATATATATATATATATATATATATATGTATACACACAGTAGTTTAGCAACCTTAATGATGGATAAAATAAGCTTCAATTTCACCTTAAGTTCTTTTTGTCTTTGAGGTTTGAAACTAATTATGTAACTTATTTTTTTCAATAATCAAATTATTCAGCTGGTTCTAGTCTTTCTTACAAGTTATCACCACACACATGATATCTAATGTCTTTTTTTTTTTTCTTTTTCAGCCCTCTTTTTTACACATTTCTTTATCTTAGTTTTTCTTTTCTCAGCTTGAGCTTCCTTCACAGCTTTCTTCCGTTCCTTCTTAAGAGGCAATGATTCACCTTTTGGTCTACCAGGTGTAGTGCGGCTACCTGCTTCATCCTTAGCATCACTATCACCATCTGAAAAGAACAATACAAGAGACATATATTATTAGTATGCTATACCCTTCACTTGAATTGATATTATATATACTGCAACAAATCCTTTGCTCCCTCTCCCATGCAATGGATGAACTATCTCTCTATGGATCCCACTGCATCAATATGTAAGTCCATAAAGGTTAACTTTGCAGCTTGTTCAATTAGTTAGAATTATCTCAATATCTTCTGGACTATTATGTTATACCTCATCAGTATGGTCTTTTCAACATTCACTTTCATTCTCTTTCCACAAACCAAATCAGGTCACTAAATTTGGCAGCTGCTCACAACCAATTACAATTCAAGGCGTGTTATCTATAAACAACTGACTTGTCTCCCATTTTCTATGAATGCCAGGTAAGACAATAGAGCTCTTGCACCTGACGTCACACCCAAATCAAGAATGTAAACAGCCGCCATGTTTGTAGGCTAGTCACGGTCATAGTGAATATTTATTTGCATTACAGTCGTATATATAGACACTGTCATAGTGAATATTTATTTGCATTATGGTCATGTTTATAGATACTGTCATATAGAATAGTTATTTGCATTACAGTCCTGTATATAGACACTCATAGTGAATAGGTTAGGTTATGGTTAGGTTATGGTTATGTTAAGTTAAGGTAAAGATTAGGAAGACGATCCAGTCTGTATTTTGGACAAAGCAGTTTTTTCTGATAAATTTTGATGTGTTTTAAATTAATCTGATGTTTGTTTGTTATGCCATACAATTTTTTTCTTTTCCCAAGTTAAAAATTGTCACAAAAAAAGTCAGATTAATTAAAAACCATCACCCATCCTTACACCCATGCCCCTGTCCACCCAGCAGTGAATGGGTACCGGATATTAGCCAGGGGTTGTGACCTGCCTTCTGGGGTGGTGACCTGGCACCTGCCTTGGCGAGGTGTGCAAGGGTGCCGATACAAAGGCTATACCCATGATCCCAACAGTATAGTATGGGGTCTGTACAGTGTCTATATACACGACTGTAATGCAAATAACTATTCTATATGACAGTATCTATATACACGACCGTAATGCAAATAAATATTCACTATGACAGTGTCTATATACACACCTGTAATGCAAATAAATATTCACTGTGACAGTGACTAGCCTACAAACATGGCGGTTGTTGACATCCTGGCTCAAGGTCGTGACGTCACTGCAGGAGCTCTATAGATGTCTAAATTTGAAATAGAATAGAAGCAAATGAGTACATGTGAAATTATATGTGCTGTCAGTCACATACCATTCTAGTACAGTGCAAGACTCTTTGATCAAGGGTTCGGCAACCTTTTCAGTGCGAGGGCCAGATAAAGCTTCTAGGAGTAGCCTGCGGGCCGGAGTGCCAAAGAGAACCCAAAAGTAACAGTGTACAAAAATTCTATAGAAAATCAGGCAAACCAGTGTCTAGATTACAAGAAATTTATTGAAAAACATACAAATCATTGACTGCAGAAAACGATTTGTGACAATATACAAATAATATAGAAAAGCAGGCAAACCAGTGGCTAAGTAACTAGAAATTTATTGAAATACATGCAAATCAGTGACTGCAGAAAACAGTTTGTGACAATATACAACAATTTAGTAGAAAAGTAGGCAAACCAGTGACTAGATTACTAGAAATCTATTGAAAAACATGCAAATCAGTGACTGCAGAAAACAGTTTTATCAAGAGACATGCAAATCAGTGGGATGGTTGGTGCTGTTTGCCATGGAGAAGTGATTCAATGTCTGAATCGATTGATGATGTAGACAAGAGCAGAATGTCATTGAGGTGGCAGTCACTTAGCTGGGAGCGAATGCGAGACTTTATATATTTCATTTTTCAAAAAGTTGCTCACAACAGTAAGTGCTGCCAAACATGGCAACAATTCGTTTTACATACTCAATGTAATTTAGAAATTTGTTAGAAGGGAGGACGAGGTCACTGAAGAAGACTTAATCATTTAGTTGGCTAGGCTGTTGCGGGCTGGATTGTTATATAAATATCAAGGAGGGTGACAGGCCATGAGTTTGGACTCTGCAGGCCGGATCTGGGCCATGGGCCGGAGTTTGCTGACCCCTGCTTTAATCCAACACCCTTGCGACCAGGCCACTACCGGGCCACAGAAAATGCCGGATGACAGAAATCACCCTTAAATATAAACCCTATACAAGGGAATACAGTGCTTCCTCCAATTTTGCGTGAAATTGGTTGACATTGCAGGCCGCAAAATGCGAATTTGTAATTAATTAATCTTATGGTGATTTTAGTCATATTTTTGCCCTTGTTTATACACAAATGCATGTAATTATACATCCTACAATAAAGAAAATACAGGAAAACATAAACATTATCATTATCCATAAGAAAATCAATTTAAACCACCATTTTACTGTACTTGGGTTTGCGGAGATGGAGATTGGTCTCGGTCGCAAAATTGGCATATCACAAAATCGGTTCACGCAAAAGTGGAGGAAGCAACAGCTACAGACCCTAGGGTCCCCACGAAGGCTATTTGTGTTTCCTTGTATTGTAACCCTTGTAACCAGTAATGGGATTCACCCGGTTCGCACCGGTTCATAAGAACCTGTTCTTGGAATTTCATTAATCCCGAGAACCGGTTGTTAGCTTAAATCAGGGGTTCTCAATCTTTTTTCTCCATGGACACCTTTTACTTATAACTTATTTTGGTAAACCCCTCATAGATCGATTACTGGCTTTTGATAGTCAAAAACACGACTAAAACCAGATTTGATGTTTGGTGGAGTCAAACACGGGTTCAAGACGAACATTATAGCTTTATTTACTAAGTTATTTGGATTTTGGTAACATTGAGTCTCAGTGAGGAAAGGGAAGGGAATGTGGCATCACTGATTCAAATGTTTTGTTTACATCTCTATTTCTGTAGACACTACTATAGCTGGTAGGATTTTAGTTTTTTTGAGGCTGTAGTTAGTATTTTCTGTAGTCACGCCTAACGACATAAGGAATGGTGATCTTAAATGTCAAGATCACTTTGTCTCGGCATAGGGCCGAGACACAAAATAAGCCCAATAGTTTTAATGCATTCTGATCAGCCGTGTAGTTATTGACAGCATTGTAGTGCTGATGGGTGAGGTCAAATAGATCAAAAAGTGGAAGAGGCAAGGCTGACATGACGTAAATAAAATATTTATTGTAAGTAGAATGTGCATGGATTTAACAATATATGATAATAATAGCATTAATAATGTTATTTTGTGATGAGTGCTATAATAACCACAAAACAAAATTACAAAAAAATGTGCAACAAAGTGCGGTAAATTTTTACGATAGGACCAAACTGTATTTCGAGAACAAAACTATGATACTCGTTATTGTTTTTTTTATGTTATAGATATAGACGATTTTGAGCATAAAACACGTCGGAAATACTTCATTTAAGTTATGATGAAACTCTATAGGGATAACCTAACCTGACCTAACCTAACTTTTTTTTTAAGTTGGTAAAAAAACTAAAATTAATAATTTAGCTTGCTAGACTGTAGCATATGGCAACCCAAAGATCAACCTTTGCGCGTATATCAGGCCAGCCAGCTTGGTTTGCTGCTAGAGACTGTGGTAGTGAGAGAACCTGTTGTTAGTGAGACCTGTAGTGAGAGAACCTGTTCTTAAAAATTTTGAATCACACCACTGCTTGTAACCCTATGTAAACATAGTCTTGCCAGCTCATTCCACACCCATATATATATATATATATATATATATATATATATATATATATATATATATATATATATATATTGCTGTGTTATCAAAGGTAAAACAAAGCTTAAGGGGACTGACCGAGTTGAAGATCCGAAAAATATCAGAAAATGCAAAAATAATCTCATAGCATCCTTAGGCCTAGTACTTCACAATGCTCAAACAATAATTTGTCATCCATGTTGAAATACTGTTTAAATCGCCATTCAAATGCTCCCCGCTCACACTAAATCAGGTCATTGTAGGCAGGAGATGGTTGTAGAAAAATATTAATTAAAAAATAAAAATAAGAAATATTACTCGGAACGTTTTCTTTATGATGGCGTATGGAAGTTTTCTCACTCACAGCCACCCACCCAGAGAGCGTAAGGAAGAGCCTCACTGCATGTTGTATGAGAGAGAGAGAGAGAGAGAGAGAGAGAGAGAGAGAGAGAGAGAGAGAGAGAGAGAGAGAGAGAGAGAGAGAGAGAGGAGAGAGAGAGAGAGAGAGAGAGAGAGAGAGAGAGAGAGAGAGAGAGAGAGAGAGAGAGAGAGAGAGAGAGAGAGAGAGAGAGAGAGAGAGAGAGAGAGAGAGAGAGAGAGAGAGAGAGAGAGAGAGAGAGAGAGAGGAGAGAGAGAGAGAGAGAGAGAGAGAGAGAGAGAGAGAGAGAGAGGAGAGAGAGAGAGAGAGAGAGAGAGAGAGAGAGAGAGAGAGAGAGAGAGAGAGAGAGAGAGAGAGAGAGAGGAGAGAGAGAGAGAGAGAGAGAGAGAGAGAGGAGAGAGAGAGAGAGAGAGAGAGAGAGAGAGAGAGAGAGAGAGAGAGAGAGGAGAGAGAGAGAGAGAGAGAGAGAGAGAGAGAGAGAGAGAGAGAGAGAGAGAGGAGAGAGAGAGAGAGAGAGAGAGAGAGAGAGAGAGAGAGAGAGAGAGAGAGAGAGAGAGAGAGAGAGAGAGAGAGAGAGAGAGAGAGAGAGAGAGAGAGAGAGAGAGAGAGAGAGAGAGAGAGAGAGAGAGAGAGAGAGAGAGAGAGAGGAGAGAGAGAGAGAGAGAGAGAGAGAGAGAGAGAGAGAGAGAGAGAGAGAGAGAGAGAGAGAGAGAGAGAGAGAGAGAGAGAGAGAGAGAGAGAGAGAGAGAGAGAGAGGAGAGAGAGAGAGAGAGAGAGAGAGAGAGAGAGAGAGAGAGAGAGAGAGAGAGAGAGAGAGAGAGAGAGAGAGAGAGAGAGAGAGAGAGAGAGAGAGAGAGAGAGAGAGAGAGAGAGAGAGAGAGAGCGCTCTCTTTCACCAACTTTAGTGCCCCGTATCCCAAAACTAACTTATTGCACTATTGAGGCGTATTTCTCCGCCATTTTTTGTCCGATTTTGATGATTCTGGTGTCATTAGAAAGGAAATTAAAATACCTAAAAAATTGTCTGACAGAATTTTGATTGAGTGTTTATTGTTTCTTAGCTTAAGAGAAATAACCGGTTGAGGAAATTTTTTTTTCTTTTCTCAACAACAAAACCAAAAATTAAAATTCTGTCACATAGCTTACTTAAAAGTCAATAAAGTATCTTATGACAAGTTTTCAAGAAAATCCAAGAAAAGCTGTTGTCAAAATATGCAAAAAACTATACCTCAATTTTTCGTATTTTCGTAAAAAAAAAGAGAAAAACTATTACTCCAAATTTAATTAAACTTATAAATATAACTCATCTAACGGAACATTATAGCTCGTAAAAATGTGGTGTATTTTGGTTCATAAATAACTAAAACGGAAACTAACTTGGTCGGTCCCCTTAAAACAGGAAATAAAAATTATTAATGTTTCCAAACAAGGTTTTCATTGTTTCATGCAATGTAAAATCGCAACCCTGCTTTTGTTTCTTTAAGTTATACACAATGGATGATCCGATGCCATAGTACTCACACAAAGCCTATCTCTAATTTGTACAGTAAATTTTGTGATGCAGTAGCACATAGCATAATAACACATTAATAATGTATGGTGTCCATACAAAGAACTGCACAAAGGGAACACAAAACTAAGTAACATGATAGCAAACTTCTATTTTTAAAGTCTTAATAAGAGATTGGGGCATTTATTCAAACCTTATATGGCGTCTCACTAGCAAACAGGTCTGTTTTCTTAAGTTACCCAACATAGGATAGAGAAAAAAATATAGAAACCTATAGTACTTTAGAAAACAGTGTACAGTAGAATTTCCCATCTAATGCATTTGGATCTAACGAATTTGTATCTAACAATCCTTTTAAGCTCTACCCCACCTCCAATCTAACAATCCAAAATTCATATCTAACGGCAATTATTCCGGGCGCCCCGGATCGAATTTCAAACTTCCCGCGGATCGCTGAATTTTTGCTGGCAACACTGGTCACTTTTGTCAGTCCTGCGCCACCATCATTCAACTGTGTTCCATTGCGCTCGTCTCATTGTTCCTTTTTTTTTGGCCCTCCATCCCATCTAAAGAGTGTCTGGGTGTGTGTTACGCCTCTCATGATGTCTGCCCTAGCCTCAGGTAGCGGAGAGGGGAGTGGTGAGAAAGGAAACCTTGATGAACGTAAGGAAAAAGAACCAGTGAAGAGGGCAACTTGTGTTGGAAAGAAATTAAATAAATGTACGATGGAGACAAAGTGAGGGTAATTGAATTAATTGAAATGACCACAAGAATTGCGAGATAGTGAAGATGACTGGGTTTCCTGAGGGCACAGTGCGTAACTTTAAGAGACAGAAAAGTGAAATTAAGACAAGCCTGGGTGTTGCAAAATTTTTTTTAGTGGCAATGCTAATGCATCTAAAAGGGTGCTAACGAACTATTCTGCGTCCAATCGCCTTGTTGCCATGATGGAGTTTTATCTTGAAAAGTGGATAGAGTGAAAGTTCAAGGATGGGGAAGTATCAATGGTTCTCAAACAAGAAACCAAGCCCTCGTTCTCTACAATACCCTCATTAAAAAGAACAAAATAAAAAGATCCGCTACCCTTTGCTGCTTCTGTTGGATGGTTTGATAAATTTAAGAAAAAGTTTGGCATAAAACACACTCTTTACCAGGGGGAGCTTTCATCTGCAGACACACTTGCTCCTAATTACCTACACATCTCATTATTCTCTCACAGGTTGGTTTATTATTAATTCTTCTAATAATAAATATATTATATGATTTGTATGCATTTTAGGTCTCAAAATAACACTCAGAAGGGCAAAAATAGGCGAAAATAGGGACTCGGCCGAAGTTTTGGCACCAATTACAATTTTTCCCATAAGTTTGTGTATCTATATCTAACGAATTCGTATCTAACACGTTTTTTTTTTTCACCAATTATTCGTTAGATGGGAAATTCTACTGTATATGAAAATTAACATTAATATAGTACTGTATTGTCTATGAACATCATGTGTTTATACTAATTGTCACACCTTTTTTTATACTGAAAATAATAGCACAAAAATTTGCTGGTGCATAAGGTGCACCTCTACATAACATGCCCCATCCGTTTCTAAACCCATTGCCTCTGTGGAGGGCATCAAGACCAGAGATTGTGGCCTAATATTGTGATGGAGATCTTTTGGCCTCTTCTACAGCCTCTGATTTCAGTCTCTGGTCCAACCTATTTTCACTTGGCCTTTCTTTTTATCCTTGTTTCATCTATCTTTTCTTTCTTACCTACAACTATCTCCTTCTTTTCCTAAAATGTGAGAGCTATGCAGAAAGGATGAAAGGCTAATTATGAGTTCAGTCATGCACAGCCTGAGGGTACCTTGGGCACGGTATACCCTATCGTTCCCTTACATTCGACTCACCATGGCCAGCTATGAAAATTTTAAATTAGCAGGTGCATTAGGGAAGGCACCACAAAAAATTCATCCCACAGATTTCTCTGGCTTTGACTTGAACATGCTCTAACCTTAGCTTTAAAAATTTCCCTAACTGCCCACCTGTCAACTCTTCCACCTCCTATCGTACCAGCTTCCCTAACACGAACACCAACCCCTCCTACTATTATAACCACCATATAACCATATATACCGCAAAACTTAAAACCACTCACTAACTCTTTACTTCGACCTCTTCCTCATCCATAACCCAGACTGTCCCCTCCTCCTCTTATCCTCGCCCATGCCCATCCACTACCACTAATCACCTTCCTTTGTCCAGCCTCTTTGGTTCTCGCTGATGGAACAAATACTTCCATATCACTGTTCATTCTTCCTACTCAGAATTTTAAAATGCATTCAGACAAGTGGGAAGGGTAACCTCCTCACACAACCTGACAGATCTCACCTATTCATTGTTGATTCAGAATCTCAAACTCAAGATATGCTCACCTTCAAACACATTGAAGGGAAATCTTTCCCAGTCTTCCTTGATACCAACTGATCACCATGAAATCTGTTGGCATCAGTTGGCTCGACTGTTCTTCTGATCACTTTGAACTGATTATAGACGAGCATGATATCGCTCATATGCCCTGCTTTAGCATTAGCCCTCATGAACCATAGGTACACAGGAAATATTACAAAAATTTAATTCTAAAGATAAGATCTTCCAGACACAGGTGGAGCCCTCTGTAAGGTTGAACCTTACATTCCTCCCCCCGTCAGTGCCAAAACTTTTAAATTCACACATCCAGCAAAATACTATAGATTCACTGCACGTTGCCCTCTCTGGCCATACCTATATAAACTACCCCTCAACAAAATGCATCTTGTACAAACTGCAAACTGCACCCTAGAACATGTGTTTTTCTGAGGCTGTCCTGTCTACAAATTTAAATTGAAGGTTGCTGCCCTCCACTTAAAACCCTCAAAGAAGCTAGACAAGAAACCAGTCTCAGTGGCTTCCTACAGGTTCCTCTCTATCAGTGCATCTCCACTAACACTGTTCGGACCATGGCTAGCACTACTTTTCCAACTGCTACATCCCATCCTCCTTCCTCCACTCATACCTCTTCCTCTCCCACTCCTCTTGTTCCTTCTTCGTCTAGTACAATTAATCCTGTTACTTCTTCCACTGCTATTACCGCCTCTTCCCCTTCCACTTTTCTCACCCTCCTTGTAGTTCTTTCAGTGCCAGTGACTAATAATATGCATATTTTTTCTTTACTAAACCCTAACATCCCAATCTCTACTTTTTGAACTTCAAACCTTGCTCCCGTCCCACGTCATATGCGTACACATTAAACCAAGTGTCACTCCTTTGCTTACCCCTCCAAAACCATCTACTGATCCTACTTCATCCTCAATCAATAAAATTTCTTTACTGGAGCCCCCTGCCAAGAAAATTTTAATCCTATTATCTTCTCTCCTCCTTCCCCTAGTGAGACCATCTCTGAGATTTAAGAATTTATTGCAAAACTTTTCATTAATGTCTCACTCACTATTCCATCCTCTACCTCATCACATTCAACTTTAAGTAACACCTTATATGTTTCAGCATTTGTTCATCCCACACCTCGTGACCTTCCTTCCACTCCCCTACCTCCTCCCCAACTCCTACATCTTCCCCTCTCCATTCACCTAATTCCTTCCTTTCCCCCTCACCCTTTTCCCCCTCTTTCCCTACTACTCCTTCAGCTACATCTACCACAAAATCTCTTCTTGATTATGCTTTACCTCCTAGATTAACTCGTGAATCTCTGTTATATAATTGATCTTCTTCCCAAGACCCCTTCTGCTCAGATATTGCCCTTACTTCCATACCTCATAATTCTGATCCCTCTGCTCCTAATGATCATAGTTCTCCTATTCCTACCATTATCACAACTTGTTAATTTTCTTTTTCATTATCTGAAGATATCTATTTTCCATTGCAATATTCGTGGTTTCTGCTCCCATAGAAACTGCCTACTCTATGTTCTTCCAAATCTGATAAACTATGATTCTGGCTTTGCTGCCCTCCGTTTCCAAGCCCATTGATGTTGTGGAGGGGCTTCAGGACCAGAGGTTGTGGCATGATGCTGTGATGCCTCAGACTTTAGTTTCTGGTCCAATCACTTTTTGTTTGGTCTAATTTTTTTCTAGCTTTATTTCACCTTGTTTCATCTGTCTCTTCTTTTTTACCTTCCTCTATCCACTTCTTTTCCTTAAGTGTGAGAGCCGTACTACGCGGATGAAAGGGTAACTACAAGTTAGTCATAACCTTCTTTCATTGCCTGTACTCCCAATGGGAGTTATGGGGAGCGGACCAATTACATCCCCACTTACATTCGGCTCACCATGACCAGTAATGAAAATTCAAAATTAACAGTTGCATTGGAGAATTCACCTCAAAAAATTAATCCCTCAGACTTCCCTGGCTTTGACAAGGAAATGCCTCTGACCTCAGCTCTGAAAATTCCCCTAACTGCCCACCTGTGAACTCCCACGTGCATTCCACCTCCTCTTGTACCTGCTTCCCTAACACCAACCCCTTTTTCTAATATATATAACTACCTTAGAACCACATATAGCCCTAAAAATTAAAACCACTCACCATCCCTCAACTCTGACCTCTTCCTCTTCTATAACCCAGACTGTTCTCTCCTCCTCTCACCCTCGCCCACACCCATCCACTACCACTCACGACCTTTCTTTACTTTGGTCCTCGTCAATGGAACAAATACTTCCATATCCCTGCTAAAGCTCCATACTTCGAAAACACTTGCCAATTTAAAAAATGCATCCAAAGACAGGTGGAAGGGTAACTTCCTCACACGTCCTGCCAAATCTCGCCTAGTCATGGTTGATTCAGAATCCCAAGCTCAAGCTATGCTCATCCTCAAAGACCTTAAAGAGAAACCTTTCCCAGTGTCCCGATACAAAACTGAACACTTGTACTGGTACCATTCTCATACCCCATGAAATCTGCCCAGTGGGCATCAGTTGGCCTGACTGTTCTTCTGACCTCATTGAGCTGATTGCAGACGAGCCATTCTTATCAGCCATTTTTAACTCAATTGATTGTAGTAATGATTCAGGTGGACAGCATGTGTATTATGTATTATATTTACAAAAAAGTACATGAAACAAATATTGCACATGTGTCCTCCTTTACCATTAACTCTCTTGGCTGCTGCAGGTACAAAACAAATACACTAATTCCTCGTTATATTGCGGTTCACTTTTCGCAGTCCCGGTATTTCACCGTTTTTTCTGTAAGACCTATTATCTTTTATATCGCGTATATTTTCGCCATTTCGCGGCATTCCGCAGCCTTGTTTATGAGTTTAAATCTCGCGCATCACAATAGAATAGCCGTACGTACTGATTCAGCCAAACAGAGCATCGGTATTGTTTTCTCGGCCGCTGATGGGCTGTTGTGTTCAAGGGCCTGATTTCACAGTTGCTTCCTATAGTTGTGATCGTTACCAATGAGCAGTGATTTCCACCACCATCAACAAATCCGATTTCACAGTCATCTTTCACGGTGTTGTTTGTTTGTATCAATACCCGAAATTAGAAACTTTGGTAACGCAGGCTTGGAAGCTGGGGGACCTCCCCAACGGAGCTTAACAAAGCAATTTTTTAGCAAAAATATCTATTTCTTATCCCCATATAGTTATATTATTTCCTGAAATATATGTGAACAATTATTTAACAATACAGCAACACGTTGTAGGGGTATGATAATATGAAAATTTTGGAGAAAAATGTGGATGGCGACGTGAATGCATCAGTCAATGAGGGAGAGAAAAAGATAAGTTTTTGGAAAACAGTATCCTCCTATTTTCAAGACAAAATTATATTATTCTGATGGATATCGATGTGTTTTGAATTAATATGATAACCATATCTCGGCAAAATGATCAAACCAAAAATAAATCAAACCTAACCATACCTAACGTCCTAACAGGGGGTGTCGCCCGCTGGATCCTCTAATCATTTAAATTTTGATATTACGGTTATTTCTTAATTTGCTTACCTAGTTCAACTATCTAAATACTCAGAAAGATAAAAGATCTACACAATGAAATAGGTAAGGATGGCTGGAGGATGCTATTTACCGAAATACTGAGACAAATAGTAGTTGGGTTGATTTATTAATGTGGCAGTTATATCAGCGTTAGGAAACCAGTGCAGGCTGTAAACAGCCTTCAAGGTAAAAGTTATTCATTGCTCTTGCTCTCTCTCAATATCTTTTATGTGTTTAAATGTTTTTATTATTGTAAAAGTGTGTTTAAAGACTTTAAAATGCTTTTAAAAGTACCGTAAAAGTTATTAAAACATGCCTAGGGTGTATTTAAATAGGGTATTTCTATTTCGTGGATTTTCACTTATCGCGGGAGGGTCTGGAACGTATCTCCCGCGATGGAGGGGCCACTAGTGTACTGCAAATATTACATTGAAAGTATAAGATCTTCCAGACAATGTATACATAGGTGAGGCCTTCTGTAAAGTTAAACCTTACATTTCTACCCCAACCCCCCTAATCAGTTTCAAAACTGCTGGAGATTTAGATATCCAACAAAATACTTTATTCCTGCAATTTACTATTGGAATAAAGGCCTTCCTCCAATTTTGTGTGAAATTGGCTGACATTGCAGTCCGCAAAATGCGAATTCGCAAAATTGGATTAATTAACCTTATGGTAATTTTAGTCATATTTTTGCCCTTGTTTGTACACAAATACATGTAGTTATACATCCTACAATAAAGAAAAATACAGAAAAACATAAACATTATCATTATCCATAAGAAAATCAATTTAAATTACCATTTTACTGTACCTGGGCTTGCAGAGATGAAGATTGGTATCGGTCGCAAAATTGGCATATGGCAAAATTGAATCACGCAAAATTGGAGGAAGTACTGTATGTACATGAAAACCTAATCTTATAACGATCAATCGTATATCAAAGTATTACTTAGATGTGAAAAATGGGGATGATTTCCAGATTAATTTATAACAGCCCCTAACACACCCATATTACATTGAATATACATAGAAATATATATTACATTGAATGTACATAGAAATATATATTACATTGAATATACATAGAAATATATATTACATTGAATATACATAAATAAATGCATAACAGGACTATAGTGAGTTTTAGTAATTACCTGTATATGTCTATTGCTGAGTTGAATCAAAACAATCCTCTCCGAGGCTGGTGGATGATGTGGCAATGGCTGCTCTGAGGCTAATAAGGGACATCGTGGGCCACTATAATATCACTCATCATCATCATCATCAATAAATGGGGAGGCTGCTAGCAGTAAATTGGTTCCACTACTTCACTGCATAACCTTTGTTCTGTAGATCTTCATATAAAGAGAGGGCCATGGTCATCACTAGGGCAGTGGAAAGAGCCATGTGGCTCCTGCTCTGGTCATCAATGTATAGTTTTAATAACTTTTCCATCTCTATTATGGGTTCCCGATGTTTGGTGTTTGTTTTGGCCATCAAGGAGGTAGCATTCTCTCCAGCCTTCTTAACAACAGTGGACATGTAAGACTGGGCAAGATAAAGGGCACAGGCGATAGAGTTAGCTCCCTCACCAATCTCATGCCACTAGATAATATTAAGCTTAATTTCAAGACACAAGCTTTTTCTCGCATGCTTTGACTTTACTTTGGATGAAGAAGAGCTTTCTGGACATTTAGAAGCCATCACTGTACCGTATACTGGTAATATAAATCACAAAAAAAATTATTTTACGATCACAACATAAGCTGTACCAAGCTCTAGTATGATAATGATGATAATAATGATGCACTGGTGGGATATGACTTTGTAACGGCTCCCGTTTAATTATTTTAATTCTTGTTATTAATCTTGTGTTTGTAGTCTTGTCTTCATAGTATGTTGTCTTGCACTCCAAATTTTCTTTAATTGTTAATGAAGCATGCCATATGATACACTGCCTCACTCCTGTGGTTCTTTTCTCCTCTAACATATCTTCTTCCTCTTCTGCTATTTTAGCTGGGTTCAAGACACTGAATTATGTCCTCATCAGTGCGCTCCTCCAAACCTTGAATTTCTGCATCCTGGTTTATCCACTCAGACGTTTAGGATGGTCAGCTAAGACGGTGGACATGATATCAAAGATGGGCTGGATATTAAATCCTTCAAACTCATTTTGATCATCAAATCTTTCAAATTCCTCATCATCATCCTCATCAGATGAGTAGGCATCCATGTCTGATTCATACAGTTTCCTCTGTGTCTTCCTTAGTGTGGGTTCGGCACATTTACCTAACATATTTCATTAATTTATCTTATATTTTTTCCCCCTTTATTTTCCGAAATTGACCCAGACTTTAAAATAGCCAAACCATCGGATTGGCCAGAGTATTAGGAGTCGAATTAAAGGACTTTTACTGTACATCCCATTCTCCTTCCTCCACCCATTCCTCTTCCTCTCCCACTCCTCTTGTTCCTTCATCTAGCACAATTATCTCTTCTATTGGCATTACCCTTTCTTCATCTCCATCTCTTGCTTCTTCCCTTTCCACTTTTCTCACCTTTCCTGTAGTTCCTTCAGTGCCAGTGACTAATTATTTTTCTTTTCTAAATCCTTACACCCCAACCTCTACTCCTTCACACTGAATTCGCACACAAAACACTAAGCGTCATTCCTGTGCTTCCCCTCATAAACCATCTACAGATCCTACTTCTTCCTTAATCACTAAAACTTCTTCCATAGTCTCTTGCCAAGAAAGCTTTAACTCCATTATCACAACCTGTTAATTTTCTACAAAAAAAAAGTCTGCTCCCATAGAAAAGACCTCCACTGCCTACTTTCTATCTATGTTCTTCAAGTCTGATACACCAACTTACATCTTATAATCCCTTTTTCTTGAATGCTTTCTACTCATACCAATTGCACAGCTGTTTTTACTGATGGCTCTAAATCTCACTATAGCTCTGGTTTTGTCATTCTTTGACAAACCCACATCCTCCATTTCACTGTAACTCACCATTCTTTCCTTTCCTATACTTTGCCTTGCCGTTATCTCTTTGCTCTGCCATTTCCCTTTTAGCTTAACATAGCGCCATATAACCTTTGATGTCTGGCACTTACTTTATTCACATTAACTCATTTTTTTTCCCTCTTTTCCACTCTTACATTTACCAACAGTCTCTCCATATTCTCCCTCCCCGCACAGCAGTTGCTACTGTAAAGCTGACTGCGCCACAACACAAACCTGTTCCTCCAGCCTCTCATTAGTACTGGTACCAGTATACTCATTGGTGAGATGGAGAGATTAAAAGTAACTTCCTAGTGCTAATGATTGTATGGACATGGCATTACCTGAGAAAAAAGCTAGAAGATTGGGAATTGTTGGATTTCTTTAGCCAGGCCAAAATACTGAACAATCAAGCTTGCCAAACTATCAGTGACTGGATTAACAGACTTTTGTGGTATCTAAATAGTGTGAGGGATATTTGACATGATCAACTTTTTATATTCTTTATGTCATTCTTTTTTTCAGCATAGGAATGCCTTTTAAGGAACAAGTTATGAATACAGGAAGTCTTTGCTATACGATAGTTTGGTTTACGTTAAATTCGCAGATACGATACTAGCCAATTAGTACCCTTTTTTCGATTTACGATACTTGATTCGCAGTTACGATATTAAAAAAAGGCGCCAAAATCAACGTGGCGAGTTGGGCGTGGCCAAATCGGCGTGGTGGCGCATGCAGCGCCAAACACAGTGAAACCTTGTGCCAAACAGTCAACGTTCTTCAAACATGCCAGCCCATCAACATCAGCTGGACCATCCACTTCAACAGAGCAATCAACTTCAGGTTTTGAATCGCCCGCTTCACCCTCGACCTCTGCCTCACCGCCTACGTCGCCCGCATCAGCTGATCAGATGATTGCATAATTATATTCTTTTCTTTATTCTTTTCTTTATTTTCTTTATTATTTACATTCAATTTGTTTATTTTTACACTAAGTTATGTCTTTATGTATGTATCTGAACCTGAAGGAGTGACTTTGGCAATGTGCTGGAACGCATCCCTATCTAATACATGTAAAAGTGGGTTCGGTATACGCTATTTTGGTTTACGATAGGGTTTCAAGGAACGCATTGCTATCGTAAAACGAAGATTTCCTGTAGTTGATTATGACATGCTGCTAATAAAATAATAAAAATTAAAGATATTAGTCTATATCGATGATGATTATAACAACCATCATCTCCAGTTTCTCAAACCAGAACTACCACAATCTAAGTATGTAAATAATTAATTGTAGGAGTGTGATGACCCATAGCATGCTCTAGAAATGCCCAGTAAAAGTCATGAAGAGAACCTCATGCATGTATACAAACACCTGCAGGTCAATGAGAGAGATTACCATATATATCAGAAGTGCTGTATAACTACAATTTGTATACAAAGTAAGCTAAATCAATAACACATACCTTTACTAAATTCCTCATCAGACTCAGATGTATCTTGGGTGGGTGAATCAGAGTGGACTTCAGGTCCGGTGAGGTCTTTCTTGAGACCCAAAACACTACAGTAGTGAATGTCCTTTTCAGTTTTTTCTCCAAGCTTTAAATCCTCCATATCTCTTTCAAAATCTATAACCTAAAAGAGAGATGAAAAAAAACAAAAACATGAAGAATAAATACAACATATTTTGGCTAAGCAAATTTATATAGCAACCTAGACTTACTGTTGGATGTGTTTTTAAAAATTTTTTGGCTGCGACTCAGTGTGGGAGTGTGCAAGTGTGTTCACCATGGTCTGGAGGATCACGGGCTGGACTCATGATTGTCAGCCATTATCCTCCCCGAAAGAGCTCAGAGCTCATAGAGTTGGATCTATGGGTAAGGTACCACACACCTCGCTCAGGCATCACACCAACGACTATTGGTGAGTAAAGGTAACGCAGTGCAGCCTAGTGTGAGACAATAGTGCATAACCTGTGTTGAAAAAGGGCAAGATATTGTGGTGGTGTGAGTGTGAAAGCCAAGTGTAGCAGTGAGTGTGTGACCTGAATGCACCCTTACTGTATAGGCTTAACACAGCGCCAAGACCTTGACCACCCCTCCACCTGTCCTTCCCTGTCCTACAGGTTTCCATAGCCACACCTCTCCCTCGCCCCCAACAGCAGACATGGTATCTGAATGTTTTAAGCGCCCTACTGAGAGACCCAGCAGTATTAGCGTATACAGACCTGCCTCTGGGTGTGTGGTCAGTGGCTGAATGGAGTTTCAACACACAGTTAAGCAGAGCACCAAGGAGGGCTATCCTAACGTCTGCCACATGAGTTGTCTGGATGTGGCGGCGGAGTTCAGTTGTGGCAACACAGTTCAGCTACAAGGCCTGCTGAGGATTAACGACCCAGTGACACCTTCACCTGGAATCTACAGGCAACCCCTGCCCCTGCCCCTCCATGAATCTCACCAAGGAGGAACCGGAAGATGGCCTCAAGGATCTATGAAAGGAGCTGGTGCAGCTTGTAAAGAATCTCAGACAGGATCTGGCCTCGACAAAGTCATCTGAGTAACTACAAGTCTGTTACAGAGGACCTTACAGACAAGTGGCGAGTACTGGTGGAGGCATTGTCTATTGTAGACACTCCTCACCACCCACGCCAGCGAGGAAAAGCAGCAGAGGTCAGTTATGTGTACAGCCAGACCTTACAAAGCTGACGGTGAGGCTGCTACTGTCGTCCCAAGGGAGTGCATTCCCCCCCTCCCTCTAATTCCTCTGACACCTCTACCACTACCTCACACTTCCCACCCCTCTCCTCTCCATCTCCCTCCACACCCCTCTCCTCCTCCTCCCCCAGCCTCACC
>JAPQNM010000018.1:19907746-19910246 GCA_029783475.1 Metacarcinus magister
CCACCAACGCTCCTTCTCTGTGGTAACTGTGGTGTGGTGGAACGCCCTCACCACTGATGTGGACGTGTGGCGATTGTCCACACAACAAATGAAGGTTGCCACTCACCTGTGGCTCCGTCTCCACCCTTCATAAAACATTCATATATGTGGACAATTTCAATTGTGTTTTTTATGTGCTATTTAAAAAAAAAATTTGTGCTACTATTGTATTATTTAGATATGTGCTTTTAGATAATTACTAATGATAAAAGTAATTTTAGCATGTAAAGACAGACCCAAACCTGTACATATGTAAGAACCTAAGTTTAAATAAAAAATAAAAAAATAAAAAGAGAGAGAGAGAGAGAGAGAGAGAGAGAGAGAGAGAGAGAGAGAGAGAGAGAGAGACATACTACATAAGGTCCCTAAAATAACTGCAACTGTTATGGTAAGATCTCCTCATTCAGAAGATAAAATACTATATGATTCAAGAGGTAATATCCTTCACTTGCCTGGTCCAGTGTTTTGGGTATGAAGACATTCTTGAATACTTCTTCATCCACTTTTTCCTGGTTTGTCATATGTCCTATAGGCCGGTGAGAAGCTAATTCTTTCATCTTATCCAGATACTCAGATCTGTTTTCCTTTGTAATGTTCTGGTCCACAATGAAGTTGAACAGTTCCTGAATGTTCATGGTAGGAACACCTTTTTTCCTGAAATATTCTGGGTGCATGGAAAGAAAAGAAAAAAAAAATATTGTCAGATATTAGTATATGGTTCACCTCATGAAGCATAGAGAATTAGGCAGAGTTTCAGAATTACCTGTGAAATGGATGAAAAGTGAAGATACTGGCTAACACATGCATTAGTGAGGCGAACAGATAAGGGATGAGACTATACTGGTTAATACTTGCATTAGCGAGGTGAACAAATTAAGCTAAGTATAGAGTTTTGTGCAGCAAGGTCGTTGAGGATGGGCATACAGTTTGCAAGTTCAGAAGAGCAGTACCTATGAAACTGGCAGCAGTAGACAGCGAGAGATACATCATTACAGCATAGTGTGAGATCGAAAACAGTTAAAGAAGCGAAGTTAAAATGAAAAGTTTTAGTCCCTATTTGTTTAATAAAGCTATGTGATTGGAACCCCCAAAATAAATAAGGGATAATCCTCCTCCCTGTAAAGAGTTAGCACATAGGAGGAAAAAAATTAGCAGTAATAATATAGAACACCTAAGTTCATGAAAGTTGTTTTAGAGATGAGATGTGAAGTTTCCAGTTGAGACTTTTAGCAATGTAGAAGAGGGTGATAGTTGAGTATCATTGAAGACGAGCAGATAGTTGCCTGGAAATTCATGTTGAGTAGAAAGGTGAAGGAATTGATTTTTTGAGGCATTGGACAAACTCAGCTTGCCTTGCCCCATTTAGAATTTATTGAAAGATTAGAAGTTAACCCCTCTGTAGCATTTCTGCATTAATTGTATAATTCCTGGTAAATGGTGTTGCAGAATGAAGTCATCAGCATAAGAGTGGATAAGGTAAGGAAATTGACTAAGGTAATCTTTTGATAATAAAATGAGCAGATAATAGGAGAGCGCCTTGTGGATCAATTTGCACTAATTTTCTGCCCTTGGTGGGCAAAAAATTTGTGTAAATTCGAATCATGAAAAAGAAATCAAATGTAGAATAGATGTGATGAACAGTTATGAAAAGCACACTCCCAGTATCACTAAGGAGAAAGGTTTATAATCATGCTACCAGTTCTAACATATGGATCTGTAAACCTGTAGTCTTATGAAAGTCCTTGAACAAAAACTCAAGTGCACAAAAGGGAATGGAGAGAATAATGTTTGACAGAACATGAAGGGATAAGAAGAGCATTATAGCTTAGGGAGCAGACATCTTGACTACAATTAGAAGAAAAGTAAACACAGGCATGGCTTGTCATGTGCCAAACAGAGAATAGGTGAACAATTACATTAAAAGAATAGCAATTCAGGGATGGTAAAAGAAGGTAAGACAGACAGAGAACTAGATAGAAAGATGACATAGGATGTTTTGCTGGGTTGGCCAGGAATAGACAGGCTTTTCTATCGATCTATCTAGTCTCTGATGCCTTGTTACCTCTGGGGACATCCCCCAAGGGGATGGCCACGGCAAAAGAGCCTCCACCAATCCAAACACACACTTCTTACTTGTTGAAGCCTTCCCTCTTTCATGCATGTACTCATTTACCCTATCCTTCCATCTTACGAGTGGCCTTCCTCTCCTCCTGGGATCCTCAATTTCACTCACATACACTTTCTTCACAAACTCTTTACTTTTCTTTCTCTCAAGATAACCAAATCACCACAGAGTATTTCTTTTTACCCATTCTACTACACCACACCACTCCATTTGCACAAGTTCCCCTGCCACATCCTTCATATACACTTTGATTGCTCTCACCCTCCCATCTTGTCACTCAGTTGATAGAAATTAATGGAGAAGGTTGGGGGAGGCCTGTGTCCTGTAGTGGAACCT
>JAPQNM010000018.1:19915246-19917746 GCA_029783475.1 Metacarcinus magister
AGGACCTCATTGTTGGCTATGTGTTCCTGCAAGACTGCACACATTAACAAGAGGGCAGGATTGCTGGCCTTCTGTTTCTGCTTGATGGTGAGGTCACAGCTGACTTACATCAGTAACAATTTTCTGCTAGTGATTTGGGAGCATAGCATGAAAAGATATAAGCCCAAATTTTCTCTACCTGGCCAGGAATTTGAAACCACAAACTCTTAGTTGTGAGCCAAGTGAGCAAACTACTATATCATCAGGCTGCTCAAACTTAAATAAACTACAAGTTGAAAAAGGAAATTTCCAGGAAACCAACAATGTTCTAAGCCAATAAATTCTTTCAACTAAATATAGAATTACCTTCAGCCTTGGTGCAGGCACTGAAGCTGTACCAAGGAACTTCATGACTAGGACGTGGGAACGCAGCACTATTGGCTGAGGCACAGGAAGGCCACAGTTGTACAGACGGAACAGATTACTCATTTCTTTCTCAGCCCAAGTTCGAACCATCTTGCGGGGATTGTGCTTCCCATACCCATGACGGAACCTGGAGAGTAAGTAGTTGCTACTTTCAGTATGTTGCATCATATTAAATTCAGTTCCCACACTACACGTATACAGTACTCAAGCGTCTACTCGAACCATAATGAAATGATGCTAGGAAATATCATTCATATAGGAAAAGTTTGGAGTATCTCAGAATAATGATTGGGAAAAGTGGTCACCTGTGGTCCCCAGAAACATATCTATCTCGGTCCTTGAAGGTGAGGATTGAAGTCTTGTAAATTTTGACAGCCAATTCCTGTCCTTCACCATTCAAGGCATGGTACACATTGGCTTCTTTTCCAGTTGAAATGCAGCCATTAATCTGAAAGTGTTAACTCCATTATGAATCAAAGTCACATGATATTTTTTTTTTATTTGATAAATTATTGCCTAAAATATTAGTTACATAATTTGTTAAGATAGAAAATTATATATTGACACAATCTGTTGAGCCACAGCTCTCCAAGAGAAAGAGTGATACACAAATGGGGAGGCGGTGGTCTAGTGGCTAGCGTGTGGGAAGACCAGCTCAGAGTCCTGAGTTCGAGTACTGCGACGAGCTGGCCATTTTTCTTTGGACAACAGCCAAGTGGCCAGATCACCCACATGCTGCCATAACACTATCCTCAACTGGGATTGCAACATTAAAATGCATCGAGGAGCTTTTGCGGGCAGCAACAAGAGCCTTTCAACAAGCAACGAGGTGTCACTTAAAAAAAAATCTAACCTGCGCTACTAATGGGTGGAGGCCCACCATTCAAAAAGTCTCCATCTAGCCTACTGGCACCAGAGATTCAAGACATAAAAAAAATAATAATAATAAATAGAAATAAATAAATAAATAAATAAAAAATTAAATAAATCTTCATTTCAATACCGGCAATGAACTAATTCATTAGGAAAATTTTTTCTTTAATTAGTATCAGTGTTTCTTGATTTAATTCTTAAAAGTAAATGTATCATAAGTGGCACATTGAGACTATACGTTCTGGAAGTGAGTTTCATATCTAAGGTCTGTTATTAAAAGTGATTGTGGACATACAAATATTTATTTCATTGCCTCAAGTGTTTTGAATGTGATCTATAAGCTTGAAATATTAATTTCGATACTCAACAAAAAAAATTATGATAAAATACTTATGAATATGATAAAATTTCAATAAACTAGTCATTGAAAATTACATCAGTTTAGTCCTATTTAATCATGAAAATCATTTATCTGAATAGTTATATATATATATATATATATATATATATATATATATATATATATATATATATATATATATATAAATGTATATATATATATATATATATATATATATATATATATATATATATATATATATATATAAATGTATATATATATGGTATATATATATATATGATCGAGTAAGACTGTTGCCGTCTGTTCTTCATTTGTACTCCTTTGTACATCATACATGACTGATGTAGCCCCACTCAAACAGGAAACCACTCACTCATGCTATTTCCCACTCTAACATATACTCTACTATTCACATATAAACTTTTCACATCACTTAGCAGTCAACCACCTATGACATACAATTGAAGAACATTCTACAAGCTTTTCCTATCAATTCTGTCATATGCATTCACCAAGTCCATTAATGCCCAGACACATATTTTCCTTTTGCCAAATAATTTTCACACACTTGTCTCACTGCAAACATTTGATCCACACAGCCCATCCCTCTTCCAAAGCCACCCATCTTTGATCCTCTTTATCAGCACCCTACTAAATATTTTACGATAGTCAGCAGACTTATAACCCTAACACTATTACATTCACACCTCTCACCTTTACCTTTATAAAAGGTCAACTGGTACCATACTGATCACAAAACACAAATTTAGCAATCTTACTAACCACCAATTACACTTGCACCATAAGTTTTAAGACATTCTATAGTATCCCAAACCTGCAGTTCTCCCAGCTTTCATCTCT
>JAPQNM010000018.1:19922746-19960246 GCA_029783475.1 Metacarcinus magister
CAAGCTGTTTTACAAACACATCAATGGGAAGATGAAACAGAAAGAAGGGATAACAAAGCTGAAAGTGGAAGAAACAGTCTACGAAGAGGCTCAGGATATGGCGGAGGTGATGAATGAACGCTTTAGATCAGTGTTCACTGTGGAGAGAGAGTTCGAGCCTGTAGAGGAAGTCTTCAAAGGGACCTCGATGAAAAATGTCTCTATTACAAATGAGGAAATATTTAAGATGATGAAGGAGCTGGATGTCAATAAATCAATGGGACCAGATGGAGTATCAAACTGGATTTTGAAGGAATGCTGTGAGCAATTGGCTGGGAAAATTCATAGTGTGGTGGTAACATCATTGACGCAGGGAAGAGTGCCTAAGGACTGGAAAAGGGCAAATATCACACCGATATTTAAAGGGGGAAATAAGGAAAACCCGCTAAACTATAGACCAGTGTCCTTGACCAGCGTTGTGGGGAAGATGTGTGAGAGAGTGATTAAGGAGAGATGGATGGAGCACTTGGAGAGGCATAAAGTATTAACAAATTGCCAGTTTGGATTTAGAAAGGGGAGATCATGCTCCACAAATTTGTTATCTTTTTACTCAAAAGTGATTGATGTTATTCAAGAAAGGGATGGATGGGTGTACGGTATATACCTGGATTTAAAGAAGGCTTTTGATAAAGTACCGCATCGAAGATTAATATGGAAAATTGAAAAGTACGGAGGAATTGGAGGAAAACTACTGGAGTGGATGGAGGATTATCTTCATGATAGAGAAATGAGAACAGTAATACGTGACCAGTGTTCGTCTTGGCTCAAGGTAACCAGTGGTGTCCCACAGGGATCTGTGTTGGGACCATTAATGTTTGTGATTTACGTTAATGACTTGAGTGATGAAGTTGACAGTTACATAAACCTGTTTGCGGATGATGCAAAATTAATGAGGAAAGTTGAAAATGTAAATGACTGTATGATGCTACAAAATGACTTAAACAAGATCAATAGTTGGAGTAAATCATGGCAAATGGAATTTAACTTGAGTAAATGCAAGGTGATGGAGTTTGGTAAGAGCCAAAAGAGAGTGTGATATGATTATGAGATAAATGGTGTCAGGTTGGAGAAATCAAAAGAAGTGGATTTGGGAGTGACTGTTACAGAGGACTTGACTCCAGACAAACATATTGACAAAATTGCTGGTGGGATGATGAATTTATTAAAAAGGATGAGAGTGGCCTTTTCGTATCTGGATGAAAGGATGATAAAGAAGATTTTGACTTCTGTGGTACGACCGAGGTTGGAATATGCGGCAGTCGTGTGGTCTCCCCATAAAAAGAAAAATATTGCAAGGTTAGAAAGAGTTCAGAGAGCAGTTACGAAGATGGTTCCCGAGATGAGTACTTTGACCTATGAAGAGAGACTGAAAAGATTAGAAATCACTACACTCGAGGAGAGAAGGGAAAGAGGTGATTTGATAAATGTCTATAGAATGGCAAATGGTATGGAGGACATGGATAGGGAAGACTTTTTACCCTTGGATACACGGAATACAAGAGGACATGGTTTAAAGTTGAAAAAGGAAAACTGTAGAAGGGACATCAAGAAATATAGTTTTCCTCATAGAGTTGTAGATAAATGGAATGAACTGGGCGAGGAAGTTGTGAAGGCTGGGACTGTGCATACTTTTAAGAAGAAACTAGATAAAGGATACAGAGACGGGATACCATGAGATTACTCCCGTAAACCACAACTAGGTAAATACACACACACACACCTATTTGTATATTTAGATTATGTCTTATAAGTTTATTTTTATAAGCCTTTTAAATATAAATAAATGTTAGAATTATTGAGAGAGAGAGAGAGAGAGAGAGAGAGAGAGAGAGAGAGAGAGAGAGAGAGAGAGAGAGAGAGAGAGAGAGAGAGAGAGAGAGAGAGAGAGAGAGAGAGAGAGAGATATTAAGAGGCAGAAACATTGAACGAGAGAGAGAGAGAGAGAGAGAGAGAGAGAGAGAGAGATATTAAGAGGCAGAAACATTGAACGAGAGAGAGAGAGAGAGAGAGAGAGAGAGAGAGAGAGAGAGAGAGAGAGAGAGAGAGAGAGAGAGAGAGAGAGAGAGAGAGAGAGAGAGAGAGAGAGAGAGAAGAGAGAGAAAGAGAGAGAGAGAGAGAGAGAGAGAGAGAGAGAGAGAGAGAGAGAGAGAGAGAGAGAGAGAAAAAAAAATAAAATTATAAAAGTAAGAGGAAAACTGTTAGCATCATAAGTAAATTCACTAATATATGTTTTATGTATCGACACACACACACACACATACCTTAATTCCCAAGGGTGCCTCACCGTGGGATTAAGTGTGAGAGAGAGAGAGAGAGAGAGAGAGAGAGAGAGAGAGAGAGAGAGAGAGAGAGAGAGAGAGAGAGAGAGAGAGCCTTATTATTATTATTTATAGTAGTAGTATTGTTATTGTTTCTATCAGTAATTATCATTATTGAAATAACTATTATTGTTATCAATATTGTCATTATTGTTATTATTATTATTATTTTTACTATTATTATCATTATCAATATCATTTTATTTACTATTATTATTATTATTATTATTAAAATCATTATTATCATTATCATTATTATCATTATCATTATTATTATCATTTTCCTTATCATTATTAGTATTATTGATGATATTATAATTATCATTATTATTATGATTATTGTGATCATTCTTCCCACTAAGTGCCCCATCCCTCTCTTTTTTTTTTCTTTTTTTCTCTCTCTTTCTCTCTCTCACCTACAATTCTAGCCTAAAAACAAGGATATCGCTTCTGGACGTGTGTAGCCTTAGGCTATTTACCATGTCGCATTCCCATGGGAGCAACCCTTACACACCTATACCTTCCTCTTCTCTCTCTCTCTCTCAATAATTCTAACATTTATTTGTATTGAAAAGGTGAATAGAAATAAACTTATAAGACATAATTTAAATATACAAATAGGTGTGTGTGTGTGTGGGTGTGAGAGAGAGAGAGAGAGAGAGAGAGAGAGAGAGAGAGAGAGAGAGAGAGAGAGAGAGAGAGAGAGAGAGAGAGAGAGAGAGAGAGAGAGAGAGAGAGAGAGAGAGAGAGAGAGAGACAGACAGACAGACAGAGATAGAGAGAGAGAGAGAGAGAGAGAGAGAGAGAGAGAGAGAGAGAGAGAGAGAGAGAGAGAGAGAGAGAGAGAGAGAGAGAGAGAGAGAGAGAGAGAGGATTTTTTGAGGATTAAGATGAAGGACGGGTCACTAGAGGTCAGCCAATGACAGATCCCATGAAAAAGGAGGTGACATATGTCGCCTGATTCGGTATTTTGGTTAGGAAGAGCCTGGTATATTTTCCCTGCGATCAGTGTTAAGGTTAGGGAGAGCCATGTAGGGATTCCAGGGGACTGTACATATCTGTTGTTAAGCTTGTCATGCAATAGATTTTATAAAAAGAGAATCAAATGCTTTGGTTAAATAAAAAAAAAATAAACCTGCACTGCCCTACTTAATACCAAGTGAAAAGTACTTTCCAATTTGTATTCTTACCTCTATGATAGTTCCTTTGTTGAGGAACTTGAAGAGAATCATTCGAGTGCGTGGGTCTAAGACTTGCTCCACTGTGGCCCTTTCTGATTTATCTCGCACTCTTTGCCTGTCAATAGATGCTGTTAGGTTTGAAAAAGATATTTGATATGTTTGGGTATGTCTACTGTAAAGGAAGAATACAAATAGTATATCCATTTATTCATAAGTCTGTCTCTCTGTCTTGTATGTCTGTCAGTTAGTCGTAGATTATTCTGATGACAGTTAATTTACTTTACCCTTATCTTATCCATGCAACTTGCTGGATGACAATCATAGACCCACATTCTTCTCTTAGCTGAAGTCTTCTGCTTTGAATCTGCCGTCTTCCACCTGCCTGCTATGACCTCATTATTCTATTTAAGTACTTCTCCATAGGTCTACTTAAAAAAAAAAAAAATTGTTCTATTTTTCATAGCAAACTGAAATTTTTCTTTTCTCTTCCCAGCAGGTGTCCCATGAGCTGCAGTTGTCTTTTAATTACTGTTAATTGTTCTTAACTTGTTTCATTCTATTAATTTATGTACTACTGATTATGGCGGAGGGAGATATTCAAACTTACGACGGACACTTTAAATATATAAGATATACTTAGAAAAAGGATCAAGAATTAACTTACTATTTAGGGAAACTTAATTACCTGTCAAGTAAAAATAATTCATAATAGTTAGAGAATCAGTGAGGGGACTAGTTCAGGGGAGGAAGATGTGAGGTGAGGTTGGGGGCAGCTGTTGACAGACAGGTATCCTTAACACACACTCATTCCATCATCGTCCCCTATCCAGTCATCATATCAGTTTCAGACGATCTTTTTGAACCCTCTTATAAGGCAAGTCAAGTGCTAGATAAGAATCAGATATTATAATGTTGATAAGGAATTGAGTTGAAAACTAAAAAGCTTGTTTTTGGATTATAGGGTCTACGTCTGTGTTGTCAGTTCCACCACTTCCAACCCATATCTCCAACCATATGATACTTATTAACTGCCATAGCTACTACCTGTGACAGCTAGCAGGGATCACTTCTCTATGCTCAACCTTGAAGAATGTAATAAACTACCATTGAAAATCATTGATGCATTTAATGAAATCCCGGAGACACAGAGTGGGGAGGGTAGGAAAACTGAAGAATGGGATTTGGTGGCAGCAACCCATCTAGTCACTATCTCCAGCAGGTGACAGAGGCAGCACCCCACAGTCAGTGTCAGGGTTGGCACGACACATACATGTCAATCTATCTATCTATCTTTAGTTTCTGATGCCTCGTTCTCTCCGGAAACGTCCTTCAAGACGATGGCCATGCCAGAAGTGTCTCCACCTCTCTCTATCCAAACACTCCCTCCTTGCTAGTTCAATCCCTACCACTCTATCAGCAACTCTTTTATGCATGCATTTCTTCTCCCTATCCTTCCATCTTACAATTGGCCATCCTCTCCTCCTAGGACCCACAATTTCACTCAGATACACTTACTTTCTTCACAAACTCTTCACAATTCTTCCTCTCAATATGACAAAACCACCTCAAACAATTTTTTTTTTCACCCATTCCACTATATAACACTTCACTCCATTTTCACAAGGTCTAATGCCACACCTTTCACTGCTCTCACTCTCCTATCTTGTCACGTCACATGTTCCTCTCAGATAACTCATTTCCACAGCACGAACTCCTGACTGCTGTGCCCTATTTCATGGGTTCCAGACAAAAGTTCGTATAGAAAAACTTCGTATGGCAATAATTCGTAGGATAAAGTTCGTTTGCCTAAAGTACGTCAGGATAAAGTACGTAGGGTATAAAGTTCGTCATGTCAAAAGTTCGTAATGGAAAAGAATCGTAATGGAAAACAAATCGTAAGGTTAAATGTTCGTCGTGCCAATGTTCGTTAGAAAAATGTTCGTATGCGTTAGGTTAGGTCATTACGAATATTTTACTTACGTACATACGTACCATACGAACATCTGTATATGAAATTTAGCGTACGAACTTTTTTCAAACGAACTTTATCCCTTACGAACATTTGCTTACGAACAATTGCGTACGAACTTTATGCATACGAACTATTTCCATACGTACTTTGGTCCTACAACCCTATTTCATGTCCAAGTCTCTGATCCATACATCAGAGTTGGCAGGAAAATACTGTTCCTTAACCCTCTTTTTATCTCCATGGATACGTTCCTTCCTCTCATAATCCTTGCAAGTGACTCAATGACACACCTGCCTTTCACAGCCCTCTCTCTTATTTCTCCTTCCATCCTTCCATGCTTGCATAACACTGTTCCCAAATACTTAAACTCTCGTTTTCTCCATTTTCTCTCCTAGAACTAACTCACACCTTCCTACTGTTGGCAAACTCACCCTATAAGTGTATCAAAATCAGCCACCTCCACTTTCCTTCTTTCAAAGACTATCACCTCACTTTTCCCAACATTCACGTTCAGCTTTCTTTTTGTATATATTCTATAAAATTCATCCACCACTCTCTGAAGTTCCTCTTCACTCTCTGCATACAACACAGTGTCATCTGCAAACAAGCATGCCACTACTGTCCACCCATTTCTATTAATTTTAGTCTTGCATGTACATTCTCCACTTAAGCTTTCATTTTTTTCATACATCCATCCATAAAACTATTAAACAGCCACGGCAACATCACACATCATTGTCTCATATAGCAAAACTTTCACTTAGCTCTCCATCCACACTCACGCACACCTGCCTTCCTATAAAATGCCTTTATTCTTGCCAACAACTGTGCTCAAACACCAACATTTTCAGAACATTCCAAAGAGCTTCCCTATCTACTCTTATCATATGCCATTTCTTGGTCCAATCAACTGGTACCATACTGGCCACAAAACACACATTGCATGGTCATGATGTCACCACTGTAACCTATGGATGCTGGAGCATGATAAGTTATAAACATTATTCCATCAAAAGATGCACCTTACAGATAAGTCATTACAAATTAACAAAGTCTTTGTAAAATACTCATGTCAAATAAGTATTTTATATTTAAACAGCAAAATTATGTACATTAACAAGCCACAAAACTCTCTTGCTTACCTTTCATTCTCTGTTCTTCGATGAGTTTCCATAATTTTATTTGTCACATTATCACTATAGCCACGCAAGCCCTCAAATTTCTCAAGGCATATCTTATTTGCATACTTCTTAAACAGTTTTTCTGTAGGCTGGAACTTCTCAACCTATGAAAAAAATATATCTTGCTTTAGTTTTTGAGAAAAGAAGTTTGTTGAAAGTTTTGGAGGAGTAAAGTTGGATGTGATGAGGATACAGGAAACTCATATAAAAGGTTGTAGAATGATGGATTGCATGGTGAGTGTGAAGTATGGAAAGGGATGGAAGGGGGAGTGGTGTTGTGTGGAGTGGATGAGAAAAGAAAGGTAAGGGGAAAGAAAGGGTGTGCACTCCTAATGTCTCCTAGGATATGAGAAGGCATAGAGGCACATGAAAGGAAGGGGTCTAAGATAGTGTGGGTAATTGAGAAAGTAGAAATAGTGAAATATGCATGTATCTATGTGTATGCACCAGTAAATGCGAGAAGCGGAAAGGGGAGAGAGGAGATGAGGAAGTTTTAGAATGATGTGAATGAATGTCTGATGAAGATTGGGAGATTGAGTAATATAGTATTAATTGGAGATATGATATGAATGGAAGGGTTGGGAATAGTGAGGCACGAAGTGTGGTAGGATACTAGGGCATGAATGGAGTGAATGAATATGGTGAGTACCTGGTGGACACATAGCAAAAACCTTTTTCCAGCATAAAATGTAAACAGGTACACATGGAGAAGGAGGTATGGGAAAGGTGAGCAGAAGAAAGATAAGTATGTGGACGAGAAATTGAGGAAGTATGTATTGGATGCTAAAGCAGTGAGAGGGATGTTTATAGGGTCACTATGTTTTGTTAGATATGATAAAGATAAAAGGTAAATGGGAGTATGGCAGGAAATATGACAAAGAGAAGATAAGAAAGGTCTTAGCTAGTGAAAGGATGGATAGGAAAGAAGTTAGAATGGAGTACGAGGAAGGTATGCGAGAAACTGAGAGAAGCTTTGATGACAGTTGAAGAAGAAGTAAGTGTTAGTGAGGTATTTAGGGTGTTCAAAGGTGCAGTGACTGCAGTAGCAGCAGAAGTAGTTAGCTATAGAGCTCATGAGTCAGAGAAAGAGAAGTATATGGTGGAGAGATGAGATAAAGGAGGCAATAGAAGGGAAAAGGAAAGCATACAAGAAAATGCTGCAAAGGAATTTGGCAGAGGAAATAAGAGTGAGGAGGAGGACTAAGTATAAGTTTTAGAATAGGAAAGTAAAGGAGTTGGTGAAAAAGAGTAAAATGAAAGTAGATGAAGATTTGGTATAAGGCTAAGTGGGGGAAAAAAAAAGTAGTTTTGGAAGGAAGTTAAAAGAGAGAAGGGGGTGTGAAGAAGTGTCTGAGAATTAAGAGAGAGGATATTCATGTAATTGGTAAAGAGATGAAAGGAGTATGGAAGAATCACTTTGAACTTTAATGAATAAGAATACTGAAAGGGAAGCAATAGTGTCGAGCACGGGTATGAAAGCAGGAAGAAAGCGAATGTGTGTGTGTATTTACCTAGTTGTAGTATACAGGGCCTGAGCTACACTCGTGTGGTCCTGTCTCCTTATTTATATATGTCCAGTTTTCTTTCTGTTGATGTACATTCTTTGCGATTATCACCTCTACCTTCAGTCCATTCCATGTATCTATATTTCTTTGGGGAAAACTGTCCTTTTTTATTGTTCAAGCAAATTCCTTTTTGCAATTTTTTCTTGTGTTCCCTCAAATTTCGAACCTCTCCTTTTCTTCTCAATATTTGATCTTTTCTATCTGTTTCCTCCAGGTTGTTCAGAAATTTATGTATTGTAATTAAGTCTCCTCTTTCTCTTCTTTCTTTTAGTGTTATTAGATTTTTTCTTCTTTTTTTCTATATCATAAACCGTTGGCGCCAGTAGGCTTTATAGAAGCAAAGATGGACTTGCTTCTTGCCTGTTATTTGGCGTAGGTTTCTAGATTTTTTATAGTGACGCCTCGAATGTTTACTTTCTCTCTTGAATATGTTAAGAACGATGAAAGGCTTTATTGCTACTACAGCCTCAGATGCAAATAAACATTGTAAGTCCCGTCTGAAGACAGTATGGCAGCAATTTGGGTAGTCTTTGGCCACTCGGCGGTAATACCAAATAATGACTAGTGGCCAGCGGATACCGGGGGATCGAACCCTGGACCCTAGATTCGCATGTCCCAACGCTGACCACTGCACCACCTGCATTTCTTTTAATCTTTCCTCATAATTCTGGCATCATCTTAGTTGCAATTCTCTGCATTCTTTCTATTTTCAACACATGCTTTTTCTTCTGCGGGGACCATATTACTTCCGCATATTCCAGTTTTGGTATGATCATTGTGCGTGTGTGTATTTACCTAGTTGTAATATACACCTATGTGGTCCTGTCTCCATATATATATATATATATATATATATATATATATATATATATATATATATATATATATATATATACACTGGAACCTTGCATTACGAGTTTAATTCGTTCCATGACCAAGCTCATTTTACGATTTGCTCGTTTTGCAAATCAATTTTCCCCATTGAAATTAATTGAAATACAATTAATCCGTTCCAAGTCCCAAAAAACACCCCCCCAAAATTTTGTTTATGTTTTTTAAAACAGAAAACATAATACAGGGTAAAGATTTGTTTCCTTAACCACTTGATATTTCGTTACCTTTATAATGCACTGCAAATTCAGGTGCTATATTTGTTTGTTATTGTTTGATAAAGTAGCACCTATTGAACCTACAGAACCTATTGATGACTTAAAGCATGCCAGACTTGTTATAGTTTCATTTTGAATTGATTGGTGATAAGAGTTGTCTTGTACAATTTTTGTCTAGCAAAATCTATTCCTGGATTTATCCCTGTTAGAATGTGTGCTAAACATACACTGTGTAGCTACACGTGATGTCTGTGGATACAAAAATCAGAGGAAAAGTATAATAGCTATTAGAAACGAAATTAGCAATGTTAAGAAGATTTGATAACAAAAACACACCAAAATAACATTTTACTATGCCATGGTGCATTTCAAGGGAGGTACAAATCAAGGAAATCCCCACATAAAAATGTAAACGAATACATATTATTTCAATTATAATCTTAAGGTTATATCAATGGATAAAATTGTCACTGATACCACAATGTTGAAAAGCACAATAATACTACTGGAATCAGTTAACAATTGGCAGCGGTAGAATGAGTTTGCAGGTACAGTATTTTGACTTAATGTTCAATACTGGGTCACACACAGGTTTGCATTCTACAATCAGTGTTTGTGACGATCTCTAATTTCAAGAAATATTTATTATACTGAAAAAATTGTCTTATGAGTTGGGACATGGTATGCAAAATTAAAATCCTGAGCTTCTTTACTTATAAAACAGTCTCAGACATGAGATGTCATGATGAAAATGCAAAACAATGTGGAAAGCCAACAGTACCAAGGCGGTGGTGCAGTGGTCAGCGTTCGGGCATGGGAGCCTAGGGTTCCGGGTTCGAATTCCCGATATCCGTTGACCACTTTTCAATCTTTGATATCACCGCCGAGTGGCCAAAGACTACCCAAATTGCTGCCATACTGTCCTCAGACGGGACTTACAACGTTAATATGCATCTGAGGCTGTAGCAGTAATAAGCCTCACACGTTCTCAACATATTCAAGAGAGAACTTAATCATTCGAGGCATCACTATAAAAATTCTAAAACCTACACCAAATAACAGGCGAGGCAAGTCCATCTGTGCCTCCATATGCCTACTGGTGCCAACGGTTAATGATATAGAAAAAAAATATTTGGAAGTGTTCCACATAAATGATCATTACCTTTATATTTTGGTTAGAAGAATGGTTGGGTCCATACTGGTTGTTTTTGTTGTACTGCTTAGTCAGATCTGTTGGAAAAAGTATGCACTACATTAACATCTCTTGACTATAGTAAACATTCTAAGTGACTAACCAAAATGATAAGCTTTTGACAAACTATCTATTTTGTCTACCATATTCAAGTCATTCCCATTTTTATTTCCCAGAAATAATAATTTTCAAAGTACAAGTAACTATCATTTTACACGATCATTGTTCCTGAAACATTATCTTGAATTTTGCATAATGTAAATTTTTTTTCCCATATAGTGTAAATACATGTAAAATCTATTCCTTTCTTCATGAAACACTGAATTTTGATGACTAAGACTTTGAGTTAAATCAGAAATGACACTGCAGCTAACAAAACAAGTTGTACAATAATAATAAACAAGAAACACTTCTTTTGATTTGGATTGCATCATGCCATTCTAAAGAAATTGTGTAATCAAACCAAAAACACTAGTCTTTTGACATCATGTTAAACCAAAAACGCATATTTCAAACTCATGTAAAATGAGTTACCTATAGCTTCAAGTAAACATTGCATAAGATCATCAACATAAAGTGTCAAGACACCCAAGGTCGTCTGCTGACGAACTTGGGTGTCTTGACACTTCCTCTAATACTTTAACTCTCGATTTCTGCAACATTCGTGGACACCATCTCTCGTCATCTTCTCTTTCTAACTGAATCACAGTTGTCTGTGACTACTGACAGCAGCCCCTTCTCTGTTCCCTCCTACTTTCTCTATCCTCATTTTCAATCCAAAGCTAGCTGTTGCGCATATGTGCATAACGACATTGCTTGCTCTCATACCCCCAATCTTGATTCTTCAGAATTTTCTACCATCTGGCTACGACTTCAATGTCACTCTCTAACTAAACTCATCTGTGCTATATATCTCTCACCTAATTCCTCTGACATTGTAAAATTCTTTGACTATTTGACTTCCAAAGTTGAGTACATCCTATCTCACTTTTCTTATGCTGAGATCTCCATTTTAGGGAATTTCAATGTTCACCACCAGCTTTGGCTTTCATCTTCTTTCACTGACCAACCTGGTCAACAAACCTTCAACTTTGCTATCCTCCATGGCCTAGAGCAGCTGGTGCAGTTTCCCACCCATATCCCTAACTTCCAACCCTTCAGCTTACTCTGTTAAACTTTCCTCTCCATTGGGCTCCTCTGATCACAATCTTATTTTCGTTACCTGTTCTATCACTCCAGTGCAGCCTCAGGACCCGCCTAAGCGGAGGTGCTTCTGGCATTTCAACTCTGCTAAGTGGGAGAACCTAAGGCAGTACTATTCTGATTTTCCTTGGGATGATTATTGCTTCCATGTCAGGGATCCTTCTCTCTGTGCCGAGCGCATAACAGAGGTGATTATCTCTGGCATGGAGTTATACATTCCTCACACTTTCTCTAATACTAAAGCTAAAAAGCACTGGTTTAACTCTGCTTGTTCTCGTGCTGTCAAAGATAGAGAGGCGGCTCACAAACGGTACCGTAGCCATCCATCTACTGAAACTCGTGACTATACGCATATTTATGCCCGTAATCCTGCCAAATTTATTCTCCAACTTACTAAAAACTCTTTTATCAATAGAAAATGTCAAAATATTTCCAATTCTAACTTTTCTTGTGATTTCTGGCATCTAGCCAATAATATCTCCAACAATTTTACTTCTTCATCTTTCCCTCCTTTACTTCAACCAGATGGCTCTACAGCTGTCTCTTCTTTCTCTAAAGCTGAACTCTTTGCTCAAACCTTTGCTACCAACTCTACTTTAGATGATACTCGGCATATTCCTCTTACTCCTCCATCCTCTGACTGACAAATTATGATGTTTTCCATGCCCTCTCTGGCCTTGATTCTCGGAAGGCTTACGGTCCGGATGGAATCCCACCTGTTGTTCTCAAAAACTGTTCTCCCGAACTCGCTCCCTGCCTGGTCAAACTCTTTTGTCCGTGTCTCTCTACTTCTACCTATCCTTCTTGCTGGAAGTTTGCTCACATTCAACCTGTCCCTAAAAACGGTGACCGCTCCAATCCTTCAAACTACCACCCTATAGCTTTGATTTCCTGCCTTTCTAAAGCCTTTGAGTCTGTCCTTAACAAGATAATGAGGCATCTATCAGCTCACAACCTTCTCTCTGATTGCCAGTATGGTTTCCGTAAAGGCCGGTCTACTGGTGATCTTCTTGCTTTCCTAACTGAATCTTGGTCATCCTCTTTTAGGGACTTCAGTGAAACCTTTGCTATCGGCCTTGACATATCGAAAGCCTTTGATAGAGTCTAGCATAAATCTTTAATTTCTAAGCTACCTTCCTACGGATTCTATCCTTCTCTCTGTACCTTCATCCCAGTTTCCTTTCTGACCATTCTATTGCTGCTGTAGTGGACGATTACTGTTCTTCCCCTAAAACTATCAACAGTGGTGTTCCTCAGGGTTCTGTCCTATTGCCCACTCTCTTTCTATTAATCATCAATGATCTCCTAAATCTGACTCAATGCCCTATCCACTCCTATGATGATGACACCACCTTGCATTTTTCAACGTCGTACAACAGACGCCCAAACCAACAAGAATCAAGTGATACAAGGCGAGATGCTATAGGATGCCTAACTTATGATCTTTCACTAGTTTCTGATTGAGGCAGAGCAAACCTGGTTCTGTTCAATGCCTCAAAAACTCAATTTCTACAACTATCTACTCGACATAACCTTCTAGATAACTATCCTCTCTTCTTCAATGACACTCAACTTCCCCTATCCTCCCCATTAAACACACTCGGTCTATCCTTTACTAAAAATCTAAACTGGCAATTTCATATCTCTACTCTTGCTAAATCAGCTTCTAAGAAGTTTGGTGTCCTATGGCGTCTGCGTCCATTTTTCTCTCCCTCCCAGCTACTTACTCTGTACAGGGGCCTTATCCACCCATGTATGGAGCATGGTTCTCATGTCTGGGGGGTTCAACTCACATGGCCTTATTAAACAGGGTGGAGTCTAAAGCTTTTCGTCTCATCAACTCTCCTCCTCTAACTGACTGTCTTGATTCTTTAAGACACCGGCACAATGCTGCATCTTTATCTACTTACTACCGCTATTTTCATGCTGACTGCTCTTCTGAACTTGCTAACTGCATGCCTCCACCCCTCCCGAGGCCTCGCTGCACAAGACTTTCTACTTCTTCTCATCCTTATTCTGCTCATCTTGCTAATGCAAGAGTTAACCAGTATCTACACTCTTTCATCCCTTACACTGGTAAACTCTGGAACTCTCTTCCTTTGTCTGTTTTTCCACCTGCCTATGACTTAAACTCTTTCAAAAGAGGAGTGTCAAAACACCTTTAATGTTAACTGGACCTCCACCCCTTACTTCTTTTCTCCTACTGTCTTCCTTGCAGGGTCTGGCGACAAGCGGGATTTTTTTTTATCGTAATTTTGTTTACCTTTGGCCAGTGCCCTTTCAATGTATGTATGTATATATATATATATATATATATATATATATATATATATATATATATATATATATATATATATATATATATAATAAAAATAAATAAATAAATAAATAAATAAAAAAATAAAAATAAAATAAAAAAACAAAAAAAAAAAAAAAAAAACCATCAGGTTTTAAAAGGCCACAGTGACATGGGTCTGATGGCTTTTTACTACATCATGTGCAGCATGTTTGTCAAATCCACTAGTTCTTAGAGTCCTTTTCAGGACATCATAATATTCTTTTTTTATTTTCTTATTGGCACTTTTTTTTTCCACTTTGAAATATTTAACTAGCTTCACCAAGTCATTCTCATCCTGTCTCTCCACATGCCCAAACCTACACAATCTACTTATCCCTCTCATTTCACAAATGCACACAATACCAAGTTTCTTACTCACTTCTACACTTAGTGGGCCATCTCTCATCACAGTACTATACTACATTAAATTCTACATCCTTTTTTCATCACACTCAAATCTCTTCATGCACTTTTCAACAGCTCAAGTTTCGCTCTTGTAAAGTATAACATTTTCAACGCAAGATGTGTACAGTCTATCTTTTAAGGCAAGAAGAAAGCTCTCTCAGTATTAGTGGTAGAAATAACACCCAGAAATATTTTCATTTGCTCCTAACTCCTATTACCGAGTGTTTCATCTTCAAGATCAGTCATTATCACAAAAATAGTAAATAATATTAACACATCACAAGGACTGCTTTTAAATACCAATAGTTACTATTCTTATCATTACTGACAACACAGTGCCAACTATGATCATTAACTTGTTATTTCTGCTTTATGATCCAATAATACAAAATGTTCTAAATTTGAGTGGAACTGTAATTATTTGTGATTCCTATGATACCTTCTTATTAAGTATAAATGAGAGAATGTTGGAGACAAACCATTTAGATTTCTAAGAATGTAACTCAGTGTTTACCTTTACTGTCTTCATCCACAAAGTACATGTCCTCATCAAAGTCAGAATCATCATTCTCTCCAAGCTGGTCATCTTGTGGTACTTTTTCTTTTTCCTCTTCACTCACTTCCCAGTTCTCATCATCATTGTTCTCTGGTTGGCTTATAAGCAGCTTCGGGCATGGCTGATAGGCGCTTTCACTGTTGTGGGGTGCAAATAAATTATAATAATTGCGGGATAAATAACAAATTGTAACAAATTGACCAAGATACATGGGCAACAACAGTTAAAAGTCAACCAAACTGAGACAAAATAACTCATCAATATGCACACTCTTTTATATTATATTACTGAAAGAAAAATATGCATACAGGGTGTTGCATTTAATAAGCAATAACACAGGTACAGGTACAGTCACGATGGGATATGTCGCAGTTTGCTGGTTCTAGTTCTAGCAACATCGGGCAACCACACCACACAGGCATTCGCTGCCAGCTTTGTTATTATTTTTTTGAAACATAAACATTTTTGTCAATACCATTCCATCCCTGACCTTGTGGAGAAATGACATGACCTGTGCTCCTGTCCTTTGACCAGATGCTATTCACTCACTTTAACTCTAAGGTCACACAATTTTTGCTATTCTTACTTTCTCAACATTATATACAATTTTTGTCACATACATCAGTTACACTTTTGTACAGATTAGTTAGGTGTTTGTGTGTGAGATTTTTGGTAGCTCAGCACTACTTCTTACAGGTGGGTGCATTATTTGTTACCTTTTTGATGTTATCATTTATTTACTTTTCCTCTGTGGTGTTCAGTAGTTAGAGTTTACCCATTCTACCTGTAGCTACAATTTGTTTTTGTTGCTAAGACAAAAATTTTCTACACTAACACTCCACCCTAAAAAATTGACCTAGAAATTTTAGAGCCGAGTCACCAACACAGCTACCCTCATGTAAAACTGAGGTATGATCTGACCCGACAATACTTTAATTCGTATACTTTCTGTGACCTCTTCTCACTTCTTATATTGACCTTTCATTTCAATGTTAATCCTTTCTCCCACTTCACTACACAGTGATTTGCTTCAACATATTGCTTAGATGTGGTATATGTGATGGACATTTTACTGCTAATTTCTTTTCATGCTTGTCAGTCTGTCATCTGTGCATCTTGCAGAAAGAGCATGACAAACTAAAGAAAATATTTCATGTTTTGCAGGATTTTATCACATCCAACATTGGAGTCATGTCACCAGCTACTTTGCCTACAAATCAGTCGCTGAGTTACGCTGCTGTAGCTGCCACCTCCATCCAAGTTACTGTAAGTGTACCTGAACGTGTTAGTTTAGCTCAGGAGGAAGCACATTTCACTCCAGTCAAAGATAGTGCCTGCCAAAACAATAATAAAATTTTTTTTTTACCCATAATGACTTGTAACAGATTCTAGGTCCTGGTGGAAGAGAAAGAGGAGGACCATGAGATGAGACTCATCAATTACTCAATTATGAGAGAACTGCTGCACTGCTACACAAGTTCTGTGGTAAGGCGAGAACCACGAGGAAGAGACTGTGCATGCCAGGTGCAAGGTTAGACAACATCACAGCAGCCTGCAGGAACCAATGATGTTATAAATACCAGGTTAGAAGAGCTGCTGCAGAAGTACAAGACAAAATAATTGTTTCAGGCATCCTTCCCCGGAGTTGTGCACCAAGTATTTTCTATAACAGGGCCTTCAACACAAGTAACTGTTTTAAGTACATTCATACGCTACGCCCATGTTATGCAATGCATTGGTTTATGATATTTCATTTACATGATCAATGTTTTACTAGCTCTTTTTTTTTTTTATTTAGAATCACTGTGTACTCACATATACAATCGATAACCCGAGCAACTGGAGTGTATTGCAATTCTACAGGCATTTGTTTACAATCGCATTGCCCTGATGCCTCAGTAGCAAATTTGCACAACTCAGCTGCCCAGTCTTTCCCGTACCACACTTGAGCTTGGTACAGTGTTACAGTTATGTTGTGATCGTAAAATAAATTTGTTGCGATTTTTATCACCAGTATATGGTACAGTGATGGCTTCTAAACGTCTGGCAAGCTCTATTTAATCCAAGGGGAAGCTAAAACATCCAAGAAAAAGCTGGTGAGATAGCAAACTCCATCGCCCAGTCTACTGTCTCTATTGTTGTTAAGAATGCTGCTGCAGTTAAGAAGGCTGGAGAGAGTGCCACCTCCTTGATGGACAAAACTACCACCAAACATTGGGAGTTCATAATGGAGAGGATGGAAAGATTATCAAACCTCTTCATTGATGACCACAGCACATGTCCACTGCCCTAGTAATGATTAAGGTCCTCTCTTTATATGAAGATCTATAGAAGAAGGGTTATGCAGTAAAGGAGAGGAACCAATTTACAACAAGTAAGGACTGGTTTGAGTGATTCAAGCACTGTGCAGTCCTACATAATGTCAAGCTAATGCAACTGAAACAGGAGTGTGGTCTTTACGAGGATGCAGAAGAGATTCAAACAGAACCACAATGGGGTCAGACAATAAATATTCTGAGAAAGGTTTTTAGCAACATTGAGGAGGCCATGGAGCTGGTCAAGAAACATGATCCTAACCAAACCAGAAGTGGGACAACAGAACATGGAATTGATAAGTTAATGAAGATCTACAAGCAAATGTTTGATGCAAAAAAAAAAAAGGATGGCCAAGCAAACAACAATTTCCTCCTTCAACCTTTGGTGGCCCATCCACTCCTACTCATCAATGATGATGATGATGATCAGTGATACATTAGCTACCCATGATGTCCCTTGCAGCTAAATTATTAAACAACACCTTCCCCTTTCCATGGTGGAAGAGGATGCTTGCGTACGAGATGGCATTATTATTGACAGGGTTTTCGCACAGCGTCTAAAGGAATCAGATGAAGAAAGAACTTGTTCATAGTGGATGGGTGCCCACATCTTTGACAACCCTCTCGCATATTTCTTACTTAAGTCTATTATTTTCTTTGATAATGTACTAGTTATTTGGTCTAAGAACATCAGAAGTGTTCTGGGCATTCCTTAAAACATTATAGCTACTTAGCGTGAATCGTTATTTTTCAATTTGTTAAGACTTCAGCGTTCTTGTACTACTGAAAACCCATTGTAAACAGTCCCCTTATTTTCTAGTACCACAGAAATGTAACCTTTACATAAGTTATGGTTAAGTTCCTAGGGAACTAGAAAAGATGATGTTTGGTCATATTTTTCAACTAAACTTAATGGTTTTGTTAAAAAAAAAAAAAAATAAAAAAAAAAAAAAATAATAATAATAAACAAAGGCATGAGCAGCAGGTTAGGTTAAGTTAGGTTCATTGCACGCAGCAGAAAGCGGGATAGGGTGAGTTGAGGCTGCCCCACTTAGCAGGATGCTGGGGGGCCCTAGTGGCTTTGTGGTGCAGTGCTCAGCTCATGGCCTAACATTTACAGGTTCGACCGTGGCACATGGCAGCTTCTTGGTGAGAGGGGTAGTACTCTCTCAACCTTAGCAGAACTATACCGTCTACAGCTACCTAGTTTGGGGGGATTATTTAATCAGCTTTAATCGGTAAAAGCCAAGGCAGGGCAGGCGGCTCTGTAGATATGGAATACTTGTTTTCACACAAGTGTATCTGAGTCATTGTCTATTTTTTATCCTGGCTAAGTTAGGAAGTGTCTATATGCATGACTGTCATGCACATAAGTTCTCACCAACTATTTGTACCACCAGTGTGTACTTACTTTTTCATCGGCTATTCACACGACTGTCGTGAATGTAATTTTTCTGTTGACTATTCGCATTTATTTGTCATCTGCTTGTATTAAATTGTGTCATATAGAAATTACCAAATTATTAATAAATAGAAGATATATATAATGTACTTATGATCATACTTTCCTTCTTTATGTAGTATAAATTCTTGAAATGGTCGCATAGTACGAGGCCCGTAGCAAGCAATTTTAAGGGGGGGCAACCAAAAAGTTAAGGGCTACATCCCCCAACATTCTACAGATCTGAGTACTGATTTTAATTTAACAAGTGACAGGATTTGAGTCATTTTAAATTGTAGGGAACATGTAATATATTAGAATACATAATGAACATAGGGGACACTGTGATAGAATAGACTATGGACCATTGAGTTCCATCATTGCAAATTTTTTTTTTTCCCTTTGTAACTGGATTGTAGATTCTACACAGAAGTCCATCTCGTCTCATATATTATAGGGAGGTTGGTTTAAAACCTATTTTTTTTATTTGGAATATATTGTGCATTATGACGTAAACTGGAGAAAGTTAATTTTCATATGGGCCCATAAAATTTCAGAAAAATAATCAACACTAAGCCTAATAATTTCACAGCTTGGGTTTCTTAGCTGGCCTAACATTATTACCATATGAAATGATTGTTTGCATGACGGTAAAGAAAGAGTGACATAGGAACACATAGGAACACATAGGAAGAACAAACAGCAACAGGCCTGCTGGCCCTTACGAGGCTGTTTGTGAGTACACTATCTACTCTAGAGTGAAGGATACAGGATAGTAAGGGTGAAGGCTTCTCTCCCCAGCCATGGCAGGCAGGGAAAGGAAGGCCAACCAAGACCAGACTGTCACTACCACTACTGCTACCACTACTTCCTGGCAAGCGATGTCAGGCCACTAGCGACGTCTTTTGAATCGACATTTCGTAAGTTAGGTACATCAGGATGAACTTACTCAAAGTTTGCTACGTTAACGGATAGTATTTTAGTTGTGGATTGGCTTTCTAAATATTTGTCAAGTCTATTTTTGAACGTAGTAATTGTTTTACTGTCGACGACATTGGCGGGCAGGGAGTTCCAAACGTTAACGATCCGATTGAAAAAGAAGTGCTTGGCTTCGTTTGATGTGAATCTTTTACCAGTAATCTTAAAAGAATGACGTCTTGTTATATTTGATCGATCAAAAGTAATGTAATCTTCTGCATTGATATTATCGAATCCTTTGATTATCTTGAACATTTCAATTAAATCCCCTCGCATCCTTCGGTTTTCTAGGCTGAATAAGTTTAGTTCTTTAAGTCTTTCTTCATAAGGTTTATTTTTCAGCCTTGGAATCATTTTTGTTATTCTTCGCTGGACTCTTTCCAGTTTGTCAATGTCCTTTCTGTAATATGGGGACCAAAACTGTACGCAATACTCAAGATGGAGTCGTACTAGTGAATTATGCAGTTTTAATATGACTTTTTCTGATTTATTTTTGAAAGTACGCCCAATGAAGCCGACCAATCTGTTAGCAGTTTTAACTACCTCTGAGCAATGTTGACTGGGCTTTAAATCGTTTGATATTGTGATTCCCAGATATTTTTCTTTGTTTACTGTAGAAAGTGATTTACCATTCATTGAGTACTGAACGTGATCATTATTTCTTCCGATATGTAGTACCTTGCATTTTTCAACGTTAAATTTCATTTGCCATTTATTGGCCCAAGACGTTAGTTGATCTAGGTCTGATTGTAAGACTTCCCTGTCAATTGTCGTAGTTACTTTGCTGAGAATTTTCGTATCGTCAGCGAATTTCGATATTTTGCAAGTGATCCCGTCATCTATGTCATTAACGTATATCAAGAATAAGACAGGACCAAGCACTGAGCCTTGTGGTACGCCACTTTTTACATTTAACCATTGAGAGGAGACACCGTTTAAGACTACTCTCTGCTTACGTTCAGAGAGCCAGTCCAGAAGCCAATTGTAAATGCTACCAGAGATACCATGAGTCATTAGTTTATTAAGCAATCGTTGATGAGGTACTTTATCAAAGGCCTTTTGAAAATCTAGATATATGACATCTACTGCTCTGCTTTCATCGTACGCATCAAAAACATTGTGGAAGAAGTCTAATAAGTTAGTTAAACATGAATGTTTATTACGAAAACCATGCTGTGAGGGTTTTATTATATCGTTGTCTTCAAGGAATTTTACCACATTGTCACGAATGATTGTCTCCATTAATTTGCATACAACTGATGTCAGACTGATTGGCCTATAATTTCCGGGTTGTGACTTGTCCCCCTATATCATTTAAGAAGTTTACGGTCCCTCTAATCTCAAGTGGCTGAAACAATGAACAATCCTCTTCTGTAAATACGGATGCAAAAAAGTTATTAAGGATTGTAGCCATTTCGTTTTCGTCATTTGTGTGATTTCCATGTCCTTTAGTAAGTGGACCGATATTGCAGGTAAGGGCTTTTTTACTCTTAACAAAACTATAAAATTCTTTAGGATTAGATTTACATGATTCCGCTATATATTCTTCAAGGTTTTTCTTGCTACGCTTTATCAATCTCTTAGTATCGCGACGAATTATGTCAAACTCTACTTTGTCATCTTGGCTTTTAGTTAATATGTACTTAATGTACGCATGTTTTTTGAGAGAGAGGCTGTTTTTTATCTCTTCATTCCACCATTTTGGTTTCTTGGTAAATATTCATAAGACGACCCACTCGATATCTCCTTAGCTACTTTTTTATTGCACTGCAAATTCAACCCCAAGAAACTTGTTCAGATCACCTCAAACAGTTATGCCGCTGAATTACAGAACATTTTTTTTTTTTTTTTTTTTTTTTTTTAAGGTTATGTTAGGTTAGGTTACGTTAGGTTTAGTTGGGTTAGTTTTGGTTAGGCTCATTTAACTGCAGCTCTTGGAAGGTTATGCTAATAAAGCTATTTTTTTTGGTAAATTTTAAAATCTTCACCAGCGTATGGCTACGAAAGAAAATGGCATCTGCACCTCGCACAACCCCCCTACTTTTAGTTGATAGCTTCCAAATTAACGTAACATAACATAACATAAATTAACCATACCTTAACTTATATTGACAAATAACAGAACCTTGTTCAAACCAAACTAAACTTTACTTTTCAAAGAGAAGGAAAAAAAACATTCATATTTTTTTCTGTAATTCAGTGGCATAACTGTTTGAGGTGATCTGAACAAGTATCTGAGATTGAATTTGCAGTGCATTATTATAAAGATAAGGATATATCGAATGGGTCGTATTACAAATATTTACTGACATCTTTACTTAGCTGCTTATATATGCAAATACATGTGCATATAAAGTCTGAAACAGACACTCAGATGCTGTCTATTCTAAACATAGATTCGGGAATTCCTTTTAGTGCTTTGACAGTTCGTTCCACGACGTGTCGGGTACAATGTTTACACAACATATACAAGACAGTCGTGCATATATCTCTGCTATATAGAATACCTATTTGCAAGACATTCATGTAGATTTTTCACTGAATAATGCACACGAGTCGTGTATATATCATCAGCTGCTAAGTTATGATGTTATTTTTTCCTTATGGAGATCCATCTTTATCGCTGAAAAAGGTCGACCTTAGAATCTGGTGATGAAAATGCTATGCCAGGTTTTTATTGTTTTCCAGAACATAAAATATCTCCAAACGATAGAAAATGTTTTGGTCTGGAAAAAAGTCAGTGTCACCTAAAATGACCCTACAGTTCTGGTCCCCTTTTACAACTTTCTTGTTTTAACTTTAATCATAACAAGACCAATTCACAGGTGGGGAAAGGTCGCCCAGATAAGCAACCAAGTTAAAAAATCAGTTTTCAGAATCGAATAATGTAATCCCTGAGAAGCATGATCATATACACTAACCTGTCCTCGTCAGCATCACTAAATTGCCCTTCGTAATAATCACAATACTGCTCCTCCATGTTGAGTGTGACTGCCCGACCATCTGCTGGTGGTGGCGGAGCACGTGTTATTGTTGTTTGTGGACTTGGACTTGGACTGGGGTTGGGAGTCACCCAGTGTTGACTGTCGGTATAGCCTTTAGATCGGCGTTCTCCTAACCACCCATGCTGAATAATTAAAAAGGGGCAAAAATAAATGAAAAAAATATATAAGATAGAAGTTTTTACTCCTTCCTATCTTCGCCAGCATCACACCTATATTGGCCCCCCATCACTTGGGAGCCCCCTGTCCCTTATTCTCTCTTTCGTGTTCTCTATGCATTCTCTAAAAAAAAATTTCACACTGTCTACCACACGAATATCTCTTCTCCATTCAGTACTCGACCTCAGCATATACTCCATCTGCCTACTAACACTCTTTTCTCTCCTCACACTCCATTTTCTACTCGTATCTCTTCTGCCACTACCCCTAACATCATAGTCCTTGAATACTCATACCTCTCACAATTCATCATCAAGTGTTCCATAATGTCATTCACCCCTTTCTCCCACATCGTACATTACTTACTTCTGTCATTCTTCCATCTGTACACACCACTATTCACCGCTAACGACTTCCGCTTCTTTCTTCCACCCCTTACTTTATTGACATTCACTAGGCAGAAGGTATCAAATATATACAGCAATTGGCAGAAAGATATGGGTTAGTGATAGATAACACAAAAAAGTTATATACTTATGATTGATAAAAAGGATGAACAAACTATTTAATACATTCAATCTCAGGAAAGAAAATGCCATTCGATAATCATTTCCAAAATTATCTCAATCCGTGTATTCCTTTTACCTGAAGGTGATTACCTAATCTCTTACATATATATAGACCATATAGTTATGTTAGGGTTAACGAGAGAGCGCTACCCGTCACACCAAGAAGCTGTCGTGAGTCAGGATCGAACTCGCAACGAGCCAAGCAATGAAGCCTACCACATAGTCACCCGACACCCTTCTTTTAAAACCTGAAAACATGGTAACTGAAATACAATAATAAAGACAATATAATTAGTTGAAAAAGAATCGAACACATGTACAGAAAGGGGACTGTTCTTAAGAGAACTGTTTTTAGCAAACACCATTTCCATCATAAAATTATCCACAGGTACACATAGAGGACAGATGAGAGGGATGAACAGAAGAGTATGATTGATTATATAGCAATGAACGAGAAATCGAGGAAGGATGCACTGGATGCTAAGGCTTTACGAGGGATCTTTATAGGATCAGGACCCGTATGCTCAAAATATGCAAGTTACGGTACCTTGGTGATGTAAGGCATCTTCAGCTATACTCAACCAAGGCGCTTAAACTTTGTTAAGCTCAACGATTTTCTTGGGCGTCGTACCTATACCGTAACGTGCTACGGCGCCTTGAAATCAATAGTGCGCCATATGTTATTCAACCAATCACAGGCTCAGTTACAAAGCTGCTTTTGAAAATAGTAACACGGTTAAACGAGTGTGTGCTCGCTACAGTCAGAAAACAGGAACATGGAATCACAACAGCAGAAGTGGCAAGAGAATTTTACCGGCGACGAAATATTGACAATGGTTAACGAAATAAAAAGAATAAAAAATAAAGGTTTCTATGGGGTCCTTCGATGAGCAAATAACAACACAGGCCAAAGGAAAGGCTTGGGACTGCGTGACGACGGTTGCGAATATGATCAGCAGATAAAAGTGAAATACGGAAGAAGTAAAAAAGTACCAGGACTTCCTCTCAGGAGTGTTCCCATACATTTCTGCCTAATACTGGTCACCTAAAATGCAGTTGGTCCACATAAATGAGTCATGGGTGCTGCCCGGATATCTAACTGAAAAGGTTGTAATTATATCATCACTGTTGCATACAACTTGTAAATACAAGGAGTTATAATTGTTCTTGTTTATACACTCATATTCGTCGAGAACCCACTTACTTTACTTAAGATAAACACATACTTATTTGTGTATGGGAAAGTTGTTGGCATTTTTGTTTCTCTTCTTTTTTTCATAGGGGGCATGTACCGTTTAGTTTAACACTGCTCCGCTTTTAACTGTCTTGAGTGTGGACAGGGACGGCAGGAAAGATACGGCAGCACGCACGCACGCAAGCACGCACGCACGCACACACCCGAGTTTCCCTCATCCACATATTTTAGGTTATCAATTAAACTCTAAATTTCTATTGATCTACTCGGCTAGTTGTGAATTAGTCAAGTCGATATACCACCTGACCCACAGCAAATTACAACAAAAGGTTTTTCATTGGTTTTCATTCCGACTGGATATACTGATCAACAGAAAAAAAGTCTACCAAAATCTGACATCCCGAAATTGGTTAAAACGGAGTCATTTTCAAGATGGCCGCCACCGGGCTTTGAAATACCTAAACCAGCTATAACTTCTTCAATAATTGTGATAGAAACATAATTGTTGGTTCTGATCCATTGGTTTAATGGATCGGCAATCCACTGGTGTCAATGAAATTCAGATCTGATCAATATTTAATAAAAAATCCAAGATGGCGGCAAAAAATGAAGAGCGTAAAATCAATACATTTTCCATCTGAACCAAATTGACTGAACATCTGATGCCACGGAACAGTTATTTGTGAACATTACATAATGACAGTTTACCGTATAATTTCACTCTTCATCACTGTTCCCTAGTTCCTCAGAGGCTTGATTTAGTGGATTGTCACAAAACGTCACTTGGCATGATCCACATGCAGACGTACACGGAAGTTCATTCTTTCTGCAGCTGCAATGAGGTGTGTCACAAGCTGTGATGCAGTTGCAGTGTATCATGTCCAGAAGAACGTCTGGTGCAGCTTTCATGGCAGTCATGATAGGTACAAATCGATTGTCTTTAAGTATAACATAAAAATGCGTATCCATTACGTCTCCATTGTTATCTTTTAATTTCAATGTTCAAAATATAGATATGGAATAGGATGACGACAATGATACCACCACCACCACCACCACCACCACCACCACCACCACCACCACCACCACCGCAGCCCCGGTGCCTCTCTAAACTGCAGCTCCACAGACCCACAACCCTACAGCCCTGCAGCCCCGCAGACCTGCAGCCCCAAAATCCCAGCAGCCCAGCAGCCCAGCTGCCCCGCAGCCCCGCTGCCCCGAGGCCCCGCAACCCCGCAACCCCGCTGAACTGCAGCTCCACAAACCCGGTGCCCCACTGGCCTACGCCCGCGAGGCCCCCCAGTCCCGCAGCCCTACAGCACCGGTGCCCCGAGGCCCTGCAGCCCCACAGCCCTGCAGCCCAGCAGCCCTTCAGCCCCACAGCCCCGCTGCCCCACGGCCCCACGGCCCCACAACTATGAGACCCCGCAACATCGCAGCCCCGCAGCCCCGCAGCCACACAGCCCCGCATACCCCACAAACCCGTAGCCCATAACCCCGCTGCCCCGCAGCCCCGCAGCCCCGCAGCCTCGAGGCCCTGCAGCCCCGCAGCCCTGCAGCCCCGCAGTCCTTCAGTCCCGCAGCCCCGCTGCCCCGTGGCCCCAAAACCACGAGGCCCCGCAGCCCCGAAGCCCTGCAGCTCCACATCCTTTCAGCCCTGCAACCCAACAGTCCAACAGCTTTGCAGCCCTGCAGCCCCGCAGCCCTGAAGCTGCGCACACCCACAGCCCCGCAGCCCGGCAGCCCCACTGAACTGCAGCCCCGCAGCCCCGCAACCCCACAAACCTGCAACCTATAATCCCGCTGCCCGGCAGCCCCAGCCCCGCAGCCTCGAGGCCCTGCAGCCCCGCAGTTCTTCAGTCCCGCAGCCCCGCTGCCCCGTGGCCCCAAAACCACGAGGCCCCGCAGCCCCGAAGTCCTGCAGCCCCGCATCCTTGCAGGCCTGCAACCCCACAGCCCAGCAGCTTTGCAGCCCTGCAGCCCCGCAGCCCGGAAGCCCCGCTGAACTGCAGCCCTGCAGCCCCACAGCCCTGCAGCCCCGCACCCTCGCAGCCCTGCTGCTCCGAGGTCCCGCAACCCGGCCCGCTGAACTGCAGCCCTGCAGCCCCACAGCCCTGCATCACCGCAGCCCCGCAGCCCTGCAGCCCCACAGCCCCGCAGCCCCGCAACCCCACAGCTCCGCAACCCCGCTGCCCCGCAGCCCCGTAGCCCTGAGGCCCCGCAACCCCGCAGCCCGGAGGCCCAGCTTTGCAGCTCAGCAAACCCGCAGCCCCGCAGCCCAGCAGCTTCGCAGCCCCGCAGCCCTGTATACCCGCATTCCAGCAGCCCTGCAGCCCCGCAGCCCAGCACCCCGGCAATCCCGCAGTCCAGAAGCCTCGCAACCCTGTATACCCGCAGCTCCGCAACCCTGCATACCCGGAGCCACGCAGTCCTGCATACCCGCAGCTTCGCACCCCTGCATATCCGCAGCCCCGCAGCTCTGCATGCCCGCAGCCCCGCAGCCCTGCATACCCGCAGCCCCGCAGCCCTGCATACCCGCAGCCCCGCAGCCCTACATACCCGCAGCCCGGCAGCCCTGCATACACGAGGCCCCGCAGCCCTACATACACGCAGCCCCGCAGCCCTGCATACCCACAGCCCCGCAGCCCCGCAGCCCTGCATACCCACAGCCCCGCAGCCCTGCATACCCGCAGCCCCGCAGCCCTGCATACCCGCAGCCCCGCAGCCCTGCATACCTACAGCCCTACATACCCGCAGCCCGGCAGCCCTGCATACACGAAGCCCCGCAGCCCTGCATACACGCAGCCCCGCAGCCCTGCATACCCACAGCCCCGCAGCCCTGCATACCCGCAGCCCCGCAGCCATGCATACCCGCAGCCCCGCAGCCATGCATACCCATAGCTCCGCAGCCATGCATACCCGCAGCCCCGCAGCCCTGCATACCCGCAGCCCCGCAGCCCTGTAGCCCTGCAGCCCTGCTGCCCCGCTTCCCCGAGGCCCCACAGGCGCGAGGCTCCGCAGCCTTGCAGCCCCGCAGCCCCGCTGCCCCGAGGCCCTGCAGCTGTGAAGCCCTGCAGCCCTGCAGCTCCACAACCCCACAGCCCCACAGCCCCACAGCGCCGAAAAACAGCAGTCGCGCAGCCCCGCAGCCCTGCAGCCCGCAGCCCTGCAGCCCCGCAGTCCCGCAGCCCTGCAGCCCCGCTGCTCTGAGGCCCTGCAACCCCGCAGCCTCGCTGAACAGCAGCTCCGCAGCCCCAGTGCCCCACGGCCTCGCACCCGCAAGGCCTCGGAGCCCCACTGCCCCGCAGCCCCGCAGCCCCGCTGCCTCGAGGCACTACAGCCGGTAGGCCACGCAGCCCCGTAGCCCTGCTGCCCCGCCTCCCCGACGCCACACAGGCGCGAGGCTCCGCAGCCCTGCAGCCCCGCAGCCCCGCTGCCCCGAGGCCCTGCAGCTGTAAAGCCCTGCAGCCCTGCAGCCCCACAACCACACAGCCCTACAATGCCGAAAAACAGCAGTCGCGCAGCCCCGCAGCCCTGCAGTCGCGCAGCCCCGCAGCCCTGCAGCCCCGCAGCCCTGCAGCCCCGCAGCCCCGCAACCCTGTAGCCCCACTGCCCCGAGGCCCTGCAACCCCCCAGCCTCGCTGAACTGCAGTTCGGGCCCCACGGGCCCGCATCCGCAAGGCTCTGCAGCCCCACAGCCCCGCAGCCCCGCAGCCCCGCAGCCCTGCAGCCCCGCTGCCTCAAGGCACCGCAGCCGGTAGGCCTCGCAGCCCTGCATCCCGCAGCCCCGCAGCCCTGCATCCCCGCAGCCTCGCAGCCCTGCAGCCCCGCTACCCCGAGGCCCTGCAATCCCGCAGCTCCGCTGAACAGCAGCTCCATAGGCCCACAACCCCGCAGCCCCACAGCCCCGAAGCCCTGCAGCCCCACAGTCCCACAGCCCCGCAGCTCCGCAGCCCCGCTGCTCCGAGGCCCTGCAATCCTGCAGCCTCGCTGAACTGCAGCTCCGCAGCCCCGATGCCCCACGGCCCTGCACCCGCATGGCCTCGCATGGCCCCACAGCCCCGCAGCCACGCAGCCCCGCAGCTCCGCTGCTTCGAGGTACCACAGCCGGTAGGCCCCACAGCCCTGCAGCCCCGCAGCCCCGCAGCCACGCAACCCTACAGTCTCGCTACCCCGCGGCCCCGTAACCGAGCTGCCCCGCAGCCCCGTAACCCTGAGGCCTCGCAGCCCCGCAACCCCGCAAACCCGCAGTCCCGCAGCCCCGCAGCCCAGAGGCCCTGCAGCCCCACAGCCCCACAGCCCCGCAGCCCCGCTGCCCCACAGCCCCACAACCGCGAGTCCCCGCAGCCCTGCATCCCCGCAGCTCTGCAGCCCCGCAACCCCGCAGCCATGCAGCCCCGCAGCCCCGCTGCCCCGTGGCCCCGCAGCCGCAAGGCCCTGCAGACCCACTGTTCCGCAGCCCCGCAGCCCTGCAGCCCTGCAGCCCCACAGGCCCGCAACCCCACAGCCATGCAGCGCCACAGCCGCGCAGCCCTGCAGCCCCGCAGCCCAGCAGCCCCGCAACCCCGCAACCACGCTGAACTGCAGCTCCGCAACCACGGTGCTCCGCGGCCCCGCAGCCGCGAGGCCCTGCTGCCCCGCAGCCCCGAGTCCCCGCAGCCAAGCAGCCCTACACACACACACACACACACACACACACACACACACACACACACACACACACACACACACACACAGGCACACACGCGCACACACACACACACACACACACACACACACACACAGGCACACACGCACACACACACACACACACACACACACACACACACACACAGACCACACACACACACACACACACACACACACACACACACACACACACACACACACTCATGTAAAGAAGAAACAAAGTCTTCCATTTCTCACATTTAGAGTTAAGCAATTTTAAAATGTATATTTTCAGTTTATGGCTGCATTTCCTAATAAACCGTCTATTATTATTATTATTACACACACATTCACTCTCACACTACTTACACATACCCTCATTCATCCTCCCAACACATCCATATCCACATCCCCAACACAAACATTCACACTCACACCGCAACATATGCATCAACACAGTCATCCCTCCATACTAATCCACAGTACAAACACAAACTTACTTTCCCCAACACACCTGCTAACACTCCCCCGACACACACATCCACTATCACTCCCTCAACACACACCTACACTCAATCCCTCAACACACCCGCTTACATTCCCCCGACACACACCTATCCACTCTCACTCTCTCAACACACACCTACACTCAATCCCCCAACACACCCGCTTACACTCCCCCGACACACACATCCACTCTCACTCCCTCAACACACACACCCACGCTCACTTCCCTTACAAACTCGAATACACTCCCCCAACACACTCACTCCCCCAGCACACGCATCCATACTCATTCATCAAACTTACACCCACCCACATTCATCCATATTCACACACGCATACACACACACACACACACACACACACACACACACACACACACACACACACACACAAACTCATTATCACCAACACAAACATAAGCAACCATTACACTCATCCCTCCATACTAATCCACAACACAAACACACTTACTTCCCCCCAACAAATACACACACACTCACTACCCCCAACACACACACACACACACACACACACACACACACACACACACACACACACACACACAAAACACACATACACACTCATTCTTCCAACACACGCACTTACACTCATTCCCCAACACACCCACTTACACTCCTCCGATACACACACATACCCACACTCACTCCCCCAACACACACATCCACACATACTCCCCTAACACATACACCCATACTCACTCCCCGAACACACAGAGTAACAGGCACTCCCTCAACACACCCACACTCACGGGTACGGTACGATTCAGCGCCGCCGATTCAGTGCCGATGTTTCAGCGCCGCCGTTTCAGCGCCAGACTATTCAGCGCCAGACTATTCAGCGCCAGGCTATTAAGGATGAGGAAGAAACAAGGTGCAAACAGTTTACCCATTAATGACAACATAAGTATGACGTTTGACATTTATAGAGAGTAATCGCTTGTCTTAAAAGTACGGAACAGCTAATCTCTCCATGTTTGCATATTAAAGATATATTTACCATCTTTGTAGATATTAGAAATTACCTCAAATACGATATGTATAGCATACTAAACGACTACTAAATAAAATAGTAAAGATTTGGCCATTATTTTCCTGTAGTCAACACCTGGCAAAAGCTCCTCTTTATTCCCCCTCCTCCAACCCCCTCCATTTTCGTGAGGTGAGGTGTTTGGTTCAGTTTACCAGCAACAGGCCGTGCTAGCTGGGTGTGGAACGCTACTTGCCTGCCTGCTCCTGCCAGCTTCTGCCTGTGTTTGCCTGTTCCTGCTTGCTCCTGCCTCTGCCTGCCTGTGTTTGTCTGTTCCTGCCTGCCTGCTATTTTGATTTGTTAGACTTAAAATTTTGATTTGATAAATTAAGTAAATCACAGATTGATGTTAAGTTTTGGCGATGCCATGAAGATGGAAGATTCAAAGCCAGGATTCATAGATTAGAGGAAACCGTAATTAAGAAGATTAACGAACATACCCATCCCCCATCTGCAGTTGAAGTCGAGGTGGAAAAGGCAAAAACAGATGCAAGACATCGAGCTGAGAAGACATGTGAGCCTCCAAGCATTATTATTAACAAGTGCATAGAAAACATGTCTCAAGCTGGCATTGCACAATTACCTAATAGGCAAGCAATGCGTAAAATCATTCGGCGGAAACGAGATGAAGTTAACCAAGTTCCTGAAAACCCAAGTTCTATTCAAGAGTTAGAATTGCCTCACGAATACAAAATATATAAACCGGCACCAGGATTAGAGGAAAATTTTTGTTTGATGGATAGAGGAACGGGCAACGATAGAATTATTATTTTTGGAAGAGAGAGCTGGTTGGAACATCTAGCAACTTCAAGCATATGGTATGTCGATGCTGAAGCAGCAAACAGACGACTACGAAGCGAACTGGGAATGTTGCATCCATCAATATGAAGCTTCCTCAATGCTCTTAAACGAGTCCAAAAAAGACGAGATGAATATTTCGAGAAACTTTCAGCTGGACATGAACCTCAAATCAAATTACTAAAATACAGAAAAGCAGATGAAAGAATATCAAAAACTGTTTCTGAGTATGCGGAAAGAAATGAAGTAGAATATCTACGGGCGCACAATTTATCATACTAAGATAAATAATACCCTCTTTTAAACGATTTCAAATGTTATTCATAATTTTTAAAATAAAGAATATCCTTTTTTAAAGACTTTACATGTTTAAAATTTTAAAAGTGTGATTCCTTAAATAAATTATTTATTTGGTGGCGCTCGCTGAATGGGTGGCGCTGAATAGTCTGGCGCTAAAACGGCGGCGCTGAGTAGTCTGGCGGCGCTGAAACGGCGGCGCTGAAACATCGGCGCTGAAACGGCGGCGCTGAACTGGGCCATTCCCCACACTCACTCCCCTAACGCACACAAACACCCTCACCTCCCAAAACCTACACACAAACTTATTCCCCGAACACATACACTAACACTCACTTTTACCTACACACAAATCAACAGTCACTCCCCCTAACGCACACTCCCACACTCAATCCCCTAACACTCATCCTCCTCAAAACACACACATCAACACTTATTCTTTCCAACACACACATACACACACGTAGACCAACACACACACCCCAATTATCAATAACTCAAAACACACCCCACTTAACAATACCCCAAAATACACCCTAATTATCAATACCCCAAAACACACCCCATCTATCAATACCCCCAAAACACACACCCTTATCAATACCCCAAAAACACCCATCCTTATCAATACCCGAAAAAACACACCCCACTTATCAATACCCCAAAACACACCCGACTTATTAACACCCCAAAACACACCACACTTATCAATACCAAAAAAACACACCCCAATTATCAATACCCCATAAACACACACCCTTATCAATACTCCAAAACACACCCCAACTATCAATACTACAAAACACACCCCAATTATCAATACCCCAAAACACAACCCACTTATCAATACTACAAAACACATCCCACTTATCAATACCCCAAAAACACACACCCTTATCAATACCCAAAAAACACACCCCAATTATCAATACCCCAAAACACACCCCACTTATCAATACCCCCAAAACACACCCCACTTATCAATACCCAAAAAACACACCCCACTTATCAATACCCCCAAAACACACCCCACTTATCAATACCCAAAAAACACACACTCTTATCAATACCCCAAAACTCACCCCAACTATCAATACCCCCAAAACACACCTCAATTATCTATAACCCCAAAACACCCCCCCACTTATCAATAACCCCAAAACACACCCCAATTATCAATACCCCAAAACACACCCCATTTATCAATAACCTAAAAAACACACCCCAATTATCAATACCCCAAAACATACCCCAATTATCAATACCCCAAAACACACCCCAATTATCAATACCACAAAACACCCCCTAATTATCAATATCCCAACCCCCCCCCCAATTATCAATACCCCAAAACACACCCAGGCACCACCATCAACACAAACATTCATTCCCCTACACACATACACACACTCACAATCGCTTCCCCAACACACATACACACACAGATACACAAATACACTCACTCCACGCAATACACACACAAGCGCACACACACATACATTCCACGAATACCCAGGCACCACCAACACACAAAGACACCCACACACTACCAACACAAACACACACAGTCACACACCACCACTAACACACAAACACACCCACACACCATCAACACACACACACACACACACACACACACACACACACACACACACACACACACACACACACACACACACACACATACACACACACACACACACACACACACACACACACACACACACACACACCATCAACACACACACACACACACACACACACACACACACACACACACACACACACACACACACACACTCACACTCACGCTCACATATATCATACACGCATTCATACAGACACACATAGTAAATGCAAACATAATAAATACATACCTAATACATACATATATATATATATATATATATATATATATATATATATATATATATATATATATATATATATATATATATATATATTCTTTATCAATACATACATAATTGATACATACATAATATAAACAAATACATACTGTTTTTTTTTATAAATACATACTTGATACATATATACATCATAAATACATACATAATACATAATAAATACATGCATAATAAATGCATACCTTATAATCATATACATAATAAATGCATAACTTATAATTATATACATAATAAATGCATACCTTATAATTACATACATAATAGATCTTAAAAGTATAATACCCACTTATCTATCTACTTATGTACATACACATACAAATCTACTTAACAACTACCTACCTAACCACCTAGCTATTTAACTACCTAACTAACTACCTAATTAACTACCTACTTTTTTTTTTTTTATCTTTTACCAATGGCGCCGGTAGGCTTCAGGGAAACCTTAGATGGTTGGCCTCCGCCCGTTAGTAGCGCGGGTTAGATTTTTTAAGTGACGCCTTGTTTCTTCTTATTGATAGGCTCATGCTGCCAGCGGAAGCTCCTCGCGCATATAACGTTGCAGTCCCGGCGAAGATGGTGTTATGGCAGCATGTGGGTGATCTTAGGCCACTCGGCGGTAGTAGCGAAGAAAACCTACTTAACAACTAATTAACTACCTACCTACCAGGTCAGCAAGTCGTAATTGTCGAGTTATTAAAATGTTTTATCCATCTATTTCTCTATCTATGTGGCGTATAGAAAGAGAGATAGATAGATACGCACGCGTATGTCGGTAATAGGAAATTTCCGCCCGGCGCCTCACCTCGGCTTGCCACAGCCTGGACCAGTTCCCGGTCCGTCTTGGTGACATGTTCAGTTCTGCTGCTCCTGCTGCTTCTGTCTCTGTCGCCTTCTCTTCCTGGCTTTGCTTTCCTTGGCCGACACCTCCTCTGCTCCTGTAGTTTTGTATTTGAAAGTATTGGTTGGAGAGGAAGAGAAGGAAAACTTGCGGGAGGAGTTAGAAGAAGAAGAAGAAGAAGAAGAAGAAGAAGAAGAAGAAGAAGAAGAAGAAGAAGAAGAAGAAGTAGAAGAAGAAGAAGAAGAAGAAGAAGAAGAAGAAGAAGAAGAAGAAGAAGAAGAAGACTGATTTTTTCCCAATGCCATACACACGAGATGTTGAATGTGAGTGCGAATTCATGTGAATGCGTGCAGGAATAATAGTTGCGTGCATAACTTATTCCCAAGAAGATGCTTCATCTGATTGATGTCATCTACTTTCAGATTGCTTCTTGACTGGTTGGCTGATCTGAAATATAGTGGTTTTCCATCTGGTATACAGTAATGGAGTAGAAGCATCAACAAATCTGTGTCTTCTCCGATTAGTGTGGTGGAATGCAGAATTGTGCTGTCTACGGCTGTTTTGGTAATGTTCACATCAGCGTCCCCTAATGCCTGAATAATTGTGCAGCCTACTTTCTTCAGCTGCTAACCTATTAATGCGATCAGCTGTTGCTTGTTACTGCTGACAGATAGGAATTCATCTATCTTTCCGTCAAATCCAGTTTCTCCGGTGAAGTTCACAGTCGCATAGCTCTTGGCTTGTCCCCTTCTCTACTGAGTGTTATTCTTTATCGAAGGGCCTGCACCATAGCCATCAAAGACAACAGTTGCTGTTCCATAGTGTTTTGTTGTGAAGTCTGCATATGCTCTGGCAATTTTGCCGTATGTATCTCCCTTCTTCCACTTGAGCTTGTGCAGCAAGGATCCACCATCAAGTACATACCTTTTTAGTCTTAAGGTGTGTTGAAGACGTGGTTTCAGGTGTTCCTTCCCATGCCAGTACCTTGGTACAGTGGTCATTGACAGCTTGAGCGAGTTGAGGCTTGTCGGCCTTCCTCAATATCTTGTTGTCCTCAAAGAGGGATGATGGGTATGGACTGAGCTCAAAACTCATCACGTCCTCAAGTGACAAATCACCTGTCTGGAAAACCAAGAGGAATCGCTGGAACAGCACACTATAAATAGAGTCGATGGTTCTGTGAGGAGCGATCTGGATAGCAATATAATTTCTCAGGGTCTTTGCTTTTTCCGTCCTGTTGATGGAGAAGGAAAACACAGGTTGTCCAATCATTCTCTCGATGGTTTTGTTCCCAACAGCTTCATATTCATGCACGTTGATGTCTTCGTTTGCCACGATACCATTTATGATATTTCTTAATGTAGTATCAGAGGAGAAAGGTGAAAATGCATTCAGCTTTGTGCTTATCTTCGAGAGGTCGGATGCATCTCTTTCAATTCTGGCACCAGTTGCTTCTTTATGGTGTTCGTTTGTTGCGTATGTGAGATCATGGATGCATGGCAACGTTGACCTCCGATGTTATGGAGGCTGACATTGTCCACAATGCTTGCTGTTCCTCTGTCATCTTACTGCCACGAGTCAAGCCACCGGTGCTTTTTAGTGATCTCATGAGTGTTTGTTCAACGACTAGATCAGAGCTGAGGCCTGTCCAAAACTGGTTTGTTCACCGGATCACATGGAAGCCATTTTGAAACTTCTCATAGACATCTGGGTGTTGGCTCTCCAGTTCACTCATTTCTTATACGTAGAGATACGCGGACTTCAGGTAGTTGTAGTGTCCAGCTGCTGCAAATATTGGCAAGGCATCAGCAACAGCTTGCAAGTGATCATTCCAAGCCCCAGTGCGATCTGCCTTGATCATTGCCCGAGCAGTATGGAGCATCTTCTGATAGCCCAGCCATAGCTTACTCGTTTTAGATTGTGCAGCAAGTTCAGCTTTCTTATTTTCAAGTTCATCAATGATCTTTACAATTGCAGCTGATTCTTCAAGACTTTCAAGAGAGATGTCACCCGTTAGCAAAGACGAATACATTTTCTCAATCTCTTCTACTTGGAGCATGAACTCAGGATTTCCATCCACTACATATGCCACAATAATTCGATGTAAGCACTTGCTCACCAGTAGATAGCCACGGAATACCCTCTCAACACCTTTTCCGGTCATCATATGAACTACCGCATTTTCACCGTACACCAATTCCAGGATGTTTTTCAGTCCTGTTCCCGCCATCAACGTACCTATTGCTCCAAGCAGATTCATGAACGTGTGAAATGCACCCAGCCTAAGCACGATTCCCTTAAATTGGCTATTCTCTGATGCAGTCAGGTCAATTTATGACAAAAAAACACTCAACACTCATATATTACTCACTGCCATTCGTTATAATGGGGTGGGGTTAGGGATTTTTTTGCCGCCAGCTTGGATTTTGTATTGAATACTGATCAGATTTGAATTTCATTGACACCAGTGGATTGCCGATCCATTAAAACCATGGACCAGAACCAACAATTATGTTTCTATCACAATTATTTAAGAAGTTATAGCTGTTTTAGGTATTTCAAAGCCCGGTGGCGGCCATCTTGAAAGTGACTCTGTTTTAACCAATTTCGGAATGTCAGATTTTGGTAGACTTTTTTTCTGTTGATCAGTATATCCAGTCGGAATGAAAACTAATGAAAAACCTTTTGTTGCAATTTGTTGT
>JAPQNM010000018.1:20002746-20038760 GCA_029783475.1 Metacarcinus magister
GAGAGACATGCTGGCTTCGGCAACGCATCAGCATGGCTGTGGTCCGTGGCAACGCGGCTGCATTCACCACCACATGTTGCCTAACACCCACGCCTTCCTAACGGTCGCACACGCACACACACACACGCACGCACACCCACGCACACACCACGCACACACGTACGTGTGCACATGAACACGTACTTCCACATGCAATGCACACATTAGGTACACAGGTTGAGCGTCACAGCAGTCTGCGGGAAGGCGGGTGCAGCTGCCCTCACACACTGTGTTGCCCGGATGATAAATATGGGTGGAGGCGCTCTTTACACACACACACACACACACACACACAACACACACACACACACACACACACACACACACACACACACACACACACACACACACACACACACACACACACACACACACACACACACACACACACACACAGAGCTGCCGCTGTGGAGTCATGACAGACGCATTCGGCTACCACAGCCTCTCCTGCCCCCGAAATCCCGGCCGCCTGCCCCGCCACGCGGCTCTCAACGACTTGGTTTACCGGGCCCTGGCCGCGGCTGTCTTAGTAGCTATCCTCGAGCCACAAGGTTTGGATCGAGGGGACGGACGCCGACCAGACGGCATCACAGTCTTCCCCTTCAGGAGAGGCAGGATGCTGATGTGGGACGCCACATGCGTCAACACATTTGCGGACACCCATCTCCTTGACTGTGCTTCTGCCGCTGGCGCAGCGGCTGGCACGAGTGGCTGAGGAGCGCAAGCGCCAGCGCTACGCTGCCATTGCCCTACGCTACGATTTCGCTCCCCTTGCCGTGGAAACGAGCGGAGTGTTGGGCCCGGTCTTCAACGACCTACTGCAGGACATCGGCAGGCGCGTCAGCCAGCGCAGCGGAGAGATCCGAGATGGCTGCGGCAGCGTATCAGCCTTGCCGTGGTACGTGGTAATGCGGCAGCGATTTGTGGGCCCTTGGCCGGCAACATACGCCCTTAGCCGCACCTCACACAGCACTCCCGTGGGGGAGCACACCCACACACACACACGCACACACACACACACACTGGTTGAACGTCACAGCAGCCTGCGGAAAGGTAGGTGCAGCTGCCTTCACACTCGGTGATGCCTAATAAAATAAAAATGGGTGGAGACGCACAAAAAACACACACACACACACACACACACACACACACACACACACACACACACACACACACACACACACACACACACACACATTTTTTTTTATATAAATATGTATATATATATATATATATATATATATATATATATATATATATATATATACATATATATATGTATATACATACATAAATATATATATATATATATATATATATATATATATATATATATATATATGTATGTATATGTATATATGTATGTATATATATATATATATATATATATATATATATATATATATATATATATATACATATATATATATATATATATATATATATATATATGTATATATATACATATATATATATATATATATATATATATATATATATATATATATGTATATATATATATATATATATATATATATATATATATATATGTATATATAAATGTATATATATATATATATATATATATATATATATATATATATATATGTATATATAAATGTGTATATATATATATATATATATATATATATATATATATATATATACATATATACACACACATTTAGGGTTCAGGGAGTGATTACTCTCCCCTTCCTGTATGTCCCCTGTCTTGTCAAAGGAAAGTATAGAGAGGAGCTCCCATACCCATCGCCCTTTCCATTTTGGTCGGATTTTCTTACAAGTCGCAGGGAATACGATGATAGTATTCCTGTAGCCCTCACCACATGCTTATACACTTCATTTGGCAGTGATTAGACCGCTCCTGGACTATGCTATGAAGTTTTTATGCCCTTATTATAGGAAGGATATTGGATTGTTAGAGTCAGCACAAATAAGAATGACGAAAATGATTAATTTGATACTTTACGATGAAAGATTGAAGTTTCTAAATATACCTTCTTTAAAGAGACATAGAATAAGAGAGGATCTGATCGAAGTATTAAAGTGGAAGAAAGGATTCAACAAGAGTGAATTAGACAAGATCCTCAGGGTTAGTACTATAGATAGAACACGAAGTAATGGTTTCAAGCTGCAGAAAATTAGATTCGAAAGGAGATAAGAAGAAATTGGTTTTCGAATAGTGTTGGTGAAATGGAATAGTCTTAGTGAGCATGTAGTTAGGTAGGGTTCTAAGCTAAGATTAGATAAGATAATGAATATGGATGATAAGTGGACATAGGCTGAGTTTATAAATTATACAAGGAATGCCTCGCGTTTGCATACTGGCCTATTACAGCTCCCTTGAATACTTATGTTCTTATGACAGTCACAGGGCTTTCCAATACAGGGCGGCTTTTCGCGCCGCCAAGGGTTAGAGAGGCAGCTGCTTCTCCACCAATCCGCATTGGTTTTACATGGTCAGTTAACCTAGCTACAGAGGGTACTGTACCAACTGTACTCGCATCTCCAAGAATGTGGAGAAATAGCTTGAGAGTTGGTGCTCAGAAAAGCTGAAAACTACAAGTTGCTGGAGCAAGACACATTAGCCCCCCTTTCCCGTGCTGCCTGAGTAGATATGTTTATTAAGAACAACACGGCCATTCGTGGAGAGACTCTTCCCTCGGGAGTCGGACATCATGATGTCCGGAAGAGCGAGTCTGACCTCTGTATATTTTGAATGATTGGTCTTCCTGTAGGTAAACATGAACCTGCTCAGTATACAGTTGTCGCCAGATTGAGGGTCTGATTTCAGATTATAATAATGTATTTAGGAGTTTAATGTACTAATCAATACCCCTCGATTTGAAAATTTTGTTGATAAATTAATTGAGGAATCACAGTGGGGACAGAGGTGAAATGTGAGCTATGACATATGTGGGGAGCTAAAAGTTCAGTATGTAAAAATATAATGAATATTGAATTAATCTACATTACCGATAAGTATGTGAAATTATAATAAATGTTAAATTAATCTACATTAGTGATTAACAATATATAAGCTTAGTTTGATAAATTACAAAGCGCTTTACCCCTATTGCTGCACTTCTAGCAGTGGACATATCAAATAATTGGTTTGCAGTTGTGAGTTTGCGGTTGCGTTAATACAGATTTCAAGAACTTTGCTTACTTGTGGTTAAAAAAAGAGTTAAGGTTAGGGTGTAGGGAAGTGCGTTTGCAGGAGTAGATTTTTGTTTGCAGTTCTCACCTCTGGTGTGTGTGTGTGTGTGTGTGTGTGTGTGTGTGTGTGTGTGTGTGTGTGTGTGTGTGTGTGTGTGTGTGTGTGTGTGTGTGTGTGTGTGTGTGTGTGTGTGTGTATGTGTGTGCGCGCGTGTGTGTGTATGCACGTGTGTGCGCATGCACGTGTGTGTATGCGGGCCCGCACGAGCGCGCACACGTGTGTGTGTGTGTGTGTGTGTGTGTGTGTGTGTGTGTGTGTGTGTGTGTGTGTGTGTGTGTATGTGTGCTTACGTGTGTGCGAATGAGCGTGCGTGCTTGCTTGCGTGCGTGCTTGCTTGCGTGCGTACGTGCATGGGTGCATGCGTGCGTGTATGCGTGTGTATGCGTGTGTTTGTGTGTGTGTGTGTGTGTGTGTGTGTGTGTGTGTGTGTGTGTGTGTGTGTGTGTGTGTGTGTGTGTGTGTGTGTGTGTGTGTGTGTGTGTTTACTTAAAAAGGTACTGGCTAAGGGAAAACAAAAATACGTAAAAAAAAAATCCCGCTTGTCGCCAGACCCTGTAAAGAAGACAGTAGGATAAAAGAAGCAAGGGGTGGAGGTCCAGTTAACATTAGAGGTGTCTTGACACTCCTCTTTTGAAAGAGTTTAAGTCATAGGAAGGGGGAAAAAACACACAAGGGAAGAGAGTTCCAGAGTCAACCAGTGTAAGGGATGAAGGAGTGTAGATACTGGTAAACTCTTGCATTAGAAAGATGGACAGAATAAGGATGAGAAGAAGTAGAACAGTCAACATGAAAATAGCTGTAGAAAAGAGTCAAATATGCAACATTGTGTCGGTGACTTAAAAAATCAAGACAGTCAGTTAGAGGAGGAGAGTTGATGAGGCAAAAAGCTCTAGACTCCACCCTGTTTAATAAAGCTGTGTGAGTTGAACACTCCCAGACATGATAACCATACTCCATACTTGGGCGGATAAGGAACAAGCAACAAGGAGGTAGCGACAAATGGACGCAGACGTCATAGGACACCTAACTTCTTGGAAGCTGATTTAGCAAGAGTAGAAATATGAAATTGCCAGTTTAGGATTTTTAGTATAAGATAGACCGAGTGTGTTTAATGTGGAGGAGAGGGGAAGATGAGTGTCATTGAAGAAGAGGGGATAGTTATATGGCAGGTGATGTCGAGTTAATAGTTGTAGAAATTGAGTTTTTGAGGCATTGAACAGAACCAGGTTTGCTCTGCCCCAATCAGAAACTAGTGGAAGATCAGAAGTTAGGCGTCCTATAGCATCTCGCCTTAAATCACTTAATTTTTGTTGGGTCTGTTGTACGACATTGAAAAATGCAAGGTGGTGTCATCAGCATAGGAGTGGATATGGCATTAAGTCAGATTTAGGAGATCATTGATGGATAATAGAAAGAGAGTGGGTGATAGGACAGAAGCCTGAGGAACACCACTATTGATAGTTTTAGGGGAAGAGCAGTGACCGTCTACTACAGCAGCAATAGAAGGGTCAGAAAGGAAACTGGAGATGAAGGTACAGAGAAAAGGATAAAATCCGAATGAGGGTAATTTAGAAATTAAAGATTTATGCCAGACTCTATCGAAGGCTTTTGATGTCACGGCCAACAGCAAAGATTTCACCAAAGTCCCTAAAAAAGGATGACCAAGATTCAGTTAGGTAAGCAAGAAGATCAGCAGTAGACCGGCCTTTAGGGAAAAAACACTGAAAATCAGAGAGAAGGTTGTGAGCCTCATTATCTTCTTGTTAAGGACAAACTCATAGGCTTTAGAAGGGCAGGAAATCAAAGCTATAGGGCGGTAGTTTGCAGGATTGGAGCGGTCACACTTTTTAGGGACAGGTTGAATGTGAGCAAACTTCCAGCAAGAAGGATAGATAGAAGTAGAGAGACACAGACGAAAGAGTTTGACCAGGCAGGCAGTGAGCTCGGAAGCACAGTTTTTGAGAACAACAGGAGGGACTCTATCTGGACCGTAAGCCTTCCGAGAATCAAGGCCAGAGAGGGCATGGAAAACGTCATAATGAAAAATTAAAATTTTAGGGATGAAGTAGTCAGAGGATGGAGGAGTAGGAGGAATATGCCCATTATCATTCTAAGTAGAGTTGGTAGCAAAGGTTTGAGCGAAGATTTCAGCTTTAGAGAAAGAAGAGACAGCTGTGGAGCCATCTGGTTGAAGTAAAGGAGGGAAAGATGAAGTAAAATTGTTGGAGATATTATTGGCTAGACGCCAGACATCATGAGAAGAGTTAGAATTGGAAAGATTTTGACATTTTCTATTGATGATTTGCTCTATCTCAGATTTGCTCTATTATATCACATTTTTACGCTATCTACATACCCCATTTTCACCTAATTTTCTGCTAATATTACCTTTTCACTCTTCCTCATTTATTACAGGTTGCTTAATATGTTTTACGTTTCTCAATATATATATATATATATATATATATATATATATATATATATATATATATATATATATATATATGTATATATATTTATATATATATATATATATATATATATATATATATATATATAATTTCTTACTTCTTATTGTTAGGGATGTGCAGAGATATTTTTCTGGTAACATCTGGAGAGAACCGACAAACCATTTTGATAACTGCTACTTCTGTCTTGCCGATGTGAAAGGTTTCAATAAGAAAACCAAGCATCTCTTGAAATATCCAGATATCTCTTCTGCTATTCGACCAGTTGCACATTGTGATGAAATACCTGTACCAGTATTTGCTGGGTTGCCTGAGATTGATGACGAAGTCATCAGTACAGCAACTTCTAATACGGATGAAGATGAACGACAGATGTTTTTCAGCCATCTGATTCAGATTGTGAGGAACCTTCTCTGTTTAGTCAGGCTGAATTAAATGATCTAGTCAGAGATTTGTATTTACCAAAGATGTCTGCTGAATTGTTGGCTTCCAGGTTGAAAGAAAAAAGAATGCTGGAACCTGGTACTAGAGTTTCCTTTTATCGTAACAGAGAAGCAGATCTGCGGAAGTATTTTAAGTCTTATACTCAACTTGTGTATTGTAGTGATGTGGGACTACCTGCATATGTTCCAAGCAAGTGGAGACTTTTTTTTGATAGTTTCAAAAGGAGTTTAAAATGTGTTTTGCTTCACATCGGAAACAAGCTTGGTAGGACACTCAGTAAACATGAAAGAAAAATATGCCAGCATCAAGATTGTTCTGGAGAGGTTGCAGTATCGTGTACATGAATGGTTAATCTGTGTAGATTTGAAAATGGTGAGCTTTTTAGTGGGTCAGCAAGGAAGTTATACAAAATACCCCTGTTTCTTGTGTTATTGGGACAGTAGGGCTACAGCAGACCACTGGGCGAAAAAGGAATGGCCTCCAAGAAGGAGTTTGACACCTGGTGATCCTCTTGTTCAGAGAAAAAAAATTGTTTTTCCTCCACTACACATAAAACTTGGTTTGATGAAACAATTTGTGAAAGCCCTTGATCACAACGGAGACTGCTTCTACCACATATGTTCAACCTTTCCAAGTCTGAGTGAAGAGAAGAAAAAGGCAGGAGTATTTGATGGACCTCAGATAAGAACACTCCTCAGAGATGCCCACTTTGTCAGAACAATGAATGCAGTAGAGGCTAGAGCTTGGAATGCTTTCTCTGGTGTAATAAAGAATTTCCTTGGAAACAGGAAAACTGACAACTATGAAGAGATTGTGGAGGAACTGCTTTTGAGTTTTCAATCACTTGGATGTAAAATGAGCATCAAGTTGCACTACTTACACAGTCATTTGAGTGATTTTCCAGAGAACCTGGGTGATGTTAGTGAAGAACAAGGTGAACGCTTTCATCAAGACATTAAGGTTATGGAAGAACGCTACCAAGGCAGATGGGACTCCAATATGATGGCCGACTACTGTTGGAACTTGAAGAGGGATGTTCCAGACGTTGTGTATCACAGAATGTCAAAAAAGAGGAAGTTCATGTAGCTGTAACTTAATCAAAAACAATAAACATTTTGTACATCTCTGCATTTAATTTTTTCACTATAAGCACAAAATTGCAAATTCTCGTAAATATATAATATCTTATATCTTGAAAACCTGATGTGTTGGACAGAAACTGATTGCATATTTGGATTCAGCACCAAAATTAACTATAATTCGTTTGAAAACCCCATGCCAGAAAAATTGTGTTTACCAGTGTAATCTTTGCTCGTACTACCTTTGCTGCCAAACCACTACAAATCTGATTGTTTTTATTTGTGGAGTTTAAATTATTTACATACTTTGAATATCTCCTTGTTCCTTTTTAATATTCATGCTCTCTTATTTTTCAACCATCTCTTACCAATAGAACTGCATTGTCCACACCTTCTGATACCTATATTTGTTTAACCATCATGATTAAACCTCCCCTATGTCTCATTTTCTTCCGTTGAAAGCAAATCTAGTTTTCATGATCTCTACTTTTCATGGAATGGCTCCCTTCTTCTTGGTATCATGATTTCGGTCAGTATTTGTACCTTCTCAAAGTTTCACTTTTTCAACTTTACTTCAGATAAGGCGATCACACACCAGCTGCATAATCCAATATTTATCGTATCATGGGCATCATTATCTCTCTCTCTCTCTCTCTCTCTCTCTCTCTCTCTCTCTCTCTCTCTCTCTCTCTCTCTCTCTCTCTTTCTCTTTCTCTTTCTCTTTCTCTCTCTCTCTCTCTCTCTCTCTCTCTCTCTCTCTCTCTCTCTTTCTCTTTCTCTTTTTCTCTCTCTCTCTCTCTCTCTCTCTCTCTCTCTCTCTCTCTCTCTCTCTCTCTCTCTCTCTCTCTCTCTCTCTCTCTCTCTCTCTCATTGTCTTCATCTATGTAGTTAAAGCTAGTTTCTTGTTTGTCAATATTCAACAACTTTGCCTTGTATTCATTCAATTAATGTGTTTTTCTTTAATAAATTATTCTGTATCATCATTATAGCAAGTTCTTCTTTTGTTTGAGTTACTAACTATTTTTTCTTATATTATTTGTTCTTATATTATGTTTTCTTCCAGATCTCTTTTAACTCTCCCTTATCTACAAGACAAGAATGGCATTATTTGGGACTGAATTTAACTCTCAGAAATTGGTTCCATATATGCAATGTATTCAAGTCTTGCTGCAATTTCGTCCATGGTTGGTCATTCACAGTTTGTTCATAAGAAAATCTTTTCATTTACAAGATAATGTCTTCATGCGCTTTCCCATCAGATAAGTTTCCATTTATTCCCACAACTCTTAGAACAATCATCCAATACGTACGTTTCACCTTCCATAATTTCCTATATGAAGCACACTACATATTAGCTTCCATCCTCCCCCCCTCCCCAAGTCTAGAAAGATACATTCTTCCCCATCTCCACTCTCTTCTTTTATGTAACATCCATGTATAATAATACTTCCCTAAATCCAAAAATCCAAATCGTCTCAAATTATTTTCTTCCAGGAACCAAAACCACCTTTCTTACAAGGCTAACAAATTACAATGATTATGGACAACGGTCTGTAAATCAATGCAACCTCTTTATCTTTCCTTTGTAGATATATGTATGTACATACTATATTAACTCCTCTTCCAGTTCGTCGATATCTGTACATGTGTGTGTGTGTGTGTGTGTGTGTGTGTGTGTGTGTGTGTGTGTGTGTGTGTGTGTGTGTGTGTGTGTGTGTGTGTGTGTGTGTATTTATTTTTTTATTTATTTTTTGCCATGGGATCGAGCACTGTTTTTTTTGCCTAGAAATTGCGGGTGACTGTAATAAGAAACCTCCCGAACCGAGCATCCCCAATAGCTGGGAAAATGGAGACCATCTCTCTGAAACAGGTCAGTTTGACTATAGAAGTCCACATGTCAACAAACTGCTTGCAGAGAAATATTATGCAATTATTTATGCTGAAAGCCTTACTGTAAATACGTTATCCGTAGAGAGAGAGAGAGAGAGAGAGAGAGAGAGAGAGAGAGAGAGAGAGAGAGAGAGAGAGAGAGGAGAGAGAGAGAGAGAGAGAGAGAGAGAGAGAGAGAGAGAGAGAGAGAGAGAGAGAGAGGAGAGAGAGAGAGAGAGAGAGAGAGAGAGAGAGAGAGAGAGGAGAGAGAGAGAGGAGAGAGAGAGAGAGAGAGAGAGAGAGAGAGAGAGAGAGAGAGCGAGAGAGAGAGAGAGAGAGAGAGAGAGAGAGAGAGAGAGAGAGAGAGAGAGAGAGGAGAGAGAGAGAGAGAGAGAGAGAGAGAGAGAGAGAGAGAGAGAGAGAGAGAGAGAGAGAGAGAGAGAGAGAGGAGAGAGAGAGAGAGAGAGAGAGAGAGAGAGAGAGAGAGAGAGAGAGAGAGAGAGAGAGAGAGAGGAGAGAGAGAGAGAGAGAGCGCGCGCGCGCGAGAGCGAGAGCGAGCGAGCGAGCGCGCGAGAGCTAGCGAGCGAGCGCGCGAGAGCTAGCGAGCGCGCGAGAGCTAGCGAGCGCGAGAGCTAGCGAGCGCGAGAGCTAGCGAGCGCGCGAGCGCGAGAGCGAGAGAGAGAGAGAGAGAGAGAGAGAGAGAGAGAGAGAGAGAGAGAGAGAGAGAGAGAGAGAGATCTTTTTACTGCTGTTGTTATAAATTAGGCCAAATTATCTGGTTAAATCATGGAAAGATACATCCAATCGCGTGTATCCCCTTTGCTTACCGGCCAAGATACAGGTGGAAGCAAACAGGTATTAAACTGATCGCTGTCACCATCAATCACGTCTAGATCAATATGAATGATTGGTTCACCATTTTTCTGGATTCTCTTAAATCCTTAGAAAAGAATCGTAATGAAAAAAACTTTGTTTTTATATATGAAAATTTGAAGAGCTTGTTTTAAAACTTGCTATTTGGATGTGGGATCGATGAGGATGAACGTGGCCACTTTTTTTGATACTTTTGAAACATCCAACCTCGGAAAGGGCAGACGCCACCAGGGAGAACATTTCTATTCGCAATTTTGCAAACACCGAATTTGTTTTTATATTGCCATTATTACGAATACAAGTTAAATTTCCATTTCTACCAATGTTTGCTGCGTTAACAGTGCCTACAAATACATGGAATTTACGAGGAAAGTGTGAAAAGGAGTATATTAACTACATCTACTTATGTTAGTGGGGGAAAGTGTGCCTGTTTGTCTTGATGGTTATGTGGTGTGTATACTGAGTAGGTGTGAACACAGTGTATATTTTATATAGTTACTTGTAATGTCAAAAAAACTTGATTGTTGATTGCACTACCATGTTAAGTTACCTCACTTTTTATGTCATGTACCCCAATAGTCTTCCAGCCTAACAATCACGACTGAACTGGTTATATTGATCATATTCTACTTATGTAATTCAAGATTGGAAAGTCTAGGTTAAATCCATCATTTATGGTCCTCGTCTGCGTCGATCATTTATATACCATACTACTATCAATTAAACCATTTAGATATGCAAATCACACCCTTCAGCTTACCGTCCTCTAATCTCACCATCCTTTATCACCAGACTCTAGGTAGATATCATCTATCAGTCGTCGGCCTCTTAATCAAATTCCTCAATACTCGTATAATCTTTGTTCATTTACTTATTCTAATTTAAAATTTGTTATCTCTACATTCTTCTTTAAACATTCTAACAATCTCTTTTTTGGGTTCCTACTGGTATACTTCCTTTAGGTTGCCATTCCCTGTATCTTCGAAAATATATATATTCGCTTCCATTCTATTGAAATATCTATACCATCTCAATTTTTTTTTTTATAATTCCTACAATCGGTTCTACTTTCGAGGGATCACTTATTCTCTCGTTTGAAATGTCTTTTCTGGTGACTCCCATAGTGATTGTCTATACTCTAATTTCTGCGCACCGATCTTACTCTTTATATTCTGTTCTGTTTCATGTCTCCGATCCGTATATTAGGATTGATCTTAATACTGTTGTGTATATGATGGTCTTGCATTTAATCGGTACATACTTGTCTTTTAACAATGAATACAAAATGTTGATAAATGCATTACATTTCTGGATTCTTTCCTCGATTTAATTTTTCTGGATAAAATAACTTAATTAGTTAACTTGCTTCAGCTGTTGTTCCTTTACATTTTGTGCTCCATTCTTCCTTATTCTTGTCAACACTCATGACCTCCGTTTTCGGAACATTTATTCTGAAACACTTAATTTTCTTCCCTTCCTTTCATTTATCAATCGTATCTTGTGAATCAATATGGCTTTCCGTTATTACAGCTACATCGTCCGCCACTGTTATTTTTTTTGTCTACTCTAGTGCAAGTCTCTCTTATGCAGCCTAACCAAACGTCTCCATACAGAAGATAAACAGTGGAGGTGACATAACACCTTCTTTGCTCCTGTCTTCACATCGAACCATTTACTTAAAAGTTCCCTATTTTAAATTCTGTTCCTACTTTTTTTTTGTAAGTCTTTCATGGTAAACTGCATTGAAGGTTGCCAATCACTTCTAAAAGTTTCCTTCTTTCTACTCTTTCAAATGCGTTGTCCATGTCTAAAAATACGATGTTTGTTTTTATTCAATTCCTTTTTTTCCCCTGAAATAATGTTAAAATAAAACACTGTCTACGTAAATCTTCCTAGACTAAATATGTGCTGCCAATTTCCAACTGTTCCTCCGTGATGTTCTTAAGTCTTCTTTATATAATTATTTCGCATTATTTCCCCGCGTGTGACAAAAACATTTCTCTGTAATTTCCACGATTTAGTTTGTCGCACCTTTAGATATCGGACATGCTATAGATGTTTCCCAATCTTCTAGTACCGTTTCCTGATCGAAATGCTTTACTAAATTTTTTTCTGAACAATTCTACTTCTACTTCTAATTTGATTTCAAACTAAAGAATATGTATTGGATTTTCCGGTTTCAATACTTTTCTAATACTGTTAATGTTTACTTAACCTGTATCCATTTTCTGCTGTTACTTTTCTTCTTGTTCTTCATAGCTAACCTCTCTCTCTAATATTTCTTAAAAAAACTGGTTCTCTAGTTTTCATCCTCGTCCTGAATGCTTTAATTTTCTTGGCCACTGCCTCTTTAACCTCCAGGTTCCACCACACTCTGCACTTTTCTTCGATCTATACTGTATTATTATTTCAGCAACTTCTTATATCACCATAATTACAATTTCCTTAAGTATCTCCAGTCTTCTACATCATGTTTGCCATTTTAATTTCTTGGTGCTTTTTCGGCTATTTTCTCCGTCAGTCATTTTTTAGTAACAACTTTAAAATTAAAAATTTTTAATGTTGTCGTCATCTCCTTCGCTAACCTCTGTGGTTTATATTCCTTGAGTTTAGACATAACCGTTCTGTGATTAGAGTCTAATGAAACTGATGGCGCTGACCTGACGTAAACAAAAAAAATTCAATTGTTCCTTACAGACTGATCAATAACTGACGAATCTGTATATTGCTGCTCTGTCTCATTCCACGTATATCATGTCTCCTTGTGACTTAATCTATGTAGATGAAAAATATGAATTATTGATAACATATCACTTATACTGACATAAGTTAACCTCATTCCTGCTGCATTTCTATTTCCAACGCTAAACGCACCCAGCACTCTCTCTATCCTTCCCTTTCCATTCTATTCTATCGTCCTAGAATGATGACATTATTCCTGCACTTTACACGATCGTAATTTTCCTGCGACGGTATGTAAAACTCCTCCACTTCCACACTCCTCCTTTGTAGGGTTAAACTGATTCCACCAGTTTGAAATCTAATGATACACTTATTATTCTTTTATTTTTTCATAATTCGTCAATTGTTCTTTCTGCTAAAGTTGTATTCGGCACAAAACCAAATATATATTTTCCATTTTTAATCCCTTTAATCATATATGTTTATTTCATCCTGCATTCTTTGTTCTTGTTCCGCACACTCCTAATATCTTTCAGTTTATCTCATTCATCATGTACACTATCTCTTCTTCTTTGTCTTTCATCGTTGACAAACTAATCGTTGCAACTTTAACATCTTTAATCCGTAAATCTGGTTTAAGGGACCGTCGGGTTGTGATTGAGTTTGTCGTCTGAAGCTTAATTTGCGTCGCTTATAGTATGACCCAGCTTGCTAAGCCTATCCTAGCTTCCTCGAGACTGCTTATTAGCACCACACAGTGTTTATTCCCTTGCGGTTATTTTTAGTTACAAGCCACCAATTGTTAGTTGCAGCCACCAATCCCGAGTAAAAAACACGGGCAGGAACAAACCCTTGGACGTAGCTGCAGTCTCTCAATAGTATGCCAGATCTGAGTTCCGGAATCTTTCTTTGTATGCATGGTGTCTTAAATCTGGAAGCATAGTTGTCTCCAACCATTCAATTATTCTTCATTAAGTCTAGGGCATTTATAACTATTATGTGATATGGCAACCAAGACTCAACTATAATATTTATATTGGACGTAAGTATGGTAGGGTATAAATGTGCTATAAACTGTGGAGTTTTATTTGTAACGCTTCTACAAATATATCAAAACCATTATGTTTGTCTTATTCCAATCGCTGATACACTGATGTCTCTATTTAACTTCACTTCACCAGGTCTCCTAAAACCCTCTCACGACTCTGTCCCCTCAACTGTGATATCATGCATCCTCGAACCCTCATACGTACAAACCTTGCCTTTGCTTAACACTTTAAAACTATCGACATTGAAACCCGCCTGCCACCTTTTTGCCATTCTGCTAATCTTTTTGTCTCTATTTGCAACAATTTGCATTCGTGTACATATCACTATTATAATTATTATTATTATTATTATTATTATTATTATTATTATTATTATTATTATTATCATTATTATCATTACTATTATTATCATCATTAATGTTATTATTATCATCACTATTATTACTATTATTAGTATTATTACCATCAAAATTCATGAAAGGGCACCGAGGGAAAATCATTAATTAAGAGAAGAGTCGCTCAATGAACACTCATGGATATGCAAAATAAGAAAAGAAAAAACCCAGTGTGATAAAAAAAAGAAAAGACGGGGACAGCAGGGACAACAGGAAGGTGTTGACTTTGATTTTATCAATGTCAACTAAAGAAACAATCTCATATGCAAATACATTCTACATTTTAATCAAATGGGGATAAACGGACAGGAGAATTGGTTGGTGGAGGAGGAAATTGGTTGAAAAGCACAAACATTGTATTGTGAATTATTGTTTGTTCAGCGAATAGGCGGAAACTTAGTCGGTAATGTGCTGTGAAGAGGGTGCTCATTATCATTGACATTTTTAATAAAACAAAGTCAATACACAACCTATTTGACGATTGTTAAGTAAAGTTGCATGTTGAGGTTGGATAATAAAAAGAAACTTTGAGGTTAAAAGAACAATCCAAAAGCTTGAGACGGAGCAGCCAATATCCAAACTGGACCACAACTAGAAAAGGTTAACATGAAGGCAGACAAGGACTTTAAAATAATCTTATAACTAAAAATGGCTCTACATTTACATTTCCTTAACCGAAGAGCCTTGTGGGAAATTATAGTGTTACCCGAATTAGCTTTAAGGGGGGAAATAGAGCTTTTAAAACCCATGACAATGTTAAATGATCTGATCCTCATGCATATTTTTTTTTTTTGTAAAGAGATCTTAATACTAATATGAGGCTGACCCAACGTGAAGGCGATATTTGCAATATAATTATATATTTTTAATATTCTACACTAAACTCAGTATCAAATGGATTATCCATAATATAAAATTAAAACCAACTGACCATACTCCTTCAAATTGTGTCTGGATATAGTGTATTATGTTTTTTTTGTGCTTTTTTTTATTTTGGCATTGGGTGATTTTTTGGAAAATCATTGAAATTGATGAATTTTTTTTACTAAGAATTAAAAATATCGAAATATTTGAAACCTAAAATTCATTGAAAAGGAAAAACTATCTTGTTCTCAATATAATGAATTTATAGTAAATTACTGTGACGAAGAATGAAGATGATTGGTCAAGAAATAATGGAGATATAATGGCATACAGTTGGAACAAACTACTTTGGAGATAATGGTCAGTGAAGTCAAGCGTGAACTGCGCTGCATCACCTCTTCCTTTGACGTTTCAAGGACTACTGAGGCTCAGGGTGGCTTCCCACTTGGGTACTGTAGCTGTCATGACTCACCAGAGAGCAAAGCATTATAAAAAAAATTTTTGGTGATAAAATTAGTCTAGGGTTATATAGACTACACGTGTCTTAAACTGGCCCTCTATGTAAATCCTGCCTCGCACATGGGTCGCCTTGAGTGCCATTTAAACGCTTTAAAACGGGGGTTAAAGCGCTGAAACTCCTATATGTTGCCAAAACGTAGGTAGATTTTTTGAGGCGGAAATTTCAAATTCTTACTTTCGGTAGAAAGTACCAATTTTTACCTGCTATCGCCCCTAAGAAGACACAAGAGTGGATTAGTTGGTTACTAATTAAGATATCAGGATGTGATAGGCTGACACTCCATGAACGACTAAAGAGAATACTAATAGTCTTGGCAGGATTTTATTTCATGCCCAAACCCTAACAACAACACAAACGTGCAATCAATATCAGCATTGAGTTGAGTAGCCACCAGAGATCTACTTTGAGGATCAGGAATAGAACATTGAGAATAAGTATCATCGGCATTAGCCATCAAATGAGAGGAAATGTCATTCTATATATTACTAATGTAAAATGTAAAAAGAGGCCCAAGGACACTACTCTGAAGGACACCGGACTTGACATAAGTAGAACTACTAAGATATCCCTCATAGGCAATGCGTTGGAGCCTGTCAGACAAAAGTCAGATAAGATATTGTAAAATGAGCCATGTATAGTTACTGACAAAAGTTTCAGGAGTAGTACTTTATGGTTAAACACCTAAAAAGCAAAAGAGAAATCCAGAGAAACAAGTTTAGTTTCTGAGCCAGTATTGAGGGAAATTTGAAGCAGATGCACCAAGGTCAAAGGTGCATTACAGATACCAAGTTTTTTTCTTCCTAAAACCAAACTAGGTATCTGGTAGCAAATCATTATAATTCAAGAAGTAGGTCTAGTAATGAATTACTCAAACACTTTTTATAGGACTGATTAAAGGATATTGGCCTATATTCCTTGGGCGAGGTGGTAGCAAAGGATCCTTAAGGGATTAATGTGACATTTGCAATACGTCAATCTGCTGAAAAATACTTTTCCTAATTAGAATAAAAAAGATGAATGATAACTTAGCCGACAAAACTTTAGCAACATTAGACAAAGAGAGACTAGGCCTTGAGGATCCGTGCCAACATAGGAGTCAAATTCAAACAACAATTTTGAAACTCTATGGATTTAATTTACCTTTTCCAAAAGGACGTTTGATAAGTTTTGAGGAATGATACAGAAACTCCGAGGATTTGACCTACAACTTGCACATAATGATGCAGCTCGGTGAACCGCCATCAAGTGAAAGCAGCTATAGTCTTCCAAATCTTAACATAGATTCCTAGTGGGGCAGAATCCAATATTCCCATGGGTTCAACGCTGCCAAATTTCGTTAAAGCATTTTATATATATATATATATATATATATATATATATATATATATATATATATTTTTTTTTACATTAAAAGGGTACTGGCTAAGGGAAAACAAAAATAAGCAAAAAAAAAAAAAAAATCCCGCTTGTCGCCAGACCCTGTAAAGAGGACAGTAGGAGAAATATAGACATGGGGGAAGTCCAAATTAGTATGAGAAGTGTCTTGACACTCCTCTTTTGAAAGAGTAAGTCATAGACAGGTGGCAAAACAGACAAAGGAAGAGAGTTCCAGAGTTTACCAGTGTAGGGGATGAAAAAGTGAAGATACTGGTTAACTCTTGCATTAGGTAGATGAGCAGAATAAGGATGAGAAGAAGTAGAAAGTCTTGTGCAGCGAGGCCGCGCGAGGGGGGGGGGAGGCATGCAGTTAGCAAGTTCAGAAGAGCAGTCAGCATGAAAATAGCGGTAGAAGATAGATATAGATGCAACATTGCGGCGGTGACTTAAAGAGTGAAGACAGTCAGTTAGAGGAGGAGAGTTGATAAGGCGAAAAGCTTTAGACTCCACCCAGTTTAAAAGTGCTGTATGAGTTGAACCCCCCCAGACATGAGAGCCATACTCCATACATGGGCGGATAAGGCCCCTGTACAGAGCAAGCAGCTGAGAGAAGAGAAAAATGGACCCAGACGCCATAGGACATCTAACTTCTTGGAAGCTGATTTAGCAAGAGTAGAGATATGAAATTGCCAGTTTAGATTTTTAGTAAAAGATAAACCGAGTGTGTTTAATGTGGAGGAGAGGGGAAGTTGAGTGTCATTGAAGAAGAGGGGATAGTTATCTGGAAGGTTATGTCGAGTAGATAGTTGTAGAAATTGAGTTTTTGAGGCATTGAACAAAACAAGGTTTGCTCTGCCCCAATCAGAAACAAGTGAAAGATCAGAAGTTAAGCGTCCTATAGCATCTCGCCTTGAGTCATTTAATTTTTATTGGGTTGGGCGTCTGTTGTACGACGTTGAAAAATGCAAGGTGGTGTCATCAGCATAGGAGTGGATAGGGCATTGAGTCAGATTTAGGAGATCATTGATGAATAATAGAAAGAGAGTGGGTGATAGGACAGAAACCTGAGAAACACCACTGTTGATAGTTTTAGGGGAAGAACAATGACCGTCCACTACAGCAGCAATAGACCGGTCGGAAAGGAAACTGGAGATGAAGGTACAGAGAGAAGGATAGAATCCGTAGGAGGGTAGTTTAGAAATTAAAGATTTATGCCAGACTCTATCGAAGGCTTTCGATATGTCAAGGCCGACAGCGAAGGTTTCATCAAAGTCCCTAAAAGAGGATGACCAAGATTCAGTTAGGAAAGCAAGAAGATCACCAGTAGATCGGCCTTTACGGAAACCATACTGGCAATCAGAGAGAAGGTTGTGAGCTGATAGATGCCTCATTATCTTCTTGTTAAAGACAAACTCAAAGTCTTTAGAAAGGCAGGAAATCAAAGCTATAGGGCGGTAGTTAGAAGGATTGGAGTGGTTGAATGTGAGCAAACTTCCAGCAAGAAAGATAGGTAGAAGTAGAGAAACACAGACGAAAGAGTTTGACCAGGCAGTGAGCGAGTTCGGAAGCACAGTTTTTGAGAACAACAAGAGGGACTCCATCCGGACCTTAAGCCTTCCGAGAATCAAGCCCAGAGAGGGCCTGGAAAACGTCATAATAAAGAATTCAAATTTTAGGGATGAAGTAGTCAGAGGGTGGAGGAGTAGGAGGAATATGCCCAGTATCATCCAAAGTAGAGTTGGTAGCAAAGGTTTGAGCGAAGAGTTCAGCTTTAGAGAAAAAAAGAGACAGCTGTGGGGCCATCTGGTTGAAGTAAAGGAGGGAAAGATGAAGAAGTAAAATTGTTAAAGATGTTATTGGCTAGATGCCAGAAATCACGAGAAAAGTTAGAGTTGGAAAGACTTTCACATTTTCTATTGATGAAAGAGTTTTTAGTAAGTTGGAGAATAAATTTGGCAGGATTACGGGCATAAATATATAGGGCAAGAGTTTCAGCAGATGGATGGCTAGGGTACCGTTTGTGAGCCGCCTCTCTATCATTGACAGCACGAGAACAAGCAGAGTTAAACCAGGGCTTTTTAGCTTTAGTATTAGAGAAAGTATGAGGAATGTATAGCTCCATGCCAGAGATAATCACCTCTGTTATGCACTCGGCACAAAGAGAAGGATCTCTGACATGGAAGCAATAATCATCCCAAGGAAAATCAGAATAGTACTGCCTCAGGTCCTCCCACTTAGCAAAGTTGAAATGCCAGAATCACCTCTGCTTAGGCGGGTCCTGAGGCTGCACTGGAGTGATAGGACAGGTAACAGAAATAAGATTGTGATCGGAGGAGCCCAACGGAGAGAAAAGTTTAACAGAGTAAGCTGAAGGGTTGGAAGTTAGGAAAAGATCAAGAATGTTGGGCGTGTCTCCAAGGCGGTAGTAGAGAACTGCACTAGCTGCTCTAGGTCATGTAGAATAGCAAAGCTGAAGGTTTGTTCACCAGGTTGGTCAGTGAAAAAAAATGAAAGCCAAAGCTGGTGGTGAATATTGAAATCCCCTAAAATGGAGATCTCAGCATAAGGAAAGTGAGATAGGATGTGCTCCACTTTAGAAGTCAAATAGTCAAAGAATTTTACATAGTCAGAGGAATTAGGTGAGACATATAGAGCACAGATGAATTTAGTTAGAGAGTGACATTGAAGTCTTAGCCAGATGGTAGAAAATTCTTAAGATTCAAGATTGTGGGCACGAGAGCAAGTAATGTCGTTACGCACATATGCACAAAAGCCAGCTTTGGATTGAAAATGAGGATAGAGAAAGTAGGAAGGAACAGAGAAGAGGCTGCTGTCAGTAGTCACAGACAACTGTGTTTCAGTTAGGAAGAGAAGATGAGGTTTAGTGGAGGAGAGATTGTGTTCCACAGATTGGAAATTAGATCTAAGGCCACGAATGTTGCAGAAATCGAGAGTAAAAGTATTAGAGGAAGTGTCAAGACACCCGAGGTCGTCAGCAGAGGGGCAGTCTGACCTGGGGACATTTGTGGTCCCCTCCCCAGATGGGGACTCCGAGGCTGGGTGTGGTGAAGCCATTTTTAAATTTTGATTTGAAGAGAGTGTAAAAGTGTAAGGTGTAGTAATGTTATGTAGGTAGTAGAAAAAATTGTCTTTAGACGGCAGGCAGTAGCTGCTCTCTTGTGTAAATGAGACACTAAGGGAACCGGGAAGAGAGGACACGGGGAATAACTCAGTCTGCAGCACTACCTACATCCCCGTAAGTACCTTTCCTGGAGTATTCCACCGGGCGGCAGGTGTCTACTGCCTACTCCTTTTGTATATCAAGTTCTAATTGGCTAGTTCACGTAGACAGGCAGCGTTGGACCCATGGGAATACTGGATTCTGCCCCACCAGGAATCTATGTTAAGATTTGGAAGACTATAGTCCCTGCAAATATAGAACCAATCTTTCAGAACGACGATGAGAACAACGATGGCAACGATGATGATGATGATGATGATGAGGATGATACTGATGATGATGATGATGATGACAACGATGATGATGTTGATGCTTGACATAATCTGCAAATTAACCAGCTCACTTAAGGTCATTACATTTGGATAGTTAATGTACAAAAGCTACCCAATATACCTTGTGGAAATTTACGTTACCTCACCCCACTCTAACATAACACCTATATTATCTATCTTCTGTAACCTGTCCGAAGCTACTCTGAATGCTGGTTCCATCACCGTGTTCGGCGATCTCATGAAGCAATCTCTGATGTCGCAGCCTTCACCTTGATCGACAGACTTCACTATCTACTTGTGAGAAGAAATCAACTTGACTTACGGATAAACCTATGTGGCAAATTGTTTACGAATCTGCGTTTTTCTAAATACTCTCATTTGGTTGGTGAAAATGAATCTAGAAAATTATTAATAACTGTAGTTAGACCATTGAATTAAGCATAATTCCTTACCAAATCTCTCTACACTTTAAATATGGAACAATCTGTATAGAGTTGAAGTGATTGCTCTGGATACTTCTTTATTGTATTTTATCATCCTATCATACTCGTATATATCGCCATATTCTGGCGCTTTGCTGATAGCTTTCAATAAATAATTTTGTTTGATCGATCATGTCAACGTATTAATTCTTTGACTCATAACTTATCACTATATTTCCCAACCCCATAAATATTATGTTAAGCGCACGGCGTCAGTAACCTCAGATACGGAGAAGCCAATGTATCTCCTAGATTGGTATCAAATTATGAAGAAAAAAAAGACACATAACACACTGGTGCAGACTAGGAGCAATTTAATTTTATATATTGTCTATCTATTTATTCATCTATTCGGGGACCCTACCAACTGGAGGGCTGAGGCTTCACCGTCTTTAGTCACTACATACTTACCCATATGAAGTTTCCTCACTCATGACAACACCAACCCATTCATATTACATTGCTCTTAATAAAACATTGATTTTGCGCAAATTCTGATAAAGCCTTTCAAAACAATCAAAATAGTATTAGAATGGATAAGTATTAGGTTTATAATTAAACATTACTTATACACGTTTGATATACTGATACTGATGACCTCATATTCCATTTTCTCTTTGGAAAGTTTTCTCATGCCATCTGTGAAAGAAAGTGCAAGGCAGCCTATGGGGATAACTATTACTCTTTTACATAGGCTCACTATTTACAGTGAAGGAGAGGAGAGCCCCGACAGGCAACGTTCTTTCTGATATAAACTTGAAAAACATAGCATTCACTTTTCCGAGTATCATATGCACAATCGATTATTAACACCATTGTTGAAATCTTATACCTTCTTTGGTATTGCAGCAATATGTATGTACGTAGATTTACATACAAACTTCTTGACTTTTCTTCTGCATATACCTATGAATGTGGCAAAAATATCATAAGGAACCCAAAAAGTTTCACACACCGACAAAAACGAATTCTTTTGATCTTAAAGCTAATATGAATGCAAAACCAAACAAACCCACATGTTCAGTAAATTAATGCATGGTAATACGGAACAATGAAAGACTGAATAACTGGCGCTGACATTACTCATACAAACGCACATACACACACACAAAACTAAAAGAAACATAATTATCATTGATGATATTCTCGTCATGATTATTTTTATCGCTAAAAAGGAGACGGGTTCACCTCTCATATTTCCATTGTCAGCACTTGTGACTGGGGTGAAAATAGTATAAGGTGGAAGGGAGGGCAAGTTTCTCTCCTTATCACCATTTGCTCTTTTCCTCCTCCTCTTCCTCCTCCTCCGCCACATTTTCTTATCTCCTCCTGTGTCGTTGTTCCTTATCACCTTCCTCGGCACATATACCTCTCGTTACCCTCCTATTTCTCCGCCTTCAATCACATCTTAGGCTTTCCCACCGACAGTAAAACACGCACACACAGGCACAGACACAGACACAGACATAGACATAGACATAGACACAGACACAGACACAGATACACGCACACGCACATGCACATGCACACGCACACGCACACACACACATTCACACACACACATACACGCACACGCACACGCGCGCACACACACACACACACACACACACACACACACACACAGGCAGTGGTACCGACAGGATGTGCCTGAAACAGCACCTGACCCACAACACGAAGATCCACAACATTCACGTGAAATGGCTCAGCAACACCTTAACAAGGACCTGGGACAGATCTTGAAAGAGAAAGTGGAGACAGAGTTGGAAAACATTTCTACTGAATAAATCAGAGGAAATAAAACTGTGAAGGATGTGGCTGCCGCGATTATGCCAGGCATCGCAAATATCATATCCGTTGTTGTGTCAAAAGCAATAAAAGACATTACTGACAATTACTGAATAACTCTGCTGAGGCACAAAGGATTAACATATTCAATCGCTACGACAACGACCGGCTGGAACAGTACATGAGGAGAGACAACCTGCGGATATTCGGCATTGAAGAAGATCCAGACGAGGACGAGGACGCACTGTGATTGAAGTGGCTGCTGATGTCGGTGTGAAAATTGAGGCTAACCACATTTCTATCGCTCATCGCCTGGGGAGAGCAGGTGGGCGAGGTAGGCCTGTGATTGTGAGGTTTTGTATGGGAAATACTGGAATGCAGTAATAAGAATTGAACAAGAAAGATAAGCAAATCCTTATCAATGAAGATCTAACACCTTTGAGAGCTGCCATGCTTAAAGTGATTAAGGGACAGGCTACAGTGAGAAATGCTGCAACAAGAGACGGGAAAATTCTAGCATGGCTAACTGATAGAGAGACCCGTTGAAATCACTACTCCTGATGATTTTCATAAAGTGGGAATTAACTCACCTGATTGGAAAAAGACTCAAGCTGGACTATTTCATTCAATAGGAACGAGAGAGAGAATATATATCATCGTCAAGCGGCCCTTTATGATTATGAGTATAACACCGTACAGGCGTACACACACAATGCACTACACACAGCACTACACCGACACCAACACAGAGTGCGATACACCCACAGACGACACAATAAATTAAGAATAAGACAAGCTCTCTCTCACACACACACACACACACACACACACACACACACACACACACACACACACACACACACACACAGATATATATATATTTTTTTTTAGGGACTTCGGTGAAATCTTTGCTGTCGGCCTTGACATATCGAAAGCCTTCGATAAAGTCTGGCATAAATCTTTAATTTCTAAACTACCCTCCTACGGATTCTATCATTCTCTCTGTACCTTCATCTCCAGTTTCCTTTCTGACCGTTCTATTGCTGCTGTAGTGGACGGTCACTGTTCTTCCCCTAAAACTATCACCAGTGATTCTGTCCTATCACCCACTCTCTTTCTATTATTCATGTATGATCTCCAAAATCTGACTCAATGCCCTATCCACTCCTATGCTGATAACACCACCTTGCATTTTTCAACGTCGTACAACAGACGGCCAACCCAACAAGAATTAAATGATTCAAGGCGAGATACTATAGCACGCCTAACTTCTGATCTTTCACTAGTTTCTGATTGGGGCAGAGCAAACCTGGTTCTGCTCAATGCCTCAAAAACTCAATTTCTATAACTATCTACTCGACATAACCTTCCAGATAACTATCCCCTCTTCTTCAATGACACTCACCTGCCCCTTTCCTCTACATTAAGCATATTTGGTCAATCCTTTATTGAAAATCTAAACTGGCAATTTAATATCTCTACTCTTGCTAAATCAGCTTCCAAGAAGTTAGGTGTTCTATGGCAACTGCTTCTCTATACAGGGGCCTTACCCGCCTATGTATGGAATATGGTTCTCATGTCTGGGGGTGGCTCAACTCACACAGCTCTTTTAAGCAGGGTGGAGTCTAAAGCTTTTCATCTCATCAGCTCTCCTCTCCTAACTTACTGTCTTGATTCTTTAAGTCACCGATGCAATGTTGCATCTTTATCTCTTTTCTACCGCTATTTTCATGCTGACTGCTCTTCTGAACTTACTAACTGCATTCCTCTATCCTTACTGCAGCCTCGCTGCACAAGATTTTCTACTTATTTTCATCCCTATTCTGTCCATCTTTCTAATGCAGGAGTTAACTAGTATCTTTACTCTTTCATTCCATACACTGGTAAACTCTGGAATTCTCTTATTTTGTCTGTTTTTCCACCTGGTTATTACTTAAACTCTTTCAAAAGAGGAGTGTCAAGACACCTCTAATGTTAACTAGACCTCCATCACTTGTTTCAATTTTTCTTACTGTCCTCTTTATAGGGTCTGGCAACAAGCGGGATCTTTTTTTACGTTTTTTTGCTTTTTCTTAGCCAGTACCCTTTTAATGTAAAATATATATATATATATATATATATATATATATATATATATATATATATACATATACATATACATATATATATATATATATATATATATATATATATATATATATATATATATATATACATATACATATATATATATATACATATACATATATATATATATATATATACATATACATATATATATATATATATATATATATATAAATATATATATATATATATATATATATATATATATATATATATATATATATATATATATATATATATATATATATATATATATATTGTTACAACCATATATCTGACGGGCCAACTACCATCATCTCGCTAGTTGCCTCGCCAATGACTACTGCCTTCATCACCTCTTTTGCGGCCAAACCGCTCGTCTACTCCCTCGCTACCTACCATACGGCGTTCGGGGAGCCAATGGGACGACGCCAGCACCACCGCCACTTCAGCTACTATTCCTGGAGCTTCGGATGGCCGACTCCAGCTCAAGGATCGAGTTGGAGGCGAGATGACCTCCTACTCCCGTGCACACTAGCCTGGCAGAGTCACCTCACCTCTCCTAGCGACTGCCTGCCTCGCTCGACCTACAATCTCCACTGTACCATTGGGACTGTTACCAGCTCGCTAAGTAGCCTTTTTGTTTCATAATTTCTTTTCCCTTGCGACGTAGTTGATTATCTTTATGTGTTAGTTAGGTTAGAATTTGTAGATAGATAGGATTTACTTATTTTTGGGGACTTTTGGGAATATAAAGCCAAAAAAGATTTATTTTTGTTATTAATGAACCTATAAGACGTAACATTTAATGGGGTCCTGTCCGGGATCTTTTTTGGCTTTATATTCCCAAAAGTAGAGATTGTAGGTCGAGCGAGGCAGGCAGTCGCTAGGAGAGGTGAGGTGACTCTGCCAGGCTAGTGTGCACGGGAGTAGGAGGTCATCTCGCCTCCAACTCGATCCTTGAGCTGGAGTCGGCCATTCGAAGCTCCAGGAATAGTAGCTGAAGTGGTGGTGGTGCTGGCGTCGTCCCATTGGCTCCCCGAACGCCGTATGGTAGGTAGCGAGGGAGTAGACGAGCGGTTTGGCCGCAAAAGAGGTGGTGAAGGCAGTGGTCATTGGCAAGGCAACTAGCGAGATGATGGTAGTTGGCCCGTCAGATACATGGTTGTAACAGTTCCCCGACTGAAGATCTTCGTTAACGGGTGACGAAGATGTTAGGGCATGATGAGGTGGTGCACGGGAGAGCGCGTCGGCTAGTATGTTATCTACGCCTCTGATGTGGTGGATATTGATGTTGAAGGACTGGAGGAAGAGGGCCCAGCGTAGGATACGCTTATTTTGAAGTTTAGTTCCTTGGATGAATGACAGCGGGTTGTGGTCCGAGTATACCTGTACTACCTCGGGATGGTGTAGGAGGTAGCACTCGAACTTTTTGAGTGCCATCACGATTGCCAGTCCTTCCTTCTCTATGGTAGAATACGAGATTTGATGAGGCTGTAGTTTGGCGGAGTAGTACGCCACAGGATGGAGGATGCTGGTTACAGGATCTTGTTGTAGTAGCGCCGCTTCTTATCCTCCTCGCCGGTGTTGAAAGGTCCCGACTATACCAGGATCTTTCACCTGCATGTGGATGCGAGCGGAGTAGGAATAGGAGCAGCGCTACTACAACAAGATCCTGTAACCAGCATCCTCCATCCTGTGGCGTACTACTCCGCCAAACTACAGCCTCATCAAATCTCGTATTCTACCATCCATCTATTCTACCTACCATCGGCAGAGGAGGAGAGTTGATGAGACGAAAAGCTTTATAATCCACCCTGTTTCAGAAAGCTGTGTGAGTTGAAGCCTCCCAAACATGAGAACAATACTCCATAGTTAGTAACATGGACAGATAAGGCACCTGTACAGAGCAAGTAGCTGGGAGGGAGAGAAAAATGGACGCAGACGCTACAGGACACCTAACTTCTTGGAAGCTGATTTAGCAAGAGTACAGATATGAAAAGGCCAGTTTAGATTTTCAGTAAAGGATAGACCAAGTGTGTTTAATGTAGAGGAGAGGGACAATTGAGTGTCATTGAAGAAGATGGGACAGTTATTTGCAAGATTATGTCGAGTAGATAGTTGAAGAAATTGAGTTTTTGAGGCATTGAGCAGTTCTAAGTTTGATCTGCCCCAATCAGAAACTAGTGAAAGATTAGATGTTAGGCGTCCTATAGCATCTCGCCTTGAATTATTAAATTTTTGTTGGGTTGGGCGTTTGTTATACGAGGTTAAAAAATACAAGGTGGTGTCAGCAGCATAGGAGTGGGTAGGGCATTGAGTCAGATTTAGGAGATCATTGATGAATAATAGAAAGAGAGTGGGTGATAGGACAGAATCCTGAAGAACACCACTGTTGATAGTTTTAGGAGAAGAACAGTGATCGTCCATTACAGCAGCAATAGAATGGTGAGAAAGGAAGCTGGAGATGACGGTACAGAAAGAAGGATAGAATCCGTAGGAGGGTAGTTTAGTAATTAAAGATTTATGCCAGACTCTATCGAAAGGTTTTCAATACGTCAAGAATGACAGCAAATATTTTACCGAAGATCAAGATTTAGTTAGAAAACCAAGAATATCACTAGTAGACCAGCCTTTCCAGAAACCATACTGGCAATTAAAAAGAAGGTTGTGAGCTAACAGATGACTCATTTTTTTTTTATTAAGAACAGACTCAAAGGCATTAGAAAGGCAGAACGTCAAAGCTATAGGGCAGATAGTTTGAATGATTGGAGCGGTCACCCTTTTTAGGGAGAGGTTGAATGTGGGCAAACTTCCAGCAAGAAGGATAGGTAGTAGTAGAAAAACACAGACGAAAGAGTTTGACCAGGCAGGGAGCGAGCCCAGAAGCATATTTTGTGAGAACAACAGGAGGGACTCCAATGGGACCGTAAGCATTCCAAGAATCAAGGCCAGACAGGGCATGGAAAACGTCATAATGAAGAATTTTAATTTTAGGGATGAAGTAGTCAGAGGATGGAGTAGGAGGAATATGGCCAGAATCATCCAAAGTAGAGGTGGTAGCAAAGGTTTGAACGAAGAGTTCAGCTTTAGAGAAAGAAGAGACAGCTGTGGAGCCATCTAGTTGAAGTAAAGGAGAGAAAGATGAAGAAGTAAAATTGTTGGAGATATTATTGGCTAGATGCCAGAAATCATGAAAAGAGTTAACATTGGAAAGATTTTAACATTTTCTATTAATGAAAGACTTTTAAGTAAGTTGGATAATTGATTTGGCATGATTACGGGCAAAATATAAAGGGCATGAGTTTCAGCAGATGGATGGCTACGATATATATATATATATATATATATATATATATATATATATATATATATATATATATATATATATATTTACATTAAAAGGGCATTAGCCAAGGGAAAACAGAAACAAGTAAAAAAAAAAATCCCGCTTGTCGCCAGACCCTGTAAAGAGGACAGTAGGAGGAAAGAATGAAGGGGTGGAGATCCAGTTAACATTAGAGGTGTCTTGACACTCCTCTCTTGAAAGAGTTCAAGTCATAGGCAGGTGGAAAAACAGACAAAGGAAGAGAGTTCCAGAGTTTACCAGTGTAAGGGATGGAAGAGTGAAGATACTGGTTAACTCTTGCATTAGGAAGATGGACAGAATAAGGATGAGAAGAAGTAGAAAGTCTTGTGCAGAGAGGCCGCGGGAGGGGGGGAGGCATGCAGTTAGCAAGTTCAGAAGAGCAGTCAGCATGAAAATAGCGGTAAAAGATAGATAAAGATGCAACATTGCGGCGGTGACTTAAAGAATCAAGAAAGTCAGTTAGAGGAGGAGAGTTGATGAGACGAAAAGCTTTAGACTCCACCCTGTTTAAAAGAGCTGTGTGAGTTGAGCCCCCCCAGACATGTGAGCCATACTCCATACATGGGCGGATAAGGCCCCTGTACAGAGCAAGCAGCTGAGAGGGAGAGAAAAATGGACGCAGACGCCATAGGACACCTAACTTCTTGGAAGCTGATTTAGCAAGAGTAGAGATATGAAATTGCCAGTTTAGATTTTTAGCAAAGGATAGACCGAGTGTGTTTAATGTGGTGGAGAGGGGATGTTGAGTGTCATTGAAGAAGAGGGGATAGTTATCTGGAAGGTTATGTCGAGTAGATAGTTGTAGAAATTGAGTTTTTGAGGCATTGAACAAAACAAGGTTTGCTCTGCCCCAATCAGAAACAAGTGAAAGATCAGAAGTTAAGCGTCCTATAGCATCTCGCCTTGAGTCATTTAATTTTTATTGGGTTGGGCGTCTGTTGTACGACGTTGAAAAATGCAAGGTGGTGTCATCAGCATAGGAGTGGATAGGGCATTGAGTCAGATTTAGGAGATCATTGATGAATAATAGAAAGAGAGTGGGTGATAGGACAGAAACCTGAGAAACACCACTGTTGATAGTTTTAGGGGAAGAACAATGACCGTCCACTACAGCAGCAATAGACCGGTCGGAAAGGAAACTGGAGATGAAGGTACAGAGAGGATAGAATCCGTAGGAGGGTAGTTTAGAAATTAAAGATTTATGCCAGACTCTATCGAAGGCTTTCGATATGTCAAGGCCGACAGCGAAGGTTTCATCAAAGTCCCTAAAAGAGGATGACCAAGATTCAGTTAGGAAAGCAAGAAGATCACCAGTAGATCGGCCTTTACGGAAACCATACTGGCAATCAGAGAGAAGGTTGTGAGCTGATAGATGCCTCATTATCTTCTTGTTAAAGACAAACTCAAAGTCTTTAGAAAGGCAGGAAATCAAAGCTATAGGGCGGTAGTTAGAAGGATTGGAGTGGTTGAATGTGAGCAAACCTCCAGCAAGAAAGATAGGTAGAAGTAGAGAAACACAGACGAAAGAGTTTGACCAGGCAGTGAGCGAGTTCGGAAGCACAGTTTTTGAGAACAACAAGAGGGACTCCATCCGGACCTTAAGCCTTCCGAGAATCAAGCCCAGAGAGGGCCTGGAAAACGTCATAATAAAGAATTCAAATTTTAGGGATGAAGTAGTCAGAGGGTGGAGGAGTAGGAGGAATATGCCCAGTATCATCCAAAGTAGAGTTGGTAGCAAAGGTTTGAGCGAAGAGTTCAGCTTTAGAGAAAAAAAGAGACAGCTGTGGGGCCATCTGGTTGAAGTAAAGGAGGGAAAGATGAAGAAGTAAAATTGTTAAAGATGTTATTGGCTAGATGCCAGAAATCACGAGAAAAGTTAGAGTTGGAAAGACTTTCACATTTTCTATTGATGAAAGAGTTTTTAGTAAGTTGGAGAATAAATTTGGCAGGATTACGGGCATAAATATATAGGGCAAGAGTTTCAGCAGATGGATGGCTAGGGTACCGTTTGTGAGCCGCCTCTCTATCATTGACAGCACGAGAACAAGCAGAGTTAAACCAGGGCTTTTTAGCTTTAGTATTAGAGAAAGTATGAGGAATGTATAGCTCCATGCCAGAGATAATCACCTCTGTTATGCACTCGGCACAAAGAGAAGGATCTCTGACATGGAAGCAATAATCATCCCAAGGAAAATCAGAATAGTACTGCCTCAGGTCCTCCCACTTAGCAAAGTTGAAATGCCAGAATCACCTCTGCTTAGGCGGGTCCTGAGGCTGCACTGGAGTGATAGGACAGGTAACAGAAATAAGATTGTGATCGGAGGAGCCCAACGGAGAGAAAAGTTTAACAGAGTAAGCTGAAGGGTTGGAAGTTAGGAAAAGATCAAGAATGTTGGGCGTGTCTCCAAGGCGGTAGTAGAGAACTGCACTAGCTGCTCTAGGTCATGTAGAATAGCAAAGCTGAAGGTTTGTTCACCAGGTTGGTCAGTGAAAAAAAATGAAAGCCAAAGCTGGTGGTGAATATTGAAATCCCCTAAAATGGAGATCTCAGCATAAGGAAAGTGAGATAGGATGTGCTCCACTTTAGAAGTCAAATAGTCAAAGAATTTTACATAGTCAGAGGAATTAGGTGAGACATATAGAGCACAGATGAATTTAGTTAGAGAGTGACATTGAAGTCTTAGCCAGATGGTAGAAAATTCTTAAGATTCAAGATTGTGGGCACGAGAGCAAGTAATGTCGTTACGCACATATGCACAAAAGCCAGCTTTGGATTGAAAATGAGGATAGAGAAAGTAGGAAGGAACAGAGAAGAGGCTGCTGTCAGTAGTCACAGACAACTGTGTTTCAGTTAGGAAGAGAAGATGAGGTTTAGTGGAGGAGAGATTGTGTTCCACAGATTGGAAATTAGATCTAAGGCCACGAATGTTGCAGAAATCGAGAGTAAAAGTATTAGAGGAAGTGTCAAGACACCCGAGGTCGTCAGCAGAGGGGCAGTCTGACCTGGGGACATTTGTGGTCCCCTCCCCAGATGGGGACTCCGAGGCTGGGTGTGGTGAAGCCATTTTTAAATTTTGATTTGAAGAGAGTGTAAAAGTGTAAGGTGTAGTAATGTTATGTAGGTAGTAGAAAAAATTGTCTTTAGACGGCAGGCAGTAGCTGCTCTCTTGTGTAAATGAGACACTAAGGGAACCGGGAAGAGAGGACACGGGGAATAACTCAGTCTGCAGCACTACCTACATCCCCGTAAGTACCTTTCCTGGAGTATTCCACCGGGCGGCAGGTGTCTACTGCCTACTCCTTTTGTATATCAAGTTCTAATTGGCTAGTTCACGTAGACAGGCAGCGTTGGACCCATGGGAATACTGGATTCTGCCCCACCAGGAATCTATGTTAAGATTTGGAAGACTATAGTCCCTGCAAATATAGAACCAATCTTTCAGAACGACGATGAGAACAACGATGGCAACGATGATGATGATGATGATGATGATGAGGATGATACTGATGATGATGATGATGATGACAACGATGATGATGTTGATGCTTGACATAATCTGCAAATTAACCAGCTCACTTAAGGTCATTACATTTGGATAGTTAATGTACAAAAGCTACCCAATATACCTTGTGGAAATTTACGTTACCTCACCCCACTCTAACATAACACCTATATTATCTATCTTCTGTAACCTGTCCGAAGCTACTCTGAATGCTGGTTCCATCACCGTGTTCGGCGATCTCATGAAGCAATCTCTGATGTCGCAGCCTTCACCTTGATCGACAGACTTCACTATCTACTTGTGAGAAGAAATCAACTTGACTTACGGATAAACCTATGTGGCAAATTGTTTACGAATCTGCGTTTTTCTAAATACTCTCATTTGGTTGGTGAAAATGAATCTAGAAAATTATTAATAACTGTAGTTAGACCATTGAATTAAGCATAATTCCTTACCAAATCTCTCTACACTTTAAATATGGAACAATCTGTATAGAGTTGAAGTGATTGCTCTGGATACTTCTTTATTGTATTTTATCATCCTATCATACTCGTATATATCGCCATATTCTGGCGCTTTGCTGATAGCTTTCAATAAATAATTTTGTTTGATCGATCATGTCAACGTATTAATTCTTTGACTCATAACTTATCACTATATTTCCCAACCCCATAAATATTATGTTAAGCGCACGGCGTCAGTAACCTCAGATACGGAGAAGCCAATGTATCTCCTAGATTGGTATCAAATTATGAAGAAAAAAAAGACACATAACACACTGGTGCAGACTAGGAGCAATTTAATTTTATATATTGTCTATCTATTTATTCATCTATTCGGGGACCCTACCAACTGGAGGGCTGAGGCTTCACCGTCTTTAGTCACTACATACTTACCCATATGAAGTTTCCTCACTCATGACAACACCAACCCATTCATATTACATTGCTCTTAATAAAACATTGATTTTGCGCAAATTCTGATAAAGCCTTTCAAAACAATCAAAATAGTATTAGAATGGATAAGTATTAGGTTTATAATTAAACATTACTTATACACGTTTGATATACTGATACTGATGACCTCATATTCCATTTTCTCTTTGGAAAGTTTTCTCATGCCATCTGTGAAAGAAAGTGCAAGGCAGCCTATGGGGATAACTATTACTCTTTTACATAGGCTCACTATTTACAGTGAAGGAGAGGAGAGCCCCGACAGGCAACGTTCTTTCTGATATAAACTTGAAAAACATAGCATTCACTTTTCCGAGTATCATATGCACAATCGATTATTAACACCATTGTTGAAATCTTATACCTTCTTTGGTATTGCAGCAATATGTATGTACGTAGATTTACATACAAACTTCTTGACTTTTCTTCTGCATATACCTATGAATGTGGCAAAAATATCATAAGGAACCCAAAAAGTTTCACACACCGACAAAAACGAATTCTTTTGATCTTAAAGCTAATATGAATGCAAAACCAAACAAACCCACATGTTCAGTAAATTAATGCATGGTAATACGGAACAATGAAAGACTGAATAACTGGCGCTGACATTACTCATACAAACGCACATACACACACACAAAACTAAAAGAAACATAATTATCATTGATGATATTCTCGTCATGATTATTTTTATCGCTAAAAAGGAGACGGGTTCACCTCTCATATTTCCATTGTCAGCACTTGTGACTGGGGTGAAAATAGTATAAGGTGGAAGGGAGGGCAAGTTTCTCTCCTTATCACCATTTGCTCTTTTCCTCCTCCTCTTCCTCCTCCTCCGCCACATTTTCTTATCTCCTCCTGTGTCGTTGTTCCTTATCACCTTCCTCGGCACATATACCTCTCGTTACCCTCCTATTTCTCCGCCTTCAATCACATCTTAGGCTTTCCCACCGACAGTAAAACACGCACACACAGGCACAGACACAGACACAGACATAGACATAGACATAGACACAGACACAGACACAGATACACGCACACGCACATGCACATGCACACGCACACGCACACACACACATTCACACACACACATACACGCACACGCACACGCGCGCACACACACACACACACACACACACACACACACACACAGGCAGTGGTACCGACAGGATGTGCCTGAAACAGCACCTGACCCACAACACGAAGATCCACAACATTCACGTGAAATGGCTCAGCAACACCTTAACAAGGACCTGGGACAGATCTTGAAAGAGAAAGTGGAGACAGAGTTGGAAAACATTTCTACTGAATAAATCAGAGGAAATAAAACTGTGAAGGATGTGGCTGCCGCGATTATGCCAGGCATCGCAAATATCATATCCGTTGTTGTGTCAAAAGCAATAAAAGACATTACTGACAATTACTGAATAACTCTGCTGAGGCACAAAGGATTAACATATTCAATCGCTACGACAAACGACCGGCTGGAACAGTACATGAGGAGAGACAACCTGCGGATATTCGGCATTGAAGAAGATCCAGACGAGGACGAGGACGCACTGTGATTGAAGTGGCTGCTGATGTCGGTGTGAAAATTGAGGCTAACCACATTTCTATCGCTCATCGCCTGGGGAGAGCAGGTGGGCGAGGTAGGCCTGTGATTGTGAGGTTTTGTATGGGAAATACTGGAATGCAGTAATAAGAATTGAACAAGAAAGATAAGCAAATCCTTATCAATGAAGATCTAACACCTTTGAGAGCTGCCATGCTTAAAGTGATTAAGGGACAGGCTACAGTGAGAAATGCTGCAACAAGAGACGGGAAAATTCTAGCATGGCTAACTGATAGAGAGACCCGTTGAAATCACTACTCCTGATGATTTTCATAAAGTGGGAATTAACTCACCTGATTGGAAAAAGACTCAAGCTGGACTATTTCATTCAATAGGAACGAGAGAGAGAATATATATCATCGTCAAGCGGCCCTTTATGATTATGAGTATAACACCGTACAGGCGTACACACACAATGCACTACACACAGCACTACACCGACACCAACACAGAGTGCGATACACCCACAGACGACACAATAAATTAAGAATAAGACAAGCTCTCTCTCACACACACACACACACACACACACACACACACACACACACACACACACACACACACACACACACACACACAGATATATATATATTTTTTTTTAGGGACTTCGGTGAAATCTTTGCTGTCGGCCTTGACATATCGAAAGCCTTCGATAAAGTCTGGCATAAATCTTTAATTTCTAAACTACCCTCCTACGGATTCTATCATTCTCTCTGTACCTTCATCTCCAGTTTCCTTTCTGACCGTTCTATTGCTGCTGTAGTGGACGGTCACTGTTCTTCCCCTAAAACTATCACCAGTGATTCTGTCCTATCACCCACTCTCTTTCTATTATTCATGTATGATCTCCAAAATCTGACTCAATGCCCTATCCACTCCTATGCTGATAACACCACCTTGCATTTTTCAACGTCGTACAACAGACGGCCAACCCAACAAAAATTAAATGATTCAAGGCGAGATACTATAGCACGCCTAACTTCTGATCTTTCACTAGTTTCTGATTGGGGCAGAGCAAACCTGGTTCTGCTCAATGCCTCAAAAACTCAATTTCTATAACTATCTACTCGACATAACCTTCCAGATAACTATCCCCTCTTCTTCAATGACACTCACCTGCCCCTTTCCTCTACATTAAGCATATTTGGTCAATCCTTTATTGAAAATCTAAACTGGCAATTTAATATCTCTACTCTTGCTAAATCAGCTTCCAAGAAGTTAGGTGTTCTATGGCAACTGCTTCTCTATACAGGGGCCTTACCCGCCTATGTATGGAATATGGTTCTCATGTCTGGGGGTGGCTCAACTCACACAGCTCTTTTAAGCAGGGTGGAGTCTAAAGCTTTTCATCTCATCAGCTCTCCTCTCCTAACTTACTGTCTTGATTCTTTAAGTCACCGATGCAATGTTGCATCTTTATCTCTTTTCTACCGCTATTTTCATGCTGACTGCTCTTCTGAACTTACTAACTGCATTCCTCTATCCTTACTGCAGCCTCGCTGCACAAGATTTTCTACTTATTTTCATCCCTATTCTGTCCATCTTTCTAATGCAGGAGTTAACTAGTATCTTTACTCTTTCATTCCATACACTGGTAAACTCTGGAATTCTCTTATTTTGTCTGTTTTTCCACCTGGTTATTACTTAAACTCTTTCAAAAGAGGAGTGTCAAGACACCTCTAATGTTAACTAGACCTCCATCACTTGTTTCAATTTTTCTTACTGTCCTCTTTATAGGGTCTGGCAACAAGCGGGATCTTTTTTTACGTTTTTTTGCTTTTTCTTAG
>JAPQNM010000018.1:20038860-20041360 GCA_029783475.1 Metacarcinus magister
AGACCTAAATATCTATCGTACGATAAATCCATTGTCTGTAGTATAAAAACTGTTCTTACGAAAGTGCTCACGAACAGGATTAGTGCAAGGCTGAACTCAAACTAGTCAAGAGAGTAAGCAGGTTTCCGGAGTGGTTATTCAACAATAGATCAAGTAGTTGAAAAACATACACTATTCACTTAGCCGCTATACATGGCTTTCATAAATGAAAAAGCCTTTGATTCAGTGGACACTTCAGCAGTTATGAAAGCTCTCAGCAAACAGGTGGTAGAGGAAATATATGTTAAGATATTAGAAACCATCTATAAGGAAAGCGCTGCCACTATAAAGTTTAATCAGATAAGTAACAACATACCAATACAAAAAAGGGTCAGACAAGGCGACACTTTCTCCAAAACTATTCACGGCCGTTTTAGAGGAAGTTGTTAAGAACTTGGACTAGGAAGAGGCAGAAATTCTGATAAATAGAGAATATCTAAATATTCCAAATGTTGCTGATGATATTGTTATAATGAGCGAATCGACAGATAAACTACAACAGTTGATTTTGCAGTTGCACAAAGAAAGCCAGAAAGTGAGTTTAAAGATGAATATGAAGAAAATTAAGGTGATGTTCAACTATTACATACAAGGCCATGACATTGAAATACATGGTGAGGTAATAGAATGTGTCCAGTAATACCTTTACTTAGGAAATAAAATTGGTGCATGTCCAGATCATGAAAAAGAAATCAAAAGAAAAATATGGATGGGATGGAGTGTTTTTGGTAGACTAGATAATGTTATGAAAAATAATCCCCCTGGAGTCCTACTTCAAAGTGCCCAAAGGTTAATGGAGATAATAACGTTTGGCTTAACATGGAGATATAAGAAGAGAGCATCATGGCTTGATGGTGCAAGGAGCAGACCAAAGTTGAGGACATCTTGATTATAATTAAGATAAAAAAAAAGTAGACATCGGCAGTACACGTCAAGGGATGAAGAGATAACAGATGTGCTGTTAGAGTAACATAATGGTAACCCAGGGATGGTAAAGGAAGGTAAAGCAGACAGAGAGCTAGATGGAGAGATGAGATAAAAAGTTTACTGGAGCAATCATGAATAGAAAAGTAGCTGATAGAGATGAGTGGAGAAGGTTGGCTAGGCCTTTATCCTGCAGTGGACTCATAGAGGCTGATGATGATGTTTGACTCATTGTATGTTTTCAAGTTTCATACCACACATTCCATAATCATGTTCTTGGTTTCTTGTTCCCACTTAAAGAATTTATATGATTTATTGACGTTGAAATGCATTTCCCACCTATCATAGCATGCTGAGATTTTGCAAGTCTTCCTGGAGGCTTTGACTGTTGCAGTCAGAGATTACCAAGATTCCGATTTTCCGATTTGCTTAGCCATTGTGCAATTCAACTGCAATTCCATGTTGTTTTCCTGAGAGAGAGAGAGAGAGAGAGAGAGAGAGAGAGAGAGAGAGAGAGAGAGAGAGAGAGAGAGAGAGAGAGAGAGAGAGAGAGAGAGAGAGAGAGAGAGATTCCATAAGGTTGGACATTTGCTTCTGCTGATGGTTGTCGTTAAAACTCATGAATATTTTCTTGTTATATTGTGCGGGTATTGTAAAAATATGATAAAAGTCAAGGGAAGCTCATGCCTTTATTCGATATCCTCCTTGGTTTTCAACTTTCCTCCTCGACCCCTTCGTCTCCAGTATATTTCACTTGCTGCCCATTTACTACAGTCTCCTTTTTGTATTCATACATTTGTATTCACTTTTTTTCGTACTCTGTATCATATTCACCATTTTCACTGGCACACAAACTGTTGTACCGTACGAGTATCTTCAAGGAATAGTTTCTCGAAGAAAATTAAGCTCCAGCGAAGAGTAAATACGGAAAGCTTAACTCCTAGCCTCATTATTTTTGTCAAGAATGTGGCACAGAGAACATTGTGGCCTTAACTGCCTCCCCAAAACTGTTTCTCCACCTTTTGACTTCACCTAAATTTTCAGAAGATTAACCTTCCTTCTTGAAAAAAAAAGAAGTTATGTAACTAAACCATTTCGTGGCATAAATACTCCCTTACGAAGACCTCGATACATTTTCTTAACATACTTACCCAATAACATGTTCTTCACAATGCTTCACACTGTTCTTTTCCTCACTTAAATATCGAAGGTGCCTCGTTATAATGTGTATTAAGCTTTCCTCTCACTTGTATTTCTTTTCCACGCAGAAGGAACGTAGCAAGAACACTCATCAACTCCCTATTGTCTTCACTCTCCAGTCATCTTATCTTCAAAGGGAGGCTTCATTTTTCCTTCTCTTAATGGATGCGTTTCTTTAACTTGAACATTGTGCACTCCCCTTCTAGGATGAAAAAAATGTCGCATTGTTTTCTCGTCCAGTAGTGCAGAGGAAAAGTTCAGCAGGTTATCCATTTCTTATTTTTCTTCACCAGTATATTTTTTGCATTTTCTGCATCTTTATGCTTTTACTGTTCCT
>JAPQNM010000018.1:20051360-20053860 GCA_029783475.1 Metacarcinus magister
AAAATGCTCGTTCATTTGCTTCTGTAAAGTTGTTCCGGTATTAGTTATCTGTGATTTCACCAGACTGGATGTAGTCTCACAGTAATTTACCAGAACAATACTCAATCTCCTTATCTGGTTATTCTCTGTATTGAACACTCGTTCTCGAGGTTTAACGGGAGTAAACAGGAAACACTTTCGTTACCAAAATAGATATATTTGTAGTAATATATATATATATATATATATATATATATATATATATATATATATATATATATATATATATATATATGTACATATATTCCTATATTTTGGCACACACATTTGAGATACTTCTTGCTATGTGCGTTCCCGTTTCTTGTCTGCTCAGCTGCGTCCCCGCTCGGCCGGCGTTTTTTTCTGGTTGACACTTTGCTAAATAACATCCTATATATCTTGACAATACATAGCTAGATGCATATAATTGAATTATACAAAAATTAACTACAAATATAATGTAATAGTTGTAATATGTATCTAACTTTTCCTCTGCCCTTGCTAATTAAATGGTATAGTAGATGCAGTTATAATGATATCTGCTGACCTAAGGAAATAGATACAGGATGCTATACCGTATGACTCCCTCCCTTGCATGAGGAAAAAGAAGGTATAATATTCTTGGATGACTAATACAATTCTCCTATCTACCAGTTCCTAACAGTCACGCTGAGATTTGAGAGACTCAAACGGACTGGGTTTTCTCACTGTCACACTGACCACACTCTTAAGTTGATTGCACCTTGTCTTGAATCAAAAGACAATATAGATCTGTTGAAACTTTTGCAGAACTCCCACACAAATTATGGGTCTTGTGACTGATGTATGGTGGCCGGTTTCTTTTCTCTTATTCACCGATGTTACTTTGTTCTGCCAATTTCTAATACTTTCATTGGGCGTAATGGATGTCAAGAATTTTCCTTATATATTGGCAATATAAATATCACTCATTTTGACTTTGCTGATTTGATTTTTATAATTTTTTTTTATTATTTACCTAATTCTAATTGTTGCAGTGACTTTAGCTACGGTGATGGGTTTCGAGACACGACTTGAGGCGTAGCTTCAATTGAATCTTAAAGCTTCTAGTACCAAGACCAAGATACAAGTGTTTGGAGTATCTTAGGAATTGAACACTAAGATTTGTTCATGCTTGTGGCGAGGACTCTGAAGGTTTGGATGATTACATAAACTTCAAACTCCATGACATTGATGTATACATAATGTTAAGGAGTCCTACAATGATTGGCCTGGCTTATGGTGTTACGGACTGTTTCAACACGAGTCACGAGTACGATATATGGCAATGTTGTACCTGTGTAGATTGACGAAGATATGGGTCTTGAACCCTTTGTACTTTCCGTGAGATGAGAGACATAGACATTAAACACTGACCTAAAGAAGCGAACTGATACTTTTGGTCACGAGTGCCTTCCCAAGGCATGAGGTATAACATGAGGTGTTATGTGTTAAGCCAATACCTGCTTCGACAAATTAGCAGGAGCCTGTAATCTGTACAATCCTTGAAAGCAAACTTACGTGATGGACATGGGCAATGTTTACCGGAAGTGGGTCCTGCATTAATATGCAGGCCTGTCGCCACAGAGATGAAAAAGAAGGGATCACCCTCAACACTCATTGGAAGAATGACTTGGTCAATTCTGCCGAGAGTTAGGACATAAGAATATAGAAATTTAAGGGAGCTGCAAAATACCAGCTAGAACACACAAGGCAGTATAATACATATACTCAATCTATGTCCACATATCATTCATATCCATAATCTTGTCTAATTTTCCTTTAAAGCTCGCCTTTTAATTTGTCCTAACTACATGTTCATTAACTATATTCCATTCTTCCATCACTATTCGAAAAACTTTTTTTTTCTAATTTCCTTTTTGAATCAGATTTTCTGCAGCTAGAAAATATGACTTAATGTCCTATCTGGAGGAGCTACTAACCTTGAAGATCTTGTCCTATATACCCTTTACACATTGCAATGTATCTCTTACATACAATACAACTCCTTTCCTCCCTAAACTATTCTTATGAAATAATTTGTATCCTCTTCCCTGATATATCTAGCCATGTTTCCGTTAATGCTATAGCATCTAACTTTTCTACACACGCTATTCCTAGGAGAAAATCCATTTTATTCAAAATACTGCTACAGTTCCTATATTTGGTGTTTAAGTTGTTCCTTGCTTTCACCTTGCTTTTTCTTCCCCTTTATGTCAAATGAAACAACCGCTGCTGTACATCTACTTACCTCTCAAGTGTGTCCGCCAACAGCGTCACACCCCGATGTAAAAGGTGCACTCCATCGAGTGTGTACAAAGCGTTCTAGCCATAGAATTGGTCCCAGTTGTCGATGAAGGCCCATCCATTGTTATTGCAATGATCCGCAAGCCTGCAACTCAAAGCAACAACCCTGGACAGCCATTCACCTCCAACTCCTCTCCTCAGTGACATACCACACACC
>JAPQNM010000018.1:20058860-20078860 GCA_029783475.1 Metacarcinus magister
AAATCTATTCTCCAACTTACTAAAAACTCTTTCATCAATAGAAAATGTCAAAATCTTTCCAACTCTAACTCTTCTCGTGATTTCTGGCATCTAGCCAATAATATCTCTAACAATTTTACTTCTTCATCTTTCCCTCCTTTAATTCAACCAGATGGCCCCACAGCTGTCTCTTCTTTCTCTAAAACTGAACTCTTCTCTCAAACCTTTGCTACCAACTCTACTTTGGATGCTACTGGGCATATTCCTCCTACTCCTCCACCCTCTGACTACTTCATCCCTAAAATTTGAAATCTTTATTATGACGTTTTCCAGGCCCTCTCTGGCCTTGATTCTCGAAAGGCTTACGGTCCGGATGGAGTCCCTCCTGTTGTTCTCAAAAACTGTGCTTCCGAACTCGCTCACTGCCTGGTCAAACTCTTTCGTCTGTGTCTCTCTACTTCTACCTATCCTTCTTGCTGGAAGTTTGCTCACATTCAACCTGTCCCTAAAAAGGGTGACCGCTCCAATCCTTCTAACTACCGCCCTATAGCTTTGATTTCCTGCCTTTCTAAAGCCTTTGAATCTGTCCTTAACAAGAAGATAATGAGGCATCTATCAGCTCACAACCTTCTCTCTGATTGCCAGTATGGTTTCCGTAAATGCCGATCTACTGGTGATCTTCTTGCTTTCCTAACTGAATCTTGGTCATCCTCTTTTAGGGACTTCGGTGAAACCTTTGCTGTCGGCCTTGACATATCGAAAGCCTTCGATAGAGTCTGGCATAAATCTTTAATTTCTAAACTACCCTCCCACGGATTCTATCCTTCTCTCTGTACCTTCGTCTCTAGTTTCCTTTCCGACCGGTCTATTGCTGCTGTAGTGGACGGTCATTGTTCTTCTCCTAAAACTATCAACAGTGGTGTTCCTCAGGGTTCTGTCCTATCACCCACTCTCTTTCTATTATTCATCAATGATCTCCTAAATCTGACTCAATGCCCTATCCACTCCTATGCTGATGACACCACCTTGCATTTTTCAACGTCGTACAACAGACGCCCAACCCAACAAGAATTGAATGACTCAAGGCGAGATGCTATAGGACGCTTAACTTCTGATCTTTCACTTGTTTCTGATTGGGGCAGAGCAAACCTAGTTTTGTTCAATGCCTCAAAAACTCAATTTCTACAACTATCTACTCGACATAACCTTCCAGATAACTATCCCCTCTTCTTCAATGACACTCAACATCCCCTCTCCACCACATTAAACACACTCGGTCTATCCTTTGCTAAAAATCTAAACTGGCAATTTCATATCTCTACTCTTGCTAAATCAGTTAGGTGTCCTATGGCGTCTGCGTCCATTTTTCTTTCCCTCTCAGCTGCTTGCTCTGTACAGGGGCCTTATCCGCCCATGTATGGAGTATGGCTCACATGTCTGGGGGGGCTCAACTCACACAGCTCTTTTAAACAGGGTGGAGTCTAAAGCTTTTCGTCTCATCAACTCTCCTCCTCTAACTGACTTTCTTGATTCTTTAAGTCACCGCCGCAATGTTGCATCTTTATCTATCTTTTACCGCTATTTTCATGCTGACTGCTCTTCTGAACTTGCTAACTGCATGCCTCCCCCCCTCCCGCGGCCTCTCTGCACAAGACTTTCTACTTCTTCTCATCCTTATTCTGTCCATCTTCCTAATGCAAGAGTTAACCAGTATCTTCACTCTTCCATCCCTTACACTGGTAAACTCTGGAACTCTCTTCCTTTGTCTGTTTTTCCACCTGCCTATGACTTGAACTCTTTCAAGAGAGGAGTGTCAAGACACCTCTAATGTTAACTGGATCTCCACCCCTTCATTCTTTCCTCCTACTGTCCTCTTTACAGGGTCTGGCGACAAGCGGGATTTTTTTTTTTACTTGTTTCTGTTTTCCCTTGGCTAATGCCCTTTTAATGTAATATATATATATATATATATATATATATATATATATATATATATATATATATATATATATATATATATATATCGTAGCCATCCATCTACTGAAACTCATGCCCTTTATATTTTGCCCGTAATCATGCCAAATCAATTATCCAACTTACTTAAAAGTCTTTCATTAATAGAAAATGTTAAAATCTTTCCAATGTTAACTCTTTTCATGATTTCTGGCATCTAGCCAATAATATCTCCAACAATTTTACTTCTTCATCTTTCTCTCCTTTACTTCAACTAGATGGCTCCACAGCTGTCTCTTCTTTCTCTAAAGCTGAACTCTTCGTTCAAACCTTTGCTACCACCTCTACTTTGGATGATTCTGGCCATATTCCTCCTACTCCATCCTCTGACTACTTCATCCCTAAAATTAAAATTCTTCATTATGACGTTTTCCATGCCCTGTCTGGCCTTGATTCTTGGAATGCTTACGGTCCCATTGGAGTCCCTCCTGTTGTTCTCACAAAATATGCTTCTGGGCTCGCTCCCTGCCTGGTCAAACTCTTTCGTCTGTGTTTTTCTACTACTACCTATCCTTCTTGCTGGAAGTTTGCCCACATTCAACCTCTCCCTAAAAAGGGTGACCGCTCCAATCATTCAAACTATCTGCCCTATAGCTTTGACGTTCTGCCTTTCTAATGCCTTTGAGTCTGTTCTTAATAAAAAAAAAATGAGTCATCTGTTAGCTCACAACCTTCTTTTTAATTGCCAGTATGGTTTCTGGAAAGGCTGGTCTACTAGTGATATTCTTGGTTTTCTAACTAAATCTTGATCTTCGGTAAAATATTTGCTGTCATTCTTGACGTATTGAAAACCTTTCGATAGAGTCTGGCATAAATCTTTAATTACTAAACTACCCTCCTACGGATTCTATCCTTCTTTCTGTACCGTCATCTCCAGCTTCCTTTCTCACCATTCTATTGCTGCTGTAATGGACGATCACTGTTCTTCTCCTAAAACTATCAACAGTGGTGTTCTTCAGGATTCTGTCCTATCACCCACTCTCTTTCTATTATTCATCAATGATCTCCTAAATCTGACTCAATGCCCTACCCACTCCTATGCTGCTGACACCACCTTGTATTTTTTAACCTCGTATAACAAACGCCCAACCCAACAAAAATTTAATAATTCAAGGCGAGATGCTATAGGACGCCTAACATCTAATCTTTCACTAGTTTCTGATTGGGGCAGATCAAACTTAGAACTGCTCAATGCCTCAAAAACTCAATTTCTACAACTATCTACTCGACATAATCTTGCAAATAACTGTCCCATCTTCTTCAATGACACTCAATTGTCCCTCTCCTCTACATTAAACACACTTGGTCTATCCTTTACTGAAAATCTAAACTGGCCTTTTCATATCTGTACTCTTGCTAAATCAGCTTCCAAGAAGTTAGGTGTCCTGTAGCGTCTGCGTCCATTTTTCTCTCCCTCCCAGCTACTTGCTCTGTACAGGTGCCTTATCTGTCCATGTTACTAACTATGGAGTATTGTTCTCATGTTTGGGAGGCTTCAACTCACACAGCTTTCTGAAACAGGGTGGATTATAAAGCTTTTCGTCTCATCAACTCTCCTCCTCTGCCGATGGTAGGTAGAATAGATGGATGGTAGAATACGAGATTTGATGAGGCTGTAGTTTGGCGGAGTAGTACGCCACAGGATGGAGGATGCTGGTTACAGGATCTTGTTGTAGTAGCGCTGCTCCTATTCCTACTCCGCTCGCATCCACATGCAGGTGAAAGATCCTGGTATAGTCGGGACCTTTCAACACCGGCGAGGAGGATAAGAAGCGGCGCTACTACAACAAGATCCTGTAACCAGCATCCTCCATCCTGTGGCGTACTACTCCGCCAAACTACAGCCTCATCAAATCTCGTATTCTACCATAGAGAAGGAAGGACTGGCAATCGTGATGGCACTCAAAAAGTTCGAGTGCTACCTCCTACACCATCCCGAGGTAGTACAGGTATACTCGGACCACAACCCGCTGTCATTCATCCAAGGAACTAAACTTCAAAATAAGCGTATCCTACGCTGGGCCCTCTTCCTCCAGTCCTTCAACATCAATATCCACCACATCAGAGGCGTAGATAACATACTAGCCGACGCGCTCTCCCGTGCACCACCTCATCATGCCCTAACATCTTCGTCACCCGTTAACGAAGATCTTCAGTCGGGGAACTGTTACAACCATGTATCTGACGGGCCAACTACCATCATCTCGCTAGTTGCCTTGCCAATGACCACTGCCTTCACCACCTCTTTTGCGGCCAAACCGCTCGTCTACTCCCTCGCTACCTACCATACGGCGTTCGGGGAGCCAATGGGACGACGCCAGCACCACCACCACTTCAGCTACTATTCCTGGAGCTTCGAATGGCCGACTCCAGCTCAAGGATCGAGTTGGAGGCGAGATGACCTCCTACTCCCGTGCACACTAGCCTGGCAGAGTCACCTCACCTCTCCTAGCGACTGCCTGCCTCGCTCGACCTACAATCTCTACTTTTGGGAATATAAAGCCAAAAAAGATCCCGGACAGGACCCCATTAAATGTTACGTCTTATAGGTTCATTAATAACAAAAATAAATCTTTTTTGGCTTTATATTCCCAAAAGTCCCCAAAAATAAGTAAATCCTATCTATCTACAAATTCTAACCTAACCAACACATAAAGATAATCAACTACGTCGCAAGGGAAAAGAAATTATGAAACAAAAAGGCTATTTAGCGAGGTGGTAACAGTCCCAATGGTACAGTGGAGATTGTAGGTCGAGCGAGGCAGGCAGTCGCTAGGAGAGGTGAGGTGACTCTGCCAGGTTAGTGTAGGAGGTCATCTCGCCTCCAACTCGATCCTTGAGCTGGAGTCGGCCATCCGAAGCTCCAGGAATAGTAGCTGAAGTGGCGGTGGTGCTGGCGTCGTCCCATTGGCTCCCCGAACGCCGTATGGTAGGTAGCGAGGGAGTAGACGAGCGGTTTGGCCGCAAAAGAGGTGATGAAGGCAGTAGTCATTGGCGAGGCAACTAGCGAGATGAATGGTAGTAGAGACAAGTCAGCATACTATGTTGTAACTAGTTCCTCGACTGAAGATCTTCGTTAACGGGTGACGAAGATGTAGTGTTAGGCCATGATGAGGTGTGCACGGGAGTGAGCGCCGTCGTCGGCTAGGTATGTTATCTACGCCTCTGATGTGGGGGATGATTGATGTTGACAAGGAACTGCGAGGGAATGAAAGGGCCCCACCCAGGAGGATACGCTTTATTTTGAAGTTTAGTTCCTTGGAGGAATGACAGGGGTTGTAGGTCCGAGTCTATCACCTGTAATACCTCGGGATGGTGTAGGATAGGGGTAGCATCGAACGTTTGAATGTGCCATCACGTATTTGCAGTCCTTCCTTCTCTATGTATTAGGTAGAATACGAGATTTGATGAGGCTGTAGTTTGGCGGAGTAGTAACGCCAGTAGGGATGGAGGATGCTGGGTTACAGGTCTTGTTGTAGTAGCGCGCTCTTATCCTCCTCGCCCGTGTTGAAAGTCCCGACTATATATAAACAGGCTTCTTTCTGGCTCTTCACCTGCAATGTGGATGCGAGTCGCGCGGAGTAGGAATAGGTGCAGCAGCGCTATACAAAAGATCCTGTAAACCAGCATCCGCCATCCTGTGGCGCCTACTACTCCGCCAAACTACAGCATCATCAAATCTTCGCTACTTCTCTACCATCCATCTATTATACCGTACAATCGAGCAGAGGAGGAGAGTTGATGAGACGAAAAGCTTTATATCCACCCTGTTTCAGAAAAGCTGTGTGAGTTGATGAAGCCTCCCAAAACAATGAGGAACCCAATACTCCATAGTTAGTAAACATGGACAGATACGGCACTCTGTACAGAGCAAGTAGCCTGGGAGGGAGAGAAAAATGGACCCGCAGACGTACAGGACACCTACCTTCTTGGAAGCTGATTTAGCAAGAGTACAGATATGAAAAGGCCAGTCAGTTCTAGATTTCAGTAAAGGATAGACCAACTTTTAGGTGTGTTTAATGTAGAGGAGAGGGACAATTGAGGTTGTCATTGAGAAGATGGGACATTATGTGCCAAGGATTTATATGTCGAGTAGACTAGTGTAGGAAATTGAGTTTTTGAGGCATTATTGAGCACGTTCTAAGTTGTCTGCCACAAATCCAGAAGCAAACTACGTGGAAAGATTAGCTGTTAGGCGTCCTATAGCATCTGCCATTGAATTATAAATTTTTTGTTGGGTTTTGGGCGTTTGTATACGAGTTGAAAAAAATACAAAGGTGGTGTCAGCAGCATAGGATGGGGGCCTAGGGCCTAGGGCATTGAGTCAGATTTAGGAGATCATTGATTTGAATATAGAAAGAGACGTGGGTGATAGGACAGAGTCCTGAAGAACACCACTGTTGATAGTTTTAGGAGAAGAACAGTGATCGTCCATCTACAGCAGCAATAGAATGGTGAGAAAGGAAAGGTGGAGAATGACGGTACAGAAAGAAGGATAGAATCAGTAGGAGGGTAGTTTTAGTTTAGTTAGTCTTAGTTTAATTAAAGAATTTAGCCATGCACTCCTATCGAAAGGTTTTCAATACGTCAAAGAATGACAGCAAATATTGCACCGAAAAGATCAAGATTTAGTTCAGAAAACCAAGAATATCACTAGTAGACCAGCTTTCGAAGAAACCATACTGGCCAATTAAAAGAAGGTTGTGAGCTAACAGATGACTCAATATTAAGCAACAGACTCAAAGGCATTAGAAAGGCAGAACGTCAAAGCTATAGGGCAGATAGTTTGAATGATTGGAGCGCGGTCACCCTTTTTAGGGAGAGGTTGAATGTGGGCAAACTTCCAGCAAGAAGGATAGGTAGTAGTAGAAAAACACAGACGAAAGAGTTTGACCAGGCAGGGAGCGAGCCCAGAAGCATATTTTGTGAGAACAACAGGAGGGACTCCAATGGGACCGTAAGCATTCCAAGAATCAAGGCCAGACAGGGCATGCGAAAACGTCATAATGAAGAATTTTAATTTTAGGGATGAAGTAGTCAGAGGATGGAGTAGGAGGAATATGGCCAGAATCATCCAAAGTAGAGGTGGTAGCAAAGGTTTGAACGAAGAGTTCAGCTTTAGAGAAAGAAGAGACAGCTGTGGAGCCATCTAGTTGAAGTAAAGGAGAGAAAGATGAAGAAGTAAAATTAGTTGGAGATATTATTGGGCTAGATGCCAGAAATCATGAAAAGAGTTAACATGGAAAGATTTTAACATTTTCTATTAATGAAAGACTCTTTAAGTAAGTTGGATAATTGATTTGGCTGATTACGGGCACAAAATAAAAGGGCATGGAGTATTCAGCAGATGGGCAGGCGACGATATATATACGATATAATCTAATCTAAATCTATATGATATATATAATATAATTATTATATATATGATAATATATATATATATTTTTTTTTTTTTTTTTTTTTTTTACATTAAAAGGGATTAGCCAAGGGGGAAAACAGAAAAAAAACAAAAAAACAAGTAAAAAAAAAAAATCCCGCTTGTCGCCTAGACCTGTTGTAAAGAGGACAGTCAAGGAGGAAAAGAATAATGAAGGGGTGGAGATCCAGTTTAACAGTAGAGGTGTCTGACATCTCGCTTGAAAAGAAGTTCAAGTCATAGGCAGGTGAAAAACAGACCAAAGAAGAGAGAAGAGAGTTCCAGGCTTTCCCAGTGTAAGGGGATGGAAGAGTGAGATACTGGTCTAACTCTTGCATTAGGAAGATGGACAGAAATAAGGATGAGCGAAGAAGAAGTAGAAAGTCTTGTGTGCAGCGAGGCTCGCGGTGAGAGGCATGCAGTGAGCAAGGTACAGAAGAGCAGAGGTGTCAGCATGAAAATAGCAGCGTTAAAAGATAGAGAAAGATTTGCAACATCGCGGAGCGGTGACTTAAAGAATCAGAAAGTCAGTTAGAGGAGGAGAGGTTGATGAGACGAAACAGCTTTAGACCCACCTGTCAGCACTTGTTTACAAAGAGCTAGTGTGAGTTGAGCGCAACCAGCACAGCACATGTGAGCCATACTCCATACATGTGAGCGGATAAGGCTCTGGTTACAGAGCAAGCAGCTGACGAGGGAGAGAACAGATGGAGAGCGCAGGCGCCATATCGGACATCTAACTTTGGAAGCTGATTTAGCAAGAGTAGAGATATGAAATTGCCAGTTTAGATTTTTTAGCATAAGGATTAGACCGAGTGTGTTTAATGTGAGGAGAGGGGAGTTGAGTGTCATTGAAGAAGAGGGGATAGTTATTTGGAAGGTTATGTCGAGTAGATAGTAGTAGAAATTGAGTTTTTGAAGGCATTGAACAAACTAGGTTTGCTCTGCCCCAATCAGAAACAAGTGAAAGATCAGAAGTTAAGCGTCCTATAGCATCTCGCCTTGAGTCATTAATTCTTGTTGGGTTGGGCGTCTGTTGTACGACGTTGAAAAATGCAAGGTGCTGGTGTCATCAGCATAGGAGTGGAATAGGGCATTGAGTCAGATTTAGGAGATCATTGATGAATAATAGAAAGAGAGTGGGTGATTAGGACAGAACCCTGAGGAACACCACTGTGATAGTTTTAGGAGAAGAACAATGACCGTCCACTACAGCAGCAATAGACCGGTCGGAAAGGAAAACTAGAGACGAAGGTACAGAGAGAAGGATCAGAATCCGTAGGAGGGTAGTTTAGAAATTAAAGATTTATGCCAGACTCTATCGAAGGCTTTCGATATGTCAAGGCCGACAGCCAAAGGTTTCACCGAAAGTCCCTAAAAGAGGATGACCAAGATTCAGTTAGGAAAGCAAGAAGATCACCAGTAGAGTCGGCCTTTACGGAAACCATAACTGGCAATCAGAGAGAAGGTTGTGAGCTGATAGATGCCTCATTATCTTCTTGTTAAGGACAGATTCAAAGGCTTTAGAAAGGCAGGAAATCAAAGCTATAGGGCGGTAGTTAGAAGGATTGGAGCGGTCACCCTTTTTAGGGACAGGTGAATGTGAGCAAACTTCCAGCAAGAAGGATAGGTAGAAGAAGTAGAGAGACACAGACGAAAGAGTTTGACAGCAGTGAGCGGAGTTCGGAAGCACAGTTTTTTGAGAACAACAGGAGGGACTCCATCGGACCGTAAGCCTTCCGAGAATCAAGGCCAGAGAGGGCCTGGAAAACGTCATAATAAAGAATTCTAATTTTAGGGATGAAGTAGTCAGAGGGTGAGAGGAGTAGGAGGAATATGCCCAGTATCATCCAAAGTAGAGTTGGTAGCAAAGGTTTGAGCGAAGAGTTCAGCTTTTAGAGAAAGAAGAGACAGCTGTGGGGCCATCTGGTTGAATTAAAGGAGGGAAAGATGAAGAAAGTAAAATTGTTAGAGATATTATTGGCTAGATGCCAGAAATCACAGAGAAGAGTTAAGAGTGGAAAGATTTTGACATTTTCTATTGATGAAAGAGTTTTTAGTAAGTTGGAGAATAGATTTGGCATGATTACGGGCAGAAATATATAGGGCATGAGTTTCAGCAGATGGATGGCTACGGTACCGTTTGTGAGCCGCCTCTCTATCATTGACAGCACGAGAACAAAGCAGAGTTAAACCAGGGCTTTTCTTTTTAGCTCTAGTATTAGAGAAAGTATGAGGAAATGTATAGCTCCATGCCAGAGATAATCACCTCTGTTATGCGCTCGGCACACAGAGAAGGATCTCTGACATGGTAGCAATAATCATCCCAAGGAAAATCAGAATAGTACTGCCTCAGGTCTTCCCACTTAGCAGAGTTGAAATGCCAGAAGCACCTCTGCTTAGGCGGGTCACTGAGGCTGCACTGGAGTGATAGGACAGGTAACAGAAATAAGATTGTGATCGGAGGAGCCCAACGGAGAGGAAAGTTTAACAGAGTAAGCTGAAGGGTTGGAAGTAGGAAAAGATCAAGAATGTTGGGCGTGTCTCCAAGGGCGCGTCAGGGATACGGGTAGGGAACTGCACTAGCTGCTCTAGGTCATGAAGGATAGCAAAGTTGAAGGTTTGTTCACCAGGTTGGTCAGTGAAAGAAGATGAAAGCCAAAGTGGTGCGTGAACATTGAAATCCCCTAAAATGGAGATCTCAGCATAAGGAAAGTGAGATAGGATGTGCTCCACCTTAGGAAGTCAAATAGTCAAAGAATTTTACATAGTCAGAGGAATTAGGTAGAGAGATATACAGCACAGATGAATTTAGTTAGAGAGTGACATTGAAGTCTTAGCCAGATGGTAGAAAATTCTGAAGATTCAAGATTGTGGGCACGAGAGCAAGTAATGTCGTTACGCACATATGCGCAACAGCCAGCTTTGGATTGAAAATGAGGATAGAGAAAGTAGGAGGGAACAGAGAAGGGGCTGCTGTCAGTATGTCACGACAAAACTGTGTTTCAGTTAGGAAGAGAAGATGAGGTTTAGGGCGAGGAGAGATTGATGTCCACAGATTGGAAAAATTAGAATTCCTAAGGCCACGAATGTTGCAGAAATCGAGAGTAAAAGTATAGAGGAACAATTAGTGTCAAGACACACGAGGTCGTCAGCAGAGGGGGCAGTCGACATGGGGACAGTTGTGGTCCTCTCCCCACGATGGGACTCCGAGGCTGGGGTGTGGTGAAAGCCATTTTCAAAATTTTGATTTGAAGAGAGTGGAAAAAGTTGTAAGGTGTTAGTTAGTAATGTTATGTAGGTAGTAGAAGAAGTTGTCTTTAGAGAGCTTTAGAGAGAGGGCAGGCCTGCAGCTGCTCTCTGGTGTAAATGAGACACTAAGGGAACCGGGGAAGAGAGGACACGGGAAATCCACTCGAAGTCTGCAGCACTTGTGCCTACATCCAAGTAAGTACCCTCCTGGACGTATTCCACACCGAGGGCGGAGGGGTGTGTTTTTTTTATATATACTTGCCTCCTTCATTATATTATATATTTAATTTATATAATATATATATATAATATGATATTAATATATTATATATTATAGTGATATATATTTACAGACAAACACCAATTTTTCATTAAGCCACATGATTATCAGTATTATCAGTTAAAAGTATAATTATGATTTTTATTAGATTATGATGATGTATTTTTATTGTTATTATTATTATTATCTATAATTATCATTATATCCTTTTATTCATTATTATTATTATTATTAATTTTCATAGATTATTACTATTATTATACTACTATTTTTTATTATTATTAGCATTGTTACCTTATCATCATTAATCATTATTATCATTATTATTTAATATGTTGACCTTTATTATTATTATTATGATTATTATTAGTATTATATTATTATTATTATTTTATTATCATTATTATTATTATTATGTATTATTACTATTATTACTATTATGTATTAATCTATCATTCATTATAATTTTTTAATATAATAAACATTATTATTATTTGTAGTAGTAGGAAAGTAGTAGGCTAGTCAGTAGTAACTACGTTAGTAGTAGTAACTATTATATTATTTTAGTATTATTATTATCATTACCATTATCATTATATTATTATCACTAACTCTCATGATCAGTATTACGTACGAGTCTTCTTATTGTTACTTTCGTTATTAAATATCGTTATGTTCGTGATGAGATGCGTGATGTTTGGAGTTTCCTTTTTTTGTACGGTATCAAGAACGATTTGTTGTGGCATAAAGAGTCACCCCACCAAGTTAGGGGCCGGATGCATCCCACACACTCCACACATACACGCAGACACCACGCACGCACGCTACTAACGAACACAAGCACACACGCACGCACGCAAAGCTTGTTAATGCTTCATACAAAATTCATGTTATTTCAGTAGGACCATTTCATATATGTATATGATAATATTTATATATATCTATATATATAAAATATATATATATATCTATAATATATATATAGATGATAAATATATATATAAATAAATATATATATCTATATATATATAGATATATATATATATATAAATAATCTATATATATATATAATATATATATATATATATATATATATATATCTCAATAGAACTATACAATGTATATATATAGATATACTATAAGTATATATAATATATAGATATATATACAGACATATATAGTATATATATATATATATATATATATATAGATATTATTATAATATTATATATATAAACACCCATATATATATATAGTATATATATATATATATGATAGATATCTCTATATATACTAATAATATATACACACATATATATATATGTATATATATCGATAGATATATATATATATATATATATATTATATATTATGCTGCCATACACTATATAGAATATATATAATAATATATATATATATATATATATTACTATATATATATTATGTAGTTGTAAAAACAGGAATGTAAACAGAGATGTAAAAAACAAACACCATTTTTTTTCTGTATTTTTTCTAGTATTACACCACACCACATTATATAATTTACTGTAAATATTGCTCCCTAACCTTATTGATTCACCAAGATTATTATTCGAAAATGCAATCCCCTGGGCCTCGCCTCCTAAACATTGCTTCCTGCTACCTAGCTAAAATAAAACAGTGAATACGGCTCCGTCGCTGTAGTTCAGTTACGAGCATTTTTATTTTATGTCTATGGACAATGACGTGGTGAAGGATGTTTTTTAGAGAAAACTAATGTTTGGAAGGGGAGAGGAGACCAGAAGCACCATATCATCAACAGTGCAAAAAACAAAAAAAAGAGAAAGGTTATAGAAAACATAATTGGAACAGTAGTGCCAGAAGCGAAAATAAATAGAAAAGAAATTGTTTCCATTATGTCAGTAGAAAACAAGAAATGAGACAATTATAGAAAAAATTCATGCCAGACTCTGTAAAGGAGAAGTGATAATGGAAAAAATAGTACCTGAAGCGAAAGTAAGAGAAAAAAAGAAGAAAAAATCGTTGAGAAAGTCGCCCCTGGAATTGACAACAGTGGAGATGGAAGGTGAAACAAACATCTTCAGTCATGATAACATTACAATGGATGACGATACTGAGGTCACCTTGGATGAGAGCATGAAAATGCAGTCATGTTTATGTTATGATGGTCGTGTTAACCAGCAATACAACTTGCACCCCGTTAACAAAGGCGTAACCTGCTTCTTATGAAAACAGATAACGTCACATTAGGGTTGGGAAGAGGGATGTTTATCACTTACATCTTCTGTCTTGAACATAAATGTCTCTATTCTTGAAAATTAAAAAAATAAATAGTATTTAAATATTTCTTTCTTACCCCACTTTCATACTCCTTTGGCCAGCCACTACTATACCCTTTCCCACTTTTCCTTTCCCCTCGTCCATCACTTCAACAATGGGACCCCCTCTCCTAGTGTGCTTCATCCCTACTCTTTCCATTTCTCCTCCACAAACGGTGCCATAAGCCGCTCCCCTCCCTTCCAAAGGGACATCTAGTCTTCTATCGGTTCTCGTCTCGTTCTGGCTCTCTGTTGTTCTCTCTTCTCTCTCTCTCTCTCTATCTCTCACTCTCTCTCTCTCTCTCTCTCTCTTCTCTGCTCTCTCTGTCTCTCTCTTTCTCTTTCTCTCTCTCTCTCTTCTCTCTCCTCTCTCTCTCTCTCTGCTCTCTCTCCTCTCTCTCCTCTCTCTCGTCTATCTATCTATCATCATCTATTCTATCTATCTATCCTATTTATCTATCCTATCTATTGATCTATCTATCTATTCTTTTTCTATCTCTGCTGACACTGAAGATAAGGAAACAAGGAAGGAAATATGCGTGTTATAGCAGATTATTCTTTTTTCTCACTCTTTTCTTGATTGCGGTCTCTCTCTGAATGTTTGCCTAAATTGTTTGTTTGTTTGTTTGTCTGTTTTGGGTATATTCATCGCTGGGATATGTTATACTTTAAATACTAATCATCTCTGTTTCAAACCCTTTTTGTGTGAAATAATTCTAAAAAGGTTAACGAGACTCAAGACCCAAGTAGATTGCCAACATTTACTTGTTCCAATGTATTCATACGTATGTACCTGTCTGTGTGGAGAGTAATCAGAGAGATGGAGTAGATGGAGGAGGAGGAGGGTAGGAGGGAGACGGAGGAGGAAGGAGGAGGAGGGAGTGGTATAGGTATAATAGGGTCGATAGGCCTTGAACTCTAAACATTGTCTCAAAATTCAAGGTAAAAATGCACACAAATCAAAAGATCTTAAAGGTATAGCGTTGTTGCTGTTCAAAAGAAGTTGGACTCTCATAGGGAAAATAATAAATCTCTGTGAGCAGTGTATATACTTGCACATACCGAGAAGTATAGGATGAGGCAAGCGGTAAATTAAACAGTTCAACGCTGTTATTAATGTGCTAGGAAAATTTTATGCTATTCGATGGCTGTTGGCATTTTCCTTAAACATAGATCGTCACCTATGAAGAGCAGATAACAGAGGGTTTCGCCGTCTGGTAACAAAACTCATTGAACACTCTATAACCGGGGCTTCTCCAAGTATGCCTCCCACTCGGCATCACGGCAATTAGGAACACAGACAGGTTAATTAAGTATGTCAAAGAGAGTTTTGTGACAAGGAATATAAGAGAAGCGTAGTTGGTAAGGTGTCCGCGATAGTGTAGACACGTGCTTACTTGAGAGAAACGAAGGGAACTAAGGCCCATCGTTGTTCCTGAGCAGGGGATGGGAATGACATAGGATAGGTTCGTGAGAGAGGAAGTTGTTAGGAAGTGTTTAGGAAGGCTTTAGGTAAAGTCAGAAATATAAAGGGACGGAGGTCAAGGTGAGAGGGAATAAATAAAGGGTGTGTGGTATGTCACTGAGGAGAGGAGTGGAGGTGAAGGCTCGTGTCCAGGGTTGGTTGCTTTGAGTTGCAGGCTTGCGGAATCATTGCAAATAAAAAAATGGATGGGCCTACATCGACAAACTGGGACCAATTTTATGGCTAGAAACGCTTTTGTACCACACTCGAGGGATGCTGCGACGTGCACCTTTTACATCGGGGTGTGGACACGCTGTTGTGGGCGGACCACACTTGAGAGGTAAGTTAGATGTACAGCCAGCGGTTGTTTCATTTGACATGAAGGGGAAAGAGACAAAAGCAAGGTCGAAAGCAAGGAACAACCTTAAAACACCAAATATAGGAACTGTAGCAGTATGTGAATTAAAAATGGATTTTTTCTCTCCTAGGAATAGCGCTGGGGTGTAGAAAAGTAGATGCTATAGCATAACGGAAACATGGCCTATATATATCAGGGAGAGGATACAAATGATTTCATAAGAATAGGTTTATGGAGGGGGAAAGAGTTGTGATTGATGTAAGAGATACATTGCAATGGTGTAAAGGGGTTATAAGGACAAGATCTTAAGGTTAGGAGCTCCTCCAGATAGGACACATTAAGTCCATATTTTCTGCTGCAGAAAATACTTGATCAAAAAAGGAAATTAGAAAAAAAAGTTTTCGAATAGTGATCTGGAAGGAATGGGAATATAGTTAAATGAACATGTAGTTATGACAAATTAAATTAAAAGGCGAGCTTAAAGGAAAAAAAATTAGACAACGTTTATGGATATGAATGATATGTGGACATAGATTGAGTATATGTTATTACTGCCTTGTGTGGTGTTCTAGCTGGTAATTTTGCAGCTCCCTTAAATTTCTATATCTTATGTCCTAACTCTCGCAGAATTGACCAAGTCATTTTCCAATGAGTGTTGAGGGTGAATCCCTTCTTTTCCATCCTCTGTGGCCAGACAGGATGATATTAATGCAGGACCCCACTTCCGGTAAACATTGCCCATGGTCCCATCACGTAAAGGTTTCTGACTTGCAAGGATTCGTACAGATTACAGGCTCCTGTAATTTTGTCGACAGCAGGTATTGGCTTAACGGGTTACTTAACACATATAACACACCTCATGTTATACCTCATGCATTGGAAGGCATGTGACCAAAAGTATCGTTCGTTCTTTAGGTCAGTGTTTAAGTTTATGTCATCTCATCTACGGAAAGTACAAAAGGGTTCAAGACCCATATCTTCGTCAATTCTAACAGTTGTACAACATTGTGCCATATACATACTCGTGACTCGTGTTTGAAACAGTTCTCCGTAACACCATAAGCAGGCCAATACATTGTAGGACCCTCCTTAACATTATTGTATACATCAATGTCATGGAGTTTGAAGGTTTATGTAATCATCCAAAAAACCTTCAGAGTTCCTCGCCACAAGCTATGAAACAAATCTTAGTGTTTCAATTGCCCCATAAAGAATACTCCAAACACTTGTATCTTCGGTCTTCCGGTACTAAGAAGCTCTTTATAAGATTCAATTAAGCTACGCCTCAAGTCGTGTCTCGAACACCCATCACCTAGCTAAAAGTCACTGCCCAACATTAGAATTAGGTAAATAATAAAAAGAAAATTATTAAAAAATAAATCAGCAAAAGTCAAAATAGTGATAATTTATATTGCCAATATATAAGAAAATTCTTGACATCATTACGCCCAATGAAAGTATAGAAATTGGCCAGACAGAAACAACAAAGTAACATCGCGTGAATAAGAGAAAAGAAACCGGCCACCATACTATCAGTCCACAAGAACACCACATAATTTGTGTGGGAGTCTGCAAAAGTTTCAGAACAGATTCATATTGTCTTTGATTCAAGGACCAAGGTGCAATATCAACTTAAGATCCATGGTGGTCCGCATGTGACAGTGAGGAAAGAAAACCAAGTCCGTCTTGAGTCTCTCAAATTCTTCAGGAGTGACTGTATAGGAAACTGGTAGTAGGAAGAATTGTATTAGTTCATCAAGAATATTATACCTTTCTTTTCCTCATGCAAGCGGGAGGGAGTCATACGGTCTTTCTAGATCTGTAATCTATTCCTTAGTCAGCAGATATCATTATAAACGTGATTACTTATACCATTAATTAGCAAGGGCAGAGGAAAATTAGATACATAGTACAACTATACATTATCTTTGTAGTTTTATTTATTGTTTATAATTCAATTATATTGACATATAGCTATGTATTGTCAAGGATATATAGGATGGTATTAGCAAAGTAGTTCAACCAGAAAAAAAGCGCCGGCCGAGCGGGGACGCAGCTGAGCAGACAAGAAACTGGGGGAACGCACATAGCAGAAGTATCTCAAATGCTGTGAGCCAAAATATAAGGAAATATGTACAATATATATATAGATATAATATATATATTATCATATATATATATATATATATATATATAATATATAGTACTACAAATATATCTATTTTGGTAACGAAAGTGTATTCCGGTTTACTCCGGTTAAACCTCGAGACACGCACGTGTGTGCATACAGAGAATAACCAGATATGGAGATTGAGTATTGTTCTGGTAAATTACTGTGAGACTACATCCAGTCTGTGATAATCACAGATACTAATACCGAACAACTTTGTCTACAGAAGCAACATCATGAACGAGCATTTGCTGCTCGGCAGATTGCACCAAGTAACAGCGCGATATGTAACACTCCTACTGCGAACCCTTGTACTCTACACATAGGGTGTGACCAGACCCTTTTCCAGGATCAGGAGAGAAAGGTGCTCGTGGTGTCTACAATAGTTAGGCTTGCCCGCAGATCACGGCCTCACCTCCATCTCTCCGTGTCTCTTCACTCACTTTGCACAAATCAGCTGCCGTCCTACATTAACTTTGTCACAGGTTCCCCAGTTGCAGTGAGAAAGAGTGTGTTATCGTTTGCTAGTCGATCATCAGTCGTTACACCTAAACCACTGCAGGGGATATGTCAGTACTTGGGTGAGACCAGTTCTTAGTACTCTAACCCAACGAGCCCTTATACACATTTGTCGTCTAGATACGAGATAGTTACAACGGGATGTTCTTCGAGTTGTGTTAACCTGACAGTAGACTTGAAGTGGACTTCTCAGGATTCGATAAACAGGTCGAAGGTCATTGACATGAAATGATGTTCAACATCCTCAACAATTCCCAACATACCTCTCCTCCTCACTCCCGTTCAGAAGTCTCTACTGCTATATGACACACCCCAAACCACCAGTTATTTCTCAAGTGTATCACGCAAGATTACACCCACTCCTTGGACCTTGGCGTCCACGCACTGGGTTCCTCGGAAGGTGGATGTTTGACGTGAATGGATTACCAATTTGGCGCAAGTACTTCCCCGCAATGTAAAACACATCTGCTGAGTTTGACATAGTTGTGAGTTTTGCAAAATCACCTCTTGTTAAAGGACGGGCTTTTATTTATTTATCTGATTTAGACTTGATTCTTGTCTTAAAAACAAATCACTGAGTTGAGCCTAAAGTAGGAGATCATGTTGGTGAAGTTTTCCAAAGTTGTGGTGCATTTGACAGCTATCTTTTTTTACTCTCTTAAGCAGCCCATGTTAACTAAAAAGACTTTCCCAATTTTGAGAGACTTGGCCTTTCGAACTTCACTTTTCAAAATTTTAATTGGTGGAGATTTAGGGTAAGGGTCATATTGTATGAATTTCATGAGGTTCCCGATGCATGTGTTGTCTGAAAGTTCATAACATACATAAATACAGACAAAACAAACACGAATAAAACTTAACTCATGCTAATCTCATTGGCGGAGGTAATTAGAAGAAAAATTAAATGACAACGTTTGAATTCTGTTTCGTCGTGATGGGTCAAAATTAATATCTAAACACAAACCTTACAGAGCATTTCAGTGATATCTATTTGTGTTAAAATGGGAGAATATATATATATATATATATATATATATATATATATAAATATATATATCTAATATATATATATATATACTATATATATATATATATATATATATGTATACATACATATCTATATATATATATAATATATATTATATTATATATCATATTATATATAATATAGTATATGTATATACATCATATATATATATATATATATATATATATATATATATATATATATATATATATATATATATATATAATATGGTAAACATTCGTGGGACGACCCATTCGATTCACCTTACCTTTTTAATGACTGCAAATTCAACCTGCTATTTGTTCAGATCACTTCAAACAGTTCATGCCGCTGATATACAGAAAACAATATTTACGATTATTTTCTTTATTTACGTTAGGTTTGGTTAAGTTTGGTTACGTTTAGTTAGGTTTAGTTAGGTTTGTTGGGTTAGTTTTGGTTAGCTTATATAACTGCAGCTCTTGGAAGGTTATGCTAACAAAGACATTTTTTTTGGTAATTTTTTTACATCTTCACCAGAACGGCGTAGTGGCTACGAAGAAAATGGCCGTCTGCACCTCGCAACAACACCCTAACCTAACTAAACCTAACCAAAACTAATAACATAACTAGAAGTAGCGAAAACCTAACCAAACCTAACTAAACCTAACGTAACCTAAAAAAATAAAATCTATAATCAGCGGCATAACTGTTAGCAGTGATCTGAACAAGTGTCTGAGGTTGAATTTGCAGTTCATTATAATGGTAAGGAGATATCGAATGGGTCGTCTTACGAATCTTTACCATATATATATATTATATACTATATATATATTATTATATATATATATAATATAATATATATAGATAGATAGATAGATAGATAGATAGGATAGATAGATATGATAGATAGAGAGAGAGGATGAGAACCGATGAGAGAGAGAGACGAGAGATGAGGCGGGACGAAAGAGAGAGAGTAGACGCGCGGAGACGATGAGAGGAGAGGAGAGAACGCTCGATCTGAGAGTGAGAGAGACGAGAGAGAGGGACGAGGATCAGAGACGAGAGATGAGAGAACGAGACTGAGAGACGAGAGAGAGATGAGAGATGAGCCCGAGGACGAGAGAGAGACGAGAGTGAGAGAGACGAGGAAGTGAGGAGGAGCGGTGGAGCGATGAGGCGCGATGATGAGATCTATTTGAGTAAGAGAGAGATGATGAGACG
>JAPQNM010000018.1:20093860-20103860 GCA_029783475.1 Metacarcinus magister
GTTGTATAAAATGGAATGAACTTCCATTCAACATTAAACACAAAAATAGTATAGCAACCTTTAAACTCAATACACAAATACATATTGTATACATTTATTGAATTATCTGTATATAATGTATAGCTATGTATGCGAAGGCGTCTGTATTTATGTGATAGTATAGGTATAATGAGTACGTTTTGTAAACTTATAAAAGAGTATATCCATATGCATATGTGTATGCGTACATATGTAGGTATGTATATGTCTGTATACATGTGCGTATATGTGTATGTGTGTGTATGTATGTGTGTATATGTGTGTATATGCTTAGATTATAGGGTGGTCTATATATATATATATATATATATATATATATATATATATATATATATATATATATATATATATGCATATCCATCAATGTTATTTGTCTGTTCGACCACATAGCCTATTAACTATAATTACCATCAATTTACCAGAGGCCTGTCAAAAATATTCCATTTAACGGGACCAGCCGGGAAAATTTATCATTCTTAAATATGAGTTTCCTTATAGTATGTAACAATATATCTAAATAAACTATTTGAATTAAATTGAATTAAATTGAAGTTCCGCTAATTCACCACTACCACTTCCCACCCACACACACACACACACACACACACACACACAGACACAGACACAGACACAGACACAGACACACAGACACAGACACAGACACACACACACACACACACACACACACACACACACACACACACACAGACAGACAGACAGACAGACAGACAGACAGACAGACAGACAGACAGACAGACAGACAGACAGACAGACAGACAGACACACACACACACACACACACACACACACACACACACACACACACACATTCATTGTTCATGTTCTTCGTGTCTCCTTAACACATGATAATCTCAGGGCATCACTTTGTCATTTATACAACTACGAAATATTCATACCGCAATTTTCTCTTCCTCACAAAGGTAAATAAATAAAAAGATGTATTTATATCTTCTGATGAGTAAAGGTGCTGTCGGTAGCGTTCCTGTTTTGTTTCGCGTCGCCTCGTGCCTCCATTAGTGCAGACAGTGCAAGACAAGAGTTATTGTCGTACCGGCTTTGTCCTATGTGTCTTTTTATTCCTTAAGGCGGAATGTTGAGAGAGAAGCTAGTGTTGTTTGTATTGATAACTGTTGCTTGATCAGTTAACACAGACTGAGTTAATATCTATATTGATTCGTATTCTTATCTATATTGTGAAAGTCTTTTCTTTTAAGGGTCACATGTGATGGAAGGCTCGAAACAGAGAACTAGGAACAAAATATGAGAAAATTTGTGTATTATTTTTATACAGCTCACTGGCGGAGGCGAGGAAGAAAAGGAAGGAAGGAAGGAAGGAAGGAAGGTTCTGACGGGTGTTACAGTCTATGAAAAGCTGAAACGATGAAACTACTGTAGTCGATGACTCGCTTTACTGTTAATGCAAATATATACACCTCCATACAAAAGAGACATTCATAGCCACGGTAAAAATGAAAAGAAAAGAAAATGTACCTTTCTGAACGAGATTGGTTGGGTTTATACGTTTTCGAGAGAGAGAGAGAGAGAGAGAGAGAGAGAGAGAGAGAGAGAGAGAGAGAGAGAGAGAGAGAGAGAGAGAGAGAGAGAGAGAGAGAGAGAGAGAGAGAGAGAGAGAGCTAGCTACATGAAAATTTGAAACTAATACTTCCTTTTCGACTATATACATACAACATATTTAGAAGATAAAACTATATGGAGATCTTCTAAACCTTTACCTTACATCTTACGTTAAAAAAAAAAAAAGTAAAAAAATAACAGTAGCAGGTAAGTGACCCATTTTGAAAAGGACATTCAGTATAACAGTATGATGTCTGCGGTCACATCACGCTCAGCTGACGCCGATTCATGCGTAATAAATGTTAATTAGGCAGCAATGATTAATTAATGATCCAACTTGAGACTTTCACTTGGCGAGGCCCGTCACTATTAGGCATTCAATGTTTATCCTCTGTACTCTAGGTAACATCTAAAGTTTGAAAAAAATATACAAACGGTGTTTTAAAGTGTGGATCTTTCTCTCTCTCTCTCTCTCTCTCTCTCTCTTCTCTCTCTCCCTCCTCCCTCCTCCCTCCCTCTCCCTCCTCCCTCCCTCCCTCCCTCCTCCCTCCCTCCCTCCTCCCTCCTCGCTCGCTCGCTCTCTCTCTCTCTCTCTCTCTCTCTCTCTCTCTCTCTCTCTCTCTCCTCTCTCTCTCTCTCTCCTCTCTCTCCTCTCTCTCTCCTCTCTCTCTCTCTCTCTCTCTCTCTCTCTCTCTCTCTCTCTCTCTCTCTCTCTCTCTCCCTCCCTCCCTCCCTCCCTCCCTCCCTCCCTCCCTCTCCTCCCTCTCCTCTCCTCGCTCTGGCTCTCTCTCTCTCTCTCTCTCTCTCTCTCTCTCTCTCTCTCTCTCTCTCTCTCTCTCTCTCTCTCTCTCTCTCTCTCTCTCTGGTATTCAACAGAATTCGCTGCTAACATCCCTGACTTTTCCAGCTGTGTTAGATGTGTTAATTTAATTCTTTCATTTTGATTTAAGCGCCGAAAGCCTGAAGGAGCAGAACCCTATCCGGCTTACGATGTAGAGAACGGAACTGACCGCTTTCACCACTCGTTACGCTAAGTGTTGTTTTAGTACTATCTTCTTCAGTACTCACTTTGATAATGTTATATGCACGAGTGTAACATTCTGTAAGAATTTTGTGACATTTCTTTTATTCAAAAAGGAGTATTGTGACCAGCCAGGTGTCTCTTCCTCTGTGCCTCAAATGTTTTAGTAACCACATTGTAATAGTTTTTTGTGTCTTCAGTGTTTGTTTTTCACCAGTGTATATTAAAATCGTCTGTGACCAGTGGTGCATATTTTCAAGTGAACCACAAGCTTCTAGAACCTTTTAGAACCTCCCATAGGTCTCTTATTTTCTAGGAAATATATTGGGAAGTGAAGTCACATTAGTCACTAGTTTGCTGTGTTATGCCCACCTTAAATCACAATTAGTTCTACCTGCGTGATTCTTACAGACTATTAAACTCTAATCCTTTCATTACCAAGTACTCGACCCAGGTACTCCAGCTAGTCTGTTGCGTTAAGCCTACCCTTAATCCTAAAATATTTCTACTTTGCAACCCCCCCCAGACCATTAAATGCTAATCCCTTAATCACCAGGCACTTCGCTCCCAGGAATTAGCCTCAGCACTGTTTAACTGTGCAACTAACATATATCTATATTGTAATCGACACTTTATTTCAATATGGCTCAGAAAAGATGCAACGCGTATACATTACGACTAGCAGGTAATTTATTTATAGGTCGTTATCAGATCTTCAGGCTTTGTGTCCCAAGGTACAAATAAGAATAAAGACTTGAGGAGTAAGAGGAGAAGCTAACACGTGGTAAGAATAAGATTTCAGAACTAACAATTACTGTTGAGTCCCTGAAGGAATTAATCGAAAGTAGTATTGCAGCGAATGATTACTCACCTGACCTCACGCAGCTGGCTTCTCCCCATCATTCAGAAAATAATAATAATCCTTCCCAGGCAAATAAAGACTTCATGAGTGTGAGGCGAGGAACCAAGCTAAGGTGCCAAGGTCAAATAATTCAAACCACTATTTGCCACAAAGGTTCTAGATCTTGGGGTAGAAAAACGAACCTTAAAGTACCATGTTAATAGCAGATTCCATGATTCGTCAACAACTAATTGAGTAATGTGGACATGTAAGACACAGACGACGATAATATTGTTTTCTAGGTGGAGGCGTAGATGACGTCACAGCAAAGGTCAACCAGGTGTCAGAGGGAGCCACCCGTAAGTCACTCTTTGTGATCTGCACAAGTTCCAACGATGCTCGGAAGACACGATCCGATGGATAAATATTGTAGGTTTATTCAACTTTATAAAAATAAATCTTGCAATATTCTGATGTCAGGTGTGCTCCCCAGGATCGCAGCGGATTACATATTTTACAGTAAAGCTTTCAGCATTTCATAATCGCTGGAAATCTCTCTGCAGGGAATACGGAATCCAGTTTTACGACATGTAGATTGACTTCTAAAGTCAAACTGATCTGTTTAAGAGAGATGGTATCCACTTGCCAGCTATGGGGATGCTCGGTTCAGTAGGCTTCTTAATGCAGTTCGATTTCAGGACAATAAACGGTGCCCGTTCCCATGGCAACGCGCCGTTCACAGTAAGCGAGCTTATCACAGCCACACAATCTACATACGTCTCAAGAATCATGTTATCATTCACTCGCAACAATTAGAACTCCAATCACGACGGTAGAAAGGATTAGAAATAAAATTGAAATTATTAGTTCTAATACGAGTGCCCGAGAAATAACTTTGATGAACTGAGGTACTTATTAACTGCAGAAAATATCGATATCACAGCATTTACTGAAAAATTTATAGATACAGTAAGCATCGACCTATTGACCAGAGTGCCTTAAATTATTTGGTAAACATCGGATCAACAGAAAAGGTGACGTAGTTACTCTATATGTGGCAAGATGGTTTAATACAGTGGATATGACACTAAATGATTCATGCGTGGTACACTTAATTAAGCGTAACTGTGAATGCAAGCGATTTTGTAATTAATATCTCTGTTACCTACAGACCAGACCAAACCAAAACACAGGATTAAAAAATTGTACTGTGCCCTGTGACAAACGCTAGTACTGGGAGACTTCAATTTGTCCCATATTTTTTTTTTATTTATTTATTTATTTTTTTACATTAAAAGGGTACTGGCTTAGAGGTAAAACAAAAATAAGTAAAAAAAAATCCAGTAGAAAGTTTTGTGCAGCTAGGCCACGGGAGGGGGGGGAGGCATGCAGTTAACAGGTTTAGAAGAGCAGTCAGCATGAACATAGCGGTAGAAGATAGATAGAGATGCAACATTGCGGCGGTGACTTGAAGAATCAAGAAAGTCAGTTAGAGGAGGAGAGTTGATTAGGCGAAAAGCTTTAGACTCCACCCTGTTTAAAAGAGCTGTATGAGTTGAGCCCCCCCAGACATGTGAGCCATACTCCATACATGGACGGATAAGGCCCCTGTACAGAGCAAGCAGCTAAGAAGGAGAGAAAAATGGACGCAGACGCCATAGGACACCTAACTTCTTGGAAGCTGATTTAGCAAGAGTAGAGATATGAAATTGCCAGTTTAGATTTTTAGTAAAGGATAGACCGAGGGTGTTTAATGTGGAGGAGAGGGGAAGTTGAGTGTCATTGAAGAAGAGGGGATAGTTATCTGGAAGGTTATGTCGAGTAGATAGTTGTAGAAATTGAGTTTTTGCTCTGCCCCAATCAGAAACAAGTGAAAGATCAGAAGTTAAGCGTCCTATAGCATCTCGCCTTGAGTCATTTAATTGTTGTTGGGTTGGGCGTCTGTTGTACGACGTTGAAAAATGCAAGGTCGTGTCATCAGCATAGGAGTGGATAGGGCATTGAGTCAGATTTAGAAGATCATTGATGAATAATAGAAAGAGAGTGGGTGATAGGACAGAACCCTGAAGAACACCACTGTTGATAGTTTTAGGAGAAGAACAATGACCGTCCACTACAGCAGCAATAGACCGGTCGTAGAGGAAACTGGAGATGAAGGTACAGAGAGAAGGATAGAATCCGTAGGAGGGTAGTTTAGAAATTGAAGATTTATGCCATACTCTATCGAAGGCTTTCGATATGTCAAGGCCAACAGCAAAGGTTTCACCGAAGTCCCTAAAAGAGGATGACCAAGATTCAGTTAGGAAAGCAAGAAGATCACCAGTAGATCGGCCTTTACGGAAACCATACTGGCAATCAGAGAGAAGGTTGTGAGCTGATAGATGCCTCATTATCTTCTTGTTAAGGACAGACTGAAAGGCTTTAGAAAGCCAGGAAATCAAAGCTATTGGGCGGTAGTTAGAAGGATTGGAGCGGTCGCCTTTTTTAGGGACAGGTTGAATGTGAGCAAACTTCCAGCAAGACGGATAGGTAGAAGAAGAAGGACACAGACGAAAGAGTTTGAACAAGCAGTGAGCAAGTTCGGAAGCACAGTTTTTGAGAACAACAAGAGGGACTCCATTCGGACCGTAAGCGTTCCGAGAATCAAGGCCAGAGAGGGCCTGGAAAACGTCATAATAAAAAATTTTAATTTTAGGGATGAAGTAGTCAGAGGGTGGAGGAGTAGGAGGAATATGCCCAGTATCATCCAAAGTAGAGTTGGTAGCAAAGGTTTGAGCGAAGAGTTCAGCTTTAGAGAAAGAAGAGACAGCTGTGGGGCCATCTGGTTGAAGTAAAGGAGGGAAAGATGAAGAAGTAAAATTGTTAGAGATATTATTGGCTAGATGCCAGAAATCACGAGAAGAGTTAGAGTTGGAAAGACTTTCACATTTTCTATTGATGAAAGAGTTTTTAGTAAGTTGGAGAATAGATTTGGCATGATTACGGGCAGAAATATATAGGGCATGAGTTTCAGCAGATGGATGGCTACGGTACCGTTTGTGAGCCGCCTCTCTATCATTGACAGCACGAGAACAAGCAGAGTTAAACCAGGGCTTTTTAGCTTTAGTATTAGAGAAAGTATGAGGAATGTATAGCTCCATGCCAGAGATAATCACCTCTGTTATGCGCTCGGCACAAAGAGAAGGATCTCTGACATGGAAGCAATAATCATCCCAAGGAAAATCAGAATAGTACTGCCTCAGGTCCTCCCACTTAGCAGAGTTGAAATGCCAGAAGCACCTCTGCTTAGGCGGGTCCTGAGGCTGCACTGGAGTGATAGGACAGGTAACGGAAATAAGATTGTGATCGGAGGAGCCCAACGGAGAGGAAAGTTTAACAGAGTAAGCTGAAGGGTTGGAAGTTAGGAAAAGATCAAGAATGTTGGGCGTGTCTCCAAGGCGGTCAGGGATACGGGTAGGGAACTGCACTAGCTGCTCTAGGTCATGAAGGATAGCAAAGTTGAAGGTTTGTTCACCAGGTTGGTCAGTGAAAGAAGATGAAAGCCAAAGCTGGTGGTGAACATTGAAATCCCCTAAAATGGAGATCTCAGCATAAGGAAAGTGAGATAGGATGTACTCCACTTTGGAAGTCAAATAGTCAAAGAATTTTACATAGTCAGAGGAATTAGGTGAGAGATATAGAGCACAGATGAATTTAGTTAGAGAGTGACATTGAAGTCTTAGCCAGATGGTAGAAAATTCTGAAGATTCAAGATTGTGGGCACGAGAGCAAGTAATGTCGTTACGCACATATGCGCAAAAGCCAGCTTTGGATTGAAAATGAGGATAGAGAAAGTAGGAGGGAACAGAGAAGGGGCTGCTGTCAGTAGTCACAGACAACTGTGTTTCAGTTAGGAAGAGAAGATGAGGTTTAGTGGAGGAGAGATGGTGTTCCACAGATTGGAAATTAGATCTAAGGCCACGAATGTTGCAGAAATCGAGAGTAAAAGTATTAGAGGAAGTGTCAAGACACCCGAGGTCGTCAGCAGAGGGGCAGTCTGACCTGGGGACATTTGTGGTCCCCTCCCCAGATGGGGACTCCGAGGCTGGGTGTGGTGAAGCCATTTTTAAATTTTGATTTGAAGAGAGTGTAGAAATGTAAGGTGTAGTAATGTTATGTAGGTAGTAGAAGCTGTCTTTAGAGAGCAGGCTGCAGCTGCTCTCTTGTGTAAATGAGACATTAAGGGAACCGGGAAGAGAGGACACGGGGAATTACTCAGTCTGCGGCTGGTGTCTACTGGCAAACTCTTTCTGGCGTTGAATTAGAGTCATATATAATGCTAACATTCCTAGATATCTTTCTAAGCCAATTAGTATTAGAGGCAATACATGGAAACAATTTATTTGATTTTGTTATAGCCAGTCAGGATCACTTAATCAATAATGTTATTGTTGGTGAACATCTTGGATCACAAATACTGTGCACGATTGGATCAAAAACTGGCTAAGCAATACAATATAAAGGTCGTTATCAATGGAACAGCCTCTGATTGAGCACCAGTCACTAGTGGCGTCCCTCAGGATTCAGTTTTCGAGCCAGTGTTATTCATTATTTATATAAATGACTTAATAGCTTTATTGCAAAATTCGCATATTATACAAAAATTTGAAATTCGGTAATCTCAGGCAGCAACAGGCAAAGCCTCCAGGAAGATTTGCACAAAATCTCAGCATAGTCTGAAAGCTGAGAGACGCCTTTTAATGTTGACAAATGTCATATTCTTCAAGTGGGAACAAGAAACCAAAAGTATAAGCATGAAATATGCGAACTCGAAAGCGTATAAAGTGTCAAGGATCTCGCTGTTACGATTGCGTCGAATCTTAAATTTTCACAGAATAGCATAAGACGCTGCAGGTAAAGCTAACAGACTAATGGGCTTTATAGAGAAAAAAAAATTTCCTACAAGAAAATAAGAATTTTATCCCTGTATATAGTTTTAGTCAGACCCCACTTGGAGTATGCATAGGCTCACTAAGATGATCTTGTCCTTACGTAACAAACCTTACGAAACGAGGCTGGCGCAACTATACCTATCGACTCACAAAAAACGATGTCTCTGTGGATAACTAATAGTGTTTCATAGTTTTCAAAATATTTATTTAGAGTACTGTGTACAAGTTTGGTCACCTTATTACAAATAAAGGATATCGAAAAACTAGAGAGAATACAACATAGAGTAACCAAAATTATACCAAGACTACGCAACAAACCATAAGAGGAACGCCTTGAAGAACTAAACTTATTTCTTTTAACAAATTACAGGCTAAGAGAAGACTCAATAGCAGTTTTAAAAAATTTCCAAGATTCACAAACGTAATCCTAGACGCTTATTTCACAGAGGACCGTTCTAACCACTAGAAACAACGAATTCAAAGTAACTGGGAAACACTTTGAAACAAACGAAACCAAACACTTTTTTTTTTAATGCTGTTGTCAATGTTTGGAATGTCTTACCCTCGAACGTCAACTCTGATACCGTCGAAACTTAAACGTCTAATAATGACTTCACATAAAATTCCCAGCTGGCACTGGTCGTTTCAGACTAATTATACGTTTTGATTTCTGGAGCGTCTGTTCTTAAAACTCACGTCTCACTGTCCTCTAAAGTTCCATGTAGTTTTTCAATACAACATGGTGTCGCTTCTTTTCCGGCTGGCTTCGGCTGAAGGGATGGGGGAATGGGAGGAGCCTACTACTGTTCTAACCTTTCTTTAATTAAAATAGTTAGCGTAGACTTGTGAAATCAAACAGCCAAGTAAGGGATTTATAGGTCTGTTGCTGTTTGTATTAATTTGAAATCCTTTGTTATCCTTTGAGTCACGAATATTGATGCGTATTAGTTGTTTCAATTGATGACTATCACGAACAATTAAGGTTTTGTGATTTTTTTTTTTTCTCTCTCTCTCTCTCTCTCTCTCTCTCTCTCTCTCTCTCTTTCTCTCTCTCTCTCTCTCTCTCTCTCTCTCTCTCTCTCTCTCTCTCTCTCTCTCTCTCTCTCTCTCTCTCTCTCTCTCTCTCTCTCTCTCTCTCTCTCTCTCTCTCTCTCTTCTCTCCTTCGTTCTTTTTTTTAAGAACCAACGGCGTAAAACTAAGATGTAGACAAATTTAACTAGACTGCACCAAATACAACTTTACTAATAGCATCGTTAGGGAGTGAAATAGACTCTTGCCTGCCATGGTGAAGTGTAAAACAATACATTCGTTTAAAAACAAACTTGACCACCATCTCCTCCAGCAAGGTCTCAGATAGGGCAATGGGATCTAGCGTCCTGCTGCCTGTTTGACTGTTTGACTGTTTGACTTCTGATTAAATGTATTCTTAACGAAGCTTCTCTATTGCGTTGCCTTTTAAGATGTTTTCTACTCTAGGATAAGGACAGACCACCTAGTTTTGACCCAAGGGTCTGTGTGGTCTGAATTTTTATGTAATTCTCTCTCTTTCTCTCTCTCTCTCTCTCTCTCTC
>JAPQNM010000018.1:20108860-20121360 GCA_029783475.1 Metacarcinus magister
TATATATATATATATATATATATATATATACATATATATGTATATATAAAAATATATATATATATATACATATATATATTTATATATATATATATATATATATATATATATATATATATATATATACATATATATATATATATATATATATATATATATATATATATATATACATATATATATATATATATATATATATATATATATATATATGTATATATATGGATTAATAAATATATAAATAAACAATATATATATAAATATATATATATATATATATATATATATATATATATATATATATATGAATAAACACACACACCCACCCCCCACCCCCCCCCACCCCATCCCACCCAACCCCACCCCACCCGACCCACCCACCCACCCACCCACACACCCACACACACACACACACACACACACACATGGAACTACGCACGCACGCACACAGGTATAAACACAGTGTTTATTCACTAGTACTGCCACGGGTACTTATTCATTTATTCTACTTTAATCTATATTTTCAACGATTTCGCGGAATGTTTGTGCAAAGCAAGCATTAGTATTTCGTAAAACGTGCATTCCATTATTTCGAATCGTGAAGTTTTACTGTAGTAAGGACGCTGTCGCTGTTGTGTAGTAGACTTTGTGCGTGTTTTTCGTTTTGGAATCTGAGAGAAAATGGCTCAGTGAATGCTCGGTATACGTTCAGGTTTGGTGTATTACCTCACGTGTACTGTGAACTAATTATATATTCATATCATTATATAATACATTGATCAACAACGGAGTTACTTACGCTCTTAGCCGCATTTGGTATATTATCGCAAGTTTTCTATGGTGGAAGAATATAGACAACATTCAGGACGCACTTGATGTCCGCGTCTCTTCTCAGTCTCCGCGGAGGCATTCAGATAGTTTCTGATGTGGCGAAGGGTCGGGAGTGGGAGGGGAAGCTTTTGAAGCAGGATTTTCCTCTCCTCTTGAACTAACAATGATAGAAGGTCTCTTCGATGACTCACTGGTTCTATGAATTGAATGTTCTGAAAGAAGATCGAGTCTAGTGGGCAGTTTTTGCTGGGTGGTCTAAAACAGAGTGGCTCTTGAAGATGAAAAGGTATCAAGTGACCTCATTGTAAAAGGCTATTGCACGGTGACAAATCCGTTTCGCTGGTGACGTACTTACCTCCAGAGAATAGACGGACAAAACCTGTACAATCCACAAAAAAAAAAAAAAAAAAAAAAAAAAATCGTCAAAGATTTTTTTTTCTAGTTACGTTCAGCAGAAAGTACGTTTGTGCCCTGTCTGCCGAGACAACACTTCAACGATCGATCACCACGATGGTAAAGAAACTAAATAACAGAATTTCCACAGATAATATGTATATGATATAGTGTACATCCAATTTTCTTCAAGAAACTGCACATACTTGTACCAAAACCACGTTCTTTTTTACATCATGGGACCTGATGAAAGGCAAACTATTTATTGAGGCATTCCACTAAGCCTGTGTGCCACCTGGTGGCAGTCCGTAAAACTCTCCCACATACGTGAACTACGGGTGTGAAGGTTATAACTACCAATATTTGACGTTAGTGTATCCATATCCAGTTGAAGCTGAGTATTATGTTCAACATGTTCTAACAAATCTAAGAATTCTGAAATATTCATGACCTTATAAAGAAGATGGATAAGGAGAAATAGTATTCAAAAGTATATTTTACTATGTTCTATCAGGTGTTTTCTAGGTTAACATAAAAAAAAAGTTTGTATGGAAATGTTGCTTTCATGTATGAATAAAAATGGTAAAACCACTTGAATAAGTGTGGTAAGGTTTCCATTTTCTAAAGCAATGATGAAAAATACAGATCATTTCGCCATTCTTCATTATCATTCGGTGCTCGGCTCCGCCACACGTGCAATGAAAACTAACAAGAGACAAGCGACAAGCGTGCCGCAGATGGACTAACTGGGCACGTTTATTTGCCAGTAAGCACAATTAGCAAAACAACGACCTTTATTTGCGCTTTGTCTGACAGCAATTTACTTTCAACTTTCAACCCAGACAAATGCATCATTCATGGGACATGTTTCCTTGCTATTGATGCTGGCGTTGCGTTTGAAAAAAAGACGAAATCTTCCTCACTTAGTTGGTTTACAGGTGTTTCCTTTAATTCAGGAAAATTTGTTGTACATGGCTCTACCAGCGAGTTCAAAAGCATCATCAAAGTTGTGCAAAAAAACATTTTATAGTGTATGTATATATACATATATATATATATATATATATATATATATATATATATATATATATATATAATATATATATATATATATATATATATATATATATATATATATATAAATATATATATATATATATATATATATATATAAATATTTATGTATATATATATATATATATATATATATATATATATATATATATATACATTTATATATATATATATATATATATATATATACATTTATATATATATATATATATATATATATATATATATATATATATATATATACATTTATATATATATATATATATATATATATATATATATATACATATATATATATATATATATATATATATATATATATATATATATATATATATGTTTTTTTTATACACACATATATATATATATATATATATATATATATATATATATATATATATATATATATATATATTTATTATACATCAATAGGGTACTGGCCAAGGGAAAACAAAAACGTTAAAAATATCCCGCTTGTCGCCAGACCCTGCACAGAGGACAGTAGGAGGAATAAATTAAGGGGTGGATTTCGTATAACATTAGAGGTGTCTTGACACTCCTCTTTTGAAAGAGTTTAAGTCATAGGCATGTGGAAAAACAGACAAAGGAAAAGAGTTCCAGAGTACTCATTTTATTATTGTGCTGCACCAATTGCATTGAATTTTTATTGAATAGAAAATTGTAAGAAGCTAATGGCATGGAGAACATTGTTCCTCTTTCATTGATATTTCCTGCTTTTTCCTAATAGCACTTACATACTAATAACATGAATCTTAAAAACATTTGCACAATTTTGTGATTTGGAAAAAAACTACATAAAAGCACGTAGAAAGAATAGCTGAAATTCACAAAACTTTTATCTAGGATGCATCAACACTGAGTGCAATGGTTAATTGTTAATATATCATTCCTTTCGTGTGAGAGGAAGGCGAATGAAGGCTCTGGAATGGCTATGTTTTCCTATAAATGTGTAAGATACTTAATTTTATATACACATCTTTATGTTAATTTGTATCAATATGTGACAAACCCTCAGGAATTTATCCGGATATAAAAAACAGATTAAGTCAGGTTAAGGTTGTATGGATCTGAGTGCATAACTACCAACAAATTACGTTTGGGTTTAATGCATTGGATGGTGATAAGATCGGTTTAGTTTCTACAAATGTATGTAAATTTTGTATAAAGGTAAACAATACAAAAATCTCGTTGATGCAAGTGTGATTTACGGGACTAATAACACAACATGCAATTTGAAGAAAAAGAACTTATTCATTATACAAAGCTGCTACTGACGAGACTGAAATGAAAAAAAAAATCACAAACAACAACTGCCAGCCTATTAAAGAAACACCTCGTGGATACCTTTAGCAGTGGTGACACAGTCATGTCAAGTGCCACCAAGGTCCCAAGGGCAGGTGTGAGGCCAGTCTTTCCTCCCAGGTGTTTGTCGAGGCACCAGACGAAAATACAGTGTCAGGCTGGTGATTACACTGGTATTTGAGAGGGTGTTGAATCTATATTCGAGGATATACATTTGTTATTATCCTGTAGTATCTTCTACGTATATTTAGCACAAACTATTTCGCACTAACGTTAGCTGAGTCACAATATATAAATATGTAAATAAATAGTTGAATAAACAAATAAGTAAATGAATACATAAGTAAACAAAGAAGTCATCTTAATCGCTGCTTCCTAAAAAAAGGATGTATAGTGAATGAATTCTAAAAGGGATAAGGCTAATCAATTTCCAGAAGTGTTTTGATACTCCTTTCTCAAAAAAAATTCAAGTCGTAAGAGCTAAGTCGTCGATACTAAAATTTGATGACCAGTAAAATCTATACTACGGGCGAGCAGCTTCCATTACAAGTCAGGTTAGCTTTCCTTCTTTAAAGATTAACTGGTAAAGTTTGGTCAATGTTTTCTTTTTTTCTTTTTTTGCTGCCTGCCATGATAATTCAGTATTAGGGTTATCATAAATCACAAACGTCTTTCATCAAACAACACACATTTATGATAAACAGATCACAGCAACAACACGGTCACTGTTACTTTCGTCCATTCGGGTGATGCTCAACTTGACAAATGACCTTAACTGCGGTCAGAATGGATCGTTCAATTTCCAGTTCTTCGTGCACCATCAAGGCACGTGATGGTCTCCACTCCGCTGCTCAGTCGTTTTTCACTCTCGTTAGCCAGACGAACCTTGACTTTTACATCATGAATTGTCATTATTCACCGCTCTGTTCTCTCATTTGCTCACACATGACTTTTGCTTCCAATGGTGATTCAGACATTACAATTACATTTTGCTTCTCCTCTTTGTTCAGCACCTTTTCTCTGCTGCTCAGTCATTGTGAAGACCTACAATTTGCCTCACTTAACATTATGGTCGACCTACCGCTGCGAGTATTGACTTTTTCCCTTAATTTGTGTACCTGTATGCAACAATTTCCTCTCGTTTGCTATACGGTCCGTTATTCCAATATTCTCCCTTTTACGTGTTCCTTTAGTTTTTATGCGACAATTCTTCCCTGGGCCGCGAGGACAGGCAACGCTCCATCTACGTCACAGTGGGCGAAATAGATATAATAGATTTTTATCCTTCAGAATATAAGTGACTCATAATCTTGTCGAAGAAATCTTAACGTGAGCAGCGTTTGGGAGCTACAAATGAAAATAAAGTGAACAAATTATAGGGGAAATAGGAAAGATTATCATTTCTAATATAACTATTGACTCCTCCCTCTCCCCTCTCTCTTTTGATCTTTCTTCCAAGATGGCCATAATCGATGGCCACAAATGGACCAAAGTGGATGAGTCTGCGTCCCCCACGTCTGTGCTGCGGACCTGTTAGCTGGCTTAGTGCTTATACAGTCTTATTACCAGTATGAGTCCCGTGTTACCTTCAATGTTTCTTCCTGCAGGTTAAATAGGGACCATATGATTTCAAACAAAACAGTAAGGATAAAACTCAAAGTCTGACTAGAACACACGAGCTTTCCTACCCCGCCACCGTCTCTTTCTTTGTGAGTTCAGTCCCTGTGGCGGTTCGTCGACCTCTATGCAGCATAAATTACTAATCTCTGGCAAACTCCAGCCATCTGATACTGGCCACGTCCGCTCAACGTCGCCGCAGGAAAATGCAGCCCACGCGACGCCGGTAATGGAAGGGAAATATAGGAAGCTGTATGTGGTGTCACACAAGGAAGAAAATAAATGTCTTGAAAGGCTTATGGTGTGAGTAACAATGACGTGAAAGGAAAGGAATGTTCTGATATAAAGGACATCGTAGATTCTATTCTATTTTAGTAAAATGCAGGATGTATAGGATGTGCAAAAAAAATATACATCGTAAAATGAGAGAACACAACACAAAAAGATAGAATGAATTAAGGAAACAAGGCGTGATAAATGTAAAAGAAAAAAGAAAGACAAAAAGCAATGAAAATGCTCCCAAAAAATTGAGTGGCATAAAAGATGAAACAGATACCTGAAAAAAAGAATAAAAGGAAAAACTGCATTGCACATAAAAGTGCAAATGATATCACTGATAGTAAAAAATGCGTCATAAAACTGTAAAATATTCAGCAGAGGTGGGGGGGTGGACGCTAGCTGAGAGAGAGAGAGAGAGAGAGAGAGAGAGAGAGAGAGAGAGAGAGAGAGAGAGAGAGAGAGAGAGAGAGAGAGAGAGAGAGAGAGAGAGAGAGAAAATCAAAATCAGAATCAGAATGCTTTATTCCATTAATGTACAATGGCTTTTCTCTTATCTATTAAAAGATTATATATATACATGGTGAAATATAGTTACATGGTGGAATGTAGATTACTTATAATAAAATATAATACATACGTATACATAATAAAGAATAGTGTATATGATATTTAAAATTTTTAGCAAAAGCCACCTTGAAGGACGTGAATAGTTAAGGCTTTTTTGAAACTCTTGAGTGACGGGAGTTCTTTTATATTAGAAGGGAGCTTGTTCCATGCTCTCGGTCCGCTTACTAGTAAAGAACGGGCACCATTGTCTGTTTTCACTCTTGGGATAAATAGGTCTCGATTTTGTCGCGTTCTACAGTCATTTATCTGTGTTACAAATGGTAAATGTAATAGCCACTCAGGATAGTGCTTATGGGTCACTTTGTATACCATCATACATTGATCAAATTTCACTTTTTCTTTCATCTTTATCCACTTAAGTTGTTCAATCACAGGAGTCGCACGGTCGCGTCTTTTGTAACCCCCAGCAGCAACCTTGGCAGCGAAGTTGATGCCGTAATTAATTAGACTTAACACTAGTGTATGGATGAAAATCACTCTGGTGTCCTTGTCAAAAAAATCTTTCACTCTATTTACAAACATTAAGATTCCTGTTACTTTCTTAGTGAGTTGGTGTATGTGTGTGTCGAAGGTCATATATCTGTCAAAGTAAACACCCAATATTTTGACATGCTTGGTTATTTTTATGTAAGTTCCGTCAAAGTTGATGGTCATATCGTCTGGTATGTTTGATAATAATTGGCGTGTTCCAATAAATATAAACTGAGTCTTGTTAGAATTCAACGCAAGACCACTTTTTAGGAAGTAAGTCTTGGCATTCGACAGCGTTACTTTAGCTCTGTTGATTAGTTGATTTATGTTATTGATATTGACACTGTGGATAAACTGTGTAGAGAGAGAGAGAGAGAGAGAGAGAGAGAGAGAGAGAGAGAGAGAGAGAGAGAGAGAGAGAGAGAGAGAGAGAGAGAGAGAGAGAGAGAGAGGAGAGAGAGAGAGAGAGAGAGAGAGAGAGAGAGAGAGAGAGAGAGAGAGAGAGAGAGAGAGAGAGAGAGAGAGAGAGAGAGAGAGAGAGAGAGAGAGAGAGAGAGAGAGAGAGAGAGAGAGAGAGAGAGAGAGAGAGAGAGAGAGAGAGAGAGAGAGAGAGAGAGAGAGAGAGAGAGAGAGAGAGAGAGAGAGAGAGAGAGAGAGAGAGAGAGAGAGAGAGAGAGAGAGAGGAGAGAGAGAGAGAGAGAGAGAGAGAGAGAGAGAGAGAGAGAGAGAGAGAGAGGAGAGAGAGAGAGAGAGAGAGAGAGAGAGAGAGAGAGAGAGAGAGAGAGAGAGAGAGAGAGAGAGAGAGAGAGAGAGAGAGAGAGAGAGAGAGAGAGGAGAGAGAGAGAGAGAGAGAGAGAGAGAGAGAGAGAGAGAGAGAGAGAGAGAGAGAGAGAGAGAGAGGAGAGAGAGAGAGAGAGAGAGAGAGGAGAGAGAGAGAGAGAGAGAGAGAGAGAGAGAGAGAGAGAGAGAGAGAGAGGAGAGAGAGAGAGAGAGAGAGAGAGAGAGAGAGAGAGAGAGAGAGAGAGAGAGAGAGAGCGTTCTACATGCAGTTTGAGGCTGGGTGGAAGCTGCCGGTGATCGCACGCAATCCCACCAGATTAAAGCAGAGCATAATGACTTCCTATTTTTATAATCGCTTGTCGCGCTTCTAAAACTCTGCGGTGAGACGAAAATCCCTTATATTGGACGGCTGGAGGCTTTGTTATTTTCATACATACTGATTTGCTTGCCCTGTCAACCCAGCGTGTCCATAATGATGAATACGAGTGTGTACGTATGCTTGTGTTTTCTTAGTTAGGGTATTATAACAGGAGTGAGTGAAGCGCGAGGACCTGTTTCTAACACTATTTTATCGTACAAGTTTTAAAACTAGTATATATTTCTCACACGTGCACTCACCTAGAGTAAATGTTTGCGTGAGTTTGTATCTCTACTTGAAAATGAACTATATGTTGGTATATCTTTCTTTCCTTATTTCTCCCATTTCTCGGCTCCAGTTTACACAGCGGTGGGAGTTCGCTTTCAGTGCTTTACAGTTTCCTTTGTAATACTCTGTCTCTAATTGGGTCACATGTAATCATAAACTTGGAATATTTAAGCATAACATAACCAATCTTGCCAAAGGGAGAGTTGCATGCGTGTTCTACATTCATTATCCTTTCTGGTGTACAGCAGGTCGAGTGCAGATGGTTGAGTTTTACCCAGTTCTTGAGTATTCTCCGCAAAAAGATCATATGAAAATTGTCATATGAGTGTGTGTGTGTGTGTGTGTGTGTGTGTGTGTGTGTGTGTGTGTGTGTGTGTGTGTGTGTGTGTGTGTGTGTGTGTGTGTGTGTGTGTGTGTGTGTGTGTGTGTGTATATGTGTGTGTGTGTGTGTGTGTGTGTGTGTGTGTGTGTGTGTGTGTGTGTGTGTGTGTGTGTGTGTGTGTGTGTGTGTGTGTGTGTGTGTGTGTGTATGTGTGTGTGTGTAAGAGTACGGAGCCTTAAAAAGTTTTAGAGGAAGGAGCCAACGTTGACATCACTGTAAATAGTAAATGGTGGCGGTGCCTTGCGAATGTCATAGTGTGGGTGGAGCGTGGGTGTGGTGCGGATGTGAGGGACGGTGACTTGGTGAAAGGGCGATAGTGTGACATAATGGGCGTGAGAGATGGATTGGCGAGGCAAGGGCGTGGCGGGGCGTGGCGGGGATGGAAATAAAAGAATGACACTGGTCGCGTTCCTCCTCCTGGTGGATAACGCACGCTTTTGTCCGACCATTACATGCCCAAAGAAGGACACACACACACACACACACACACACACACACACACACACACACACACACACACACACACACACACACACACACACACACACACACACACACACACACACACACACACACACACACAAATGTGCAATTGTGAACAACCATCATGATTGTGTTGCTGTGCTGAGATCAGGAACAACACTCTAAATGCGTACAAAAAAACGTTAAAAAATCAATTTACTTTAACTGTTATGATCTTTTCCGTCTAATACATGACACTGAACTATGTATATTCGTAACATTTTTTAACACAACTCTACGTCTAAAGTTTTGGGATAACAGTCAACAATATATTTGCTAAGATATAAACTATCTTATTTTACTTTTCATTTTGCATTAATTAAGAAAAGTTTATATAACTTTCTGATACAACATGAAATTAAATAAAGGAAAGAAAAGAAAGCATGGTGAGAATCGCTTATAACCTTTATTCGTGGTCATTCTGGCGAAGCATTGTTCCCACAATTACCAAACTGGCCTGAGACTGAGTTGCAGTAACAATAAAGATACTGTCTCATCCCTGGCCGCGATCCACCCATCCTAGAATTTGTATAATATCTACAGAGATGACACATAACCTACTTGAATCTAATAACTCATGAGAGATAACCTTCCTCGATCATCAACAGATGTGAGATAAATCACGACGTCTTTACGTTGCAGAAAAATAACACTGACAGCCACATGTACATTTAAAGATTTCATTCACTTCAAATGTTTGGAAACAGCCTCAATTCACTGAATGAAACACTGTTGGTAACCAAGGCTACCTCTACAGCTGCAGGAAAAGCCAACAAACCAAATGATGGCGTAACAAATATCGCCGCGAATGCCAAGGGATTTACTCTCGTATTCTGAAAAATCATCGACGAGAGTAGATTGCAACAGTATTATATTTACTTACATGTTGAAAATGAACTCGATAAGTGGATTGTTTGCATTGGAATATTTACACATGATGTAAAAAAGGCAAATAAGAGGCCGAGAAAAAACCAATGAGTTACATTAATGCAGGTTTGTGGAAATGCGAGAATAATAACGATGAATTTCAAATAAAAAAAGACAAGGCGCCCATTTCCTGGAAGTGTGCCGTGCCTACACAACGCAGAATTACAGTGAAAGTAAAGATCGCTCTCAAGTACACTCACACACCGGGCACAAAAAAGCCACTCATGTAGCCAGAAAGAGCCACTCGTCGGCGAGGTGGTGTCCGAGCAGACTTTCACTCAGGTTTTGTTTTTACCTGCAATCACACAGGTTTTGAGGTACCAGTGTTACACAGAAATGGCTGACTGACTGACACTGCATGAATGAATGAATCATTGACAATAATGATAATGATTGAATAATAATAATGATAATGATAGTAATAATAATAATAATAATAACAATAATAACAATAATAATAATAATAAAAATAATAATAATAATAATAATAATAATAATCGTAATGATAGTAATAATAATAATAATAATAATAATAATAATAATAATAATAATATTAATAATAATAATAATAATAATAATAACAATAATAATAATAATATCGATAATAATAATAATAATAATAATAATAATAATAATAATAATAGTAATAATAATAATAGTAATAATAATAATAGTAATAATAAAATACTGAAAAAATAGCAATAGTAATAATGATAATAATAATAATAATAATAATAATAATAATAATAAAATACTACTACTACTACTACTACTACTACTACTACTACTACTACTACTACTACTACTACTACTACTACTACTACTACTATTGCTACTACTACTACTACTACTACTACTACTACTACTATTACTACTACTACTACTACTTCTACTACTACTACTACTACTACTACTACTACTACTATTACTACTATTACAACTATTACACCTATTACAAATACTACTACTATTACTACTACTACTGGTACTACTACTACTACTACTACTGCTGCTGCTACTGCTGCTGCTGCTACTGCTGCTACTACTACTATTACTACTACTAATAATAATAAAACTACTACTACTACTACTACTTTTAATTCTACTACATATTAAAAGATACCTCCACCCTGCGTTTATTTCAAAGGGCTCCACGAATTGGAGGTCATCAGCCCCAACTCTGGTCGCTAATGACTGTGGCATCCAACCATAATATTCCTAACCCTAAGAATGTATTAAAATTAACATATATCTATACTAACTATCTACCCCAAAATTTACGTCCTTACTCTATCTCTAACCTATCTACCCTCATCCTACTCTCTACCACTGTGGCCTCGCAATCGAGGTCACTTATGTCCGTGTTGGAGGGAGTGGAATGTCTCGTACCCCTGAGACACAGGAGGGCAGACCGGAGCAGGGAGAAGGAGAGGCGACACCTCATCCAGGCGGCGACGGAGCTCCTTGGCTGGTGCTTCTTTGATGACATCAAGTCAGCTAGTCTTGAGTAGAAGCTCCTAGCCTTGGGGCCCATGCCGCCAGATGTGGTGAAGACCAGGGGCGTGAAGGTACCATGGTCGACTTGCAGGATCCTCTCACCGTAGGCCCTTGTCTTCTCCTGCTCGTTCCTTTGGTGGACAGCCTCGAGGGAGAGCTCGCAATGGGAGGCGGCCATCGGGTCGAAGATCCGGATGTCCAAAAAGGCCCGCTGCCCTCTGGTCCAGAATCCCCGAGCACCGATGTCCACGCGAGCCTCAGGGGCGGTGTTGGCTGTCCTGTACCGCAGGTGTTCCCCATCTAGAGGCAGAAGAGTTGGTTCGGTGGAGACGTCATGGCACACCTCCCTGAGCATGCTGGCTGTCAGGTCCCTCACCTCGTCGTGCCTGATACACACGAATCCCCCCTTTTTGCACGTCATGGTGTGGTCGACGTTGTTGGGGGAACCACACACACAGGTGTTAGGGAGTCCTTCCACTGGCCAGCCATACCTCAGAGCAACGGCATCGACAAATTCTTGTTTGTTGAGGTTGAAGCCCTTTGCTCTGATTGGTAGTGATGCTAGCCAGTTGGACGCTCCCGTCTCCTGTGCGATGTGGATTTTTCTCACGGTATCTGGAGGCAGGATGGTCAAAAGGTGCTCAAGGCTGGTCTTCTGCCCTTGTTGCCTGTCTCGTGAGATTCGTTTCTTTTGCTCAGCGATCGCACTTTGGACAATTTCACCATGTGCGTCCTGAGCAATGATCATATCCGTGAGGGACCTGGTAAGGTTGATGGAGTTGAGGTTCTCTACCACAGCCAACTTCTCCGGAGAGGTGATTCCCATCCTTGGAGGGAGTTCGAGCAACGCCCTCTCGTCATTCCCCAGGCCGGGAGATCTCAGTAACTCTGGTAGGAAGGTGTTCTTTATAGACTACTACTACTACTACTACTACTACTACTACTACTACTACTACTAGTACTACTACTACTACTACCACTAATACTAATGGTAATAATGATAATAATAAATAATAATCATAATAATAACAATAATGATAATAACAATAATAACAATAATAGTAATATCAATAATAATAATAAAAATAATAATAACGATAATAATGATAATACTACTACTACTATAATAAT
>JAPQNM010000018.1:20142220-20147220 GCA_029783475.1 Metacarcinus magister
ATTAGATGAAAAAAAGGCAATAGGATCAGATGGAGTATCAGGACACATCTTGAAGGAGTGTAGATAAGAAATGGCTGATCCAATTCATGACATGATTAAGTGTTCTCTCAAAACAGGAAAAGTCTCTAAAGAATGGAAAAGAGTTGATATAATGCCTATTTTTTCAAATGAAAATAAAGAAGAACCACTTGATTATAAACCAGTGTCTTTGCCCAGCATAGTATGCATGATATGTGATAAAGTCATCAAGAAACAATGGACCGATTATTTAGTAAGAGAAGGAATAATATCAATTAGACAATTTGGATTCAGAACAGGAAAGTCATGTGTCACCAATCTATCAAATTTTTACTCAAGAATGATAGATATAACAAAAGAAAGTGATGGATGGGTGGATTGCATATATTTAGATTTAAAAAAAGCATTCAATAAGGTTCCACCCAGGAGATTACTTTGGGAATTGGAATACATTGGAGGATTGAAAGGAACATTAAGAAACTGGATGAAAGACTACTTGAAAGGAAGGGAAATAAGAACAGTAATAAAGAATGACCAATCAGAATGGAGGGAAGTGAAAAGTGGAGTACCACAGTGATCAGTTTTGGCACCGATAATGTGTTTAATATATGTAAATGATATGACAGAAGGAGTAAGCAGTTACATAAGTCTGTTTGCATATTATTCAAAATTACCAAGAAAGATAAGAAACCACATGGATTGCGAAGAGCTACAGAACGACATAAACAAGATATATGAATGGAGCAAGACATGATAAATGGAATTTAATGCAAAAAAATACCACGTATTGGAAATGGGAAAGAATGCAATGAGACCCTCATGGACGTATACATTAGGACAAAGTATTATATCAATAGATAAAGAAGAGAACAGTTTGGGAGTGTTAATAGTACAAGATAACTTATTACCAGAGAAACACAAGGATCAAATATTTGGTGACACATTCATAAAGTTATGAAAAATATGGATGGCTTTTCACATTCTAGATAAGAATATGATGAGAAAAATTATAACTTCAATGATTAGACCAAAACTGGAATATGCAGAAGTAATATGTTCCCCTCACATGAAAAAAAAATGTGTTGAAATTAGAAAGAATACAGAGAATTGCAACTAAGATGGTGCCATAATTGAAAGAGCTCACATACGAGGAAAGATTAAAAGAAATGCAACTAAGCACACTAGAAGAAAGAAGAGACTTAATTACAATATATAAATTGATGAACAACCTGAAAGCAATATATAGAAAAGATCTACTATTGAGAAGAAAAGGAGAGACTGAAAACTAAAGGGGACACAAGAAAAAATTGGTGAAAGGATTTTACTTAAATGACACAAAAAGTACAGTTTCCCCCCCAAAAGTATAAGGTAAAGGGGGGGCACACGCACACGCACACGCACACGCACACACACACATACACACACACACACACACACACACACACACACACACACCGTGCCCGCCTGCTCGCGGCAGCCGAGCCTCATAGCGGAGCCTGGCTAGACGCCCTGCCAGTGTTGAGCCTCGGCCTCCTCCTGCCAGACGATGCCGTCCGCGCCGGAGTCGCCCTCCGACTCGGCACGCAGGTCTGCATACCGCACCGTTGCAGATGCGGCGCTATGGCGGATAACCTCATCCACCACCAGCTATCCTGCCACCGCGACCCGGGCCGATTACCACGCCACGCCGCCCTCAACGACGTGATCCGCCGTGACTTGGCTGCTGCTGAGGTACCAGCGTTCCTTGAACCACGGGGCCTGGACCGGGGCGACGGACGGAAACAGGACGGGGTGACTCTATATCCCTTCAGTGGAGGCTGCTGTGGGACGTGACATGCACCAACACCTTCGCCAACACGCACGTCATGAACTGCGCCGTCAAACCTGGAGCCGCTGCCCAAGCAGCCGAACAGCGCAAACTGCAGCGCTACGCGCCATTCTCAACACGCTACCGCTTCGAGCCGCTGGCAGTCGAGACGACGGGAGTGCTGGGCCCAGCGTTTCAAAAGATCCTGCAGGAGCTGGGAAGGCGGATCACGGCAGAGACGGGAGATACACGGGAGACCTGCTGGCTGCGACAGAGAATCAGCCTGGCAGTGGTGCGAGGCAATGCGGCCGCCATCACCAACCATCGTCAAACACTGGCCCCCGACGCTCCATACACACACACACACACACACACACACACACACACACACACACACACACACACACACACACACACACACACACACACACATAGACACACAAAAGACTCTATTTTCCCTACCCTAGTAGGCTGAACGTCACAGCGGCCTGCGGAAAGGCCGGGGCAGGCTGCCATCACCAAAGAAATACATATTGGTGGAGACGTCACGCACAAACACACACACACACACACACACACACACACACACACACACACACGCGCGCGCGCGCGCGCTCGATACTCGTAAACAATATACTAACATAACGCACACAATTAAACATTCACTTGACACACAAAAGGAGACATAAAATGCTACTGCATTACAACAAATGCACGATTCCACAATCAGCAACACCCAAAAACACACACCAGTGCCCAACACCATACCCAGAAGCCTCATGTTTAACACCCACCAGCTTCCAGCACCACCTTGTTACATACCATAAGGATTGGAAAAGTGTGCAAATTTCGATTCAATGATTGAAAATTCAATATAAGTAAAACTAAGGAAGTTGCAGCGAGTTTAAGTAAAATATGTGAGAAAAAATGTTTAAGCAATTATCAATTATCTTAATATTTAACCACCTAACATTTATATCAGTACTTGTTACATACTATACGGATTGGAAATGGGTGCAAATATTGAATCAGTGATTGAAAATTCAATACGAGTAAAACTAACGGAGTTACAGCGAATTTAAATAAACAATGTATGAACATTTTTTTATGTACTATTTAATTTTCCTTCAATTATCTTAATATAGGTGTAGTCTTACTGTAACTATTTTATGCTCACAACATGCATCAATGTATCACAAACACGAAAGTAGAACCAGTTTTCCTTAATATCATCTGGTAGTTTGGTAATATTAGGTAAGATTATAACATTTCAATGCACTGAAAACCTGAAAATCAGCCTACCTTATAGACGTCAACATTTCGAGACCCAGGCCAGTATATTTCGGAGGCCCCGCTCTGGTCTCCCAGTCCCGCTGGCCGTCGTGGTGCTGCCTCAGCCGTGCCGTGGCAGGGCAGGACAGCAGGTAGTGGTGCAGTGGGTGCCGGATCAGGTGGCCACAGTGTTCACACTGTCTACCTTCGAAGCCATTGTATAGCGCCTCCAGGGTGCAGTAACCCAGCCGAAGGCGGTGCAGCAGGACTTCGTCTGCCCTGGACATCTGTCGGTGGGGGCGGAGCGGCTGGTAGGCTGTGGCTCGGGTGTACCAGGCCACCTGCCTCGAGCACCTTTCCAGCTGCCGGTGTTGCTCCTCGGCGCTGCAGATGACTGCACGTCTGGCCAGTACCTTGGCCTGCTGCAGGCTGGACAGGACGGTGCACGTCACCGAGGGCTTCCTGGTGGCTTCACGGGCAGCTTTGATGGCCACCTCGTTTCCACGAAGGCCAAAGTGTCTTGGCACCAAGTTGAATCGTACGCGGCGCCCCCTGTGCGGTGAGGGACTGGATGTGGGCCAGGATGTTAGTGGTGAGCCGCACGTTGTGTTCTTGGGGACGGTGCTGCTACAGGACTTGCAAGGCAGACTTAGAATCAATGTGGATGACAACTCCGACTGTCGTGGTTGGGATCGGTAGGTAGAGGATGCGTTGTATTGCTACTCTCTCCGTCTGCAGCGTGGAGCAGTGGTCAGGCGTCTTCCAGGACAGCACCTCATCGCCCGTCACCACCGCCGCACCAACTATTACCGGTATTTTTTTTATCACCGGCTTGGGAGACGTACCGATATTAAATTTGTATACCAGTATTGGCGATACCAGTATTATCTCGATACTGCACATCACTAGTGTGTTGTAAAAGATGTGAATAAATACTATTACTTGAGATAGTGGCACTGGCAAGATGAAAGGGGTGGGAGTCGGTACTTACTTGAGATGTAGGTTGACAGGCAGTGACACAAATAGGAGATCCAAAACATAGAGTAAAGTCTAAACTTAATTTGCTTCGCGCGGGGCAGCTAGCTTCATGACGTGGAATACGGTGTGATGAAAGGGAAGCCTGTTCACAGTCACAGTGTTCTGGAAATGGCTCCCACAACCGAGGTTCCTTAATGGTAACTGTAACTAATACGCCGTGCGGGTTCCAGTTCTGATCAATGTAATTATTAATTGTGTACTATTTAAGTGATTAATCGCCCAGGGCTATTTGATTAATAGCACAAGGCTTCTATTACTTCAAATTGTATTCGTTGCCATATTTAAACAAAGCAACTGAAGCGTTCACAAGTGTTTCCTTTTATTTATGCATGAAAGTTGTTTTTTATTGCATTGCTACAGAAAAAAGAAGTACCAATGCTTTTCATTAATAATACAAATAATACTATTTAAAAAAATCCGGTGTCATTAAAAGATCATTTTTATTTATTTATTTAATTTCTTTTAGAAAAGACAAAAAAGAAAATGTACAGCTTTTAATGAAAAATGGGATATCGTAGAAAACAATACTCTTATGAGGGAAATTAGTGTTGTTGTTGGTAAATAATTACTCTTCATATTTAGGTTTCTCTTATTTTGCGTCATTCTCTTTGGAACACTACCATGCTGTGGTGAAAGGGCTAAATATTTCGATGATCAGTGGAGCTAAACTAGACAGGTGCAACCAAACTGGGCAGATCCACAGTAAGAAATAAAACTAACTGTTCTGTTGTAAGTGACGTACAAATTTTCAGGAGCTACGGATGTCACAGTGGCCCTGTGTCCCGGCGCAACGGATTCCACCACAGGCTCAAAGGGCGATGTGACGGGAGATGAGCGCCTGCAGGTATACGCGCAGCTACAGCGT
>JAPQNM010000018.1:20157220-20182220 GCA_029783475.1 Metacarcinus magister
ACGTTCTCAACATATTCAAGAGAGAACGTAAACATTTGAGGCGTCACTATAAAAATCTGATAACCTACGTCAAATAACAGGCGAGGCAAGTCCATCTGTGCCTCCATAAGCCTACTGGCGCCAACGGTTAATGATATAAATATATATATATATATATATATATATATATATATATATATATATATATATATATATATATATAAATTAAATATATAAAAAAAAAAAAGATTAAGTAGTTACACTGCCCATGACGGGTTGGAGGCGTTACCCTCCTTCCATGCTACCAATCCTATATATTTGTACGTAACTAAATAGCATACGATGTAGCAGAGCATCTTTACCTACGACCTACAGGAACAAATACTAACCAATACAATCAATCCATCTATCTTCCTTTGTATATATTTCCTTATCTAAGCATGTATGTATATGTACGCTTGTATGTATGCATTGTTGAATGCGCATGTGCATGTTCATTTATTAATCCTTTAATCGGCACAACACTGTCTCCACTAGTTACAGTATCCCGTACAAGTGGCACCTTCCTTAGCTCTAATACGTATAACAGCTCCAAGTCATCAGCACAACATTAGCATCCAATCTTGCTTCAGCCACTTTGACAGTCACGGCTACAATCACACTAAGATACTAATTACACGACAATTGCCTGACACATTTCTACACCACCTACATCACCACAATTATTTTAGTCACTATGCTTATACAGTCACCAGCACGGGAGCTGCAACATAATACGAAGGATTACAGGTTCACAGTTATAAGCGTCACCACAACCATTGAAACCCTTATATATACCTACATTAAACAATTGTGAAAACATAAGCAACATTACTGCATAACCAAAATAACAATAACAATTAATATCGCCGTCATCGTAGTATACTCCATTGACTGCCAATAAGGATGACCAACAGGCAGTAAGCCACACCATTGGTGAGACAGGTACCACGCGAGTATAAATCACAGTGCCAACAAACCATCATTATAACAGTGCCACCCATCACCACTACCAACGACTCCCCCCCCCCGGCCAACACACACCCTAACTGCCTCTATCGACGCTGCCATTACTAGGACTGAGAAGCGCTTCATTTCCATGCAGATGGATGCAGATGGCTGGGAGGAGGTACGGGGGAGGAAACTGGATGGACCTGGGATGAGGGCTTGGGGAGGAAGTCTGGGGAGGAAGGTAAGAAGAGTGAACGCCATGGAGGAGAACCGAGTGAGGGTAGAGAGGGTAACTAGGAGGGGGAGTGTGGGAGGAAGGTAGGAGAGAGAGTTCAGGGGAAAGGAAGGAAGGGCACGGAGGGAGAGGTGAGTGAGTGAGAAAGGTGTCAGTGTGTAATGGCTGCCCGGTGGATACTTACACCCGCCTTTTCCAGTGTGAGTGTTAAGATGCAAAGCACAACATTAAGGTGAAAGGTATTACGAGAGGCGTGGGCAAGGCGCCGTTTGACGCCTCCCTTGGCGTGAGTTTAGAGGATCAGTTTCAGGTGTTGGCGAGGCCGTGGTGAGGTGCAGCGCGTGCATAATATAAAAAATTCTTTAAAACTAGAGAAACCAGAGGAAAGAAAGTTTTTGGAAAACCGCCACAACGATAACAGATTTTCATGAAATAAAGAGTATATGTATACTTCAAGAACTGCCTATAAAACAAAGGCCAGACTACAGTACTTCTAAAAGCAAAATTAAGTGCAAAAATATCTAAATATATTAAAAACCAAGAAGAAATAGGAATAGAAAGCAAAACAAGTGAACACGCTTTTGTAGTTTTACAGTTTTACCACGTATAAGGTAATCAATAACTGCAGACAACTCTTCCTTGTAGGAACTCTTCCTTGTAGCAGGGAAAGCGAGAAAACTGCCGTGGATTACATTTCTTTCTCCACATTCGGTACATAATCTGACTGTGGAGGTGTGTGATAAGGGAGGTGAGGCAATGGGGAATAATGACGTGGATGGAGAATGAGCAAGGAATGGAATGGGGTAGGGCATGAGATAGAGGATGAGACAGTGAATAATGTGAAGAAATAGGAAATAGGTGCAGAAAATACGGGAAAATGGGGATTGAAATGGCGTGATATGTGATGAAGGAAATGACAAAAAAAAAAAAGTACGTAGTGAAGTAAGAAAATAGGGTTGGCAATGAGAACAGGTGCTGACGATGACACCACATACACATTATTAGTCTCCCAGCAGGCCTGCAACAGTGTCTTGCAGGGATGTAGTACTGAGCCAGCCTCACACACTGTAATATATTGCATCATTCCCCCGAGAACACACCATTGCTAACGAAATTAAAAACTCGAGAAGTACAAAAATACTGGGACGAAATTTATCACACTAAATCGACTGGCTGCAGCAATTTTTCACGAAGAATATGAAGAAAAATTCCGCCGTCCTTTATCCGTTCCAATAAGGCAACTTTGTGATAAATCATCAGCTGAACATCAATTCAGGATGGCGCGGCAGAAGATAACTAAACCGCAATTTATGTGCACGGTGCAAAAAAAAAAAATAAATAAATAAAAAAAGGAAAAAAAAATAAATAAAAATGTGCAAAACTTTGTGACTAAGGAGGAGTCAATAATAGAAGAAAAAAAAAACATTACACTGATTGATTGTGAAACTTTTACAATAATTCCAAATGATTGACGTAATACAGAAAGCTGCCAATGGATTCAGGAAATGATCCCCAATAGTTATGATGATACACTACACCATTAACTTGGAAGAACTTATTGCATAACCATTATGATAAACATAAAGACAAGACTCTGCATGGAGCTAATAAATAAGGGTTTCAAACACAATAATATACAAGTTGCACTATTATTCCCTTGCCCAAGCGATCCCAATCCTACAATAACGTTGATTTTAACGTAATACGCAAAAAATGCGTTGGTCAACAGCTATAAATGACAATACTTTGTGCCTCCACCATCAATACACTACGACAATCAACTACGTCCTTCAGAATAAGTACAAAACGGGTAATTATGGCCATTTGGCAGGCAGACAGCTCCATCAACAACCTGCATTCACACAACCCTCGTGATCAGTCTTGCTAACTTACCCCCTCCTCATACTCCCTCACAGTAGCACTTATTCTTACTTGCACTCGCTTGTACATATTTTCTGCCACGAGTCATTATTCCTAGATTTCTTGCTCCCCTCCGCTCTGAACACGTTGATCTCAATACCGCAACAGCTCAGTGTGTGTTTCATTCGCTTCCATCGTTCACAACCCCATGCGCGGCACCTCTACTATTAGTATTTCATCGCCAGCCCCTGATGTGAACACTGGGAATAAATCTGTGGCTACGATTTACACATACATAAGCGCACGCACACACAGACAGACACAAACACAGACACAGGCACGCACGCACACACACACACACACACACACACAGACACAGACACAGACACACACACACACACACACACACACACACACACACACACACACACTAAAGAAAAAGCGCAAGTATTGGATTACTTTTTATTTACTTTCATACTATTGTACTTCTGATCAGGGTACGATCTATTCTTGGACGTGACGACAGGCGAACACCCCCCCCCCCCCCCCCCCCCCCCACACACACACCCACACCCACCCCCACACACACACACACACACACACACACACACACACACACACACACACACACACACACACACACACACACATCCACACACACACACACCTGCTCGGTAAGTCAGTGGATAACGTCCCGTCAGAGGTTCGCGCCTCACTCAAGGTGCAAAGTTTTCACTGATGATCAAGCAGTTACTGTCCTCATTGGGGAAGAGGATGGGATGTTTGGTGTGTGAAAAATGCCTTACCCATCGGACAATATGAACACTAAACTCTTTCTGGGAAGGTAATAACTGACGATCACGAGTCCAGCGCCTGATCCTGGAAACTTTGATAAATTAAACACACACACACACACACACACACACACACACACACACACACACACACACACACACACACACACACACACACACACATATACACACACACACACACACACACACACACACACACACACACACACCTGCATTAATTAACATTGCATCATATATGTTGGACTTCGCTCTCGCACTTCGACTTTTAAATGATTTCGTTAAGTGACAGCCATCAAACTGGCCTTGCCTCTCTGTATCCACCTCCCAACATTTGTCAATATTAAGTTTAATTTGTCATTCATCCAACAAAGCCAGCAATCTACTCTGCCTTCACTAAATTAAAGCCATTACTGAAATGTACTACAACCAATTTTGGCGTCCCTGACTAACAAATACTGCCTGAAATACTGATAATTTACGTGTCACTGATGTGTTTGTTTGCCTTCCTTTTTGTTTAATGAGTGCGCGAAACTGCGAGGACATATGTGTGGCCTTGGGCAGGGACATAAAAAATCAATGTTTGAGGAGAAAGTTTGTATAAAATCTTGGCTTCCGTGGACGTTCTCAGTGATGCGTGAGGCGTCGAGCGTGGACCCTATGGCGTGTTGGGGCATGAAAGTGCTTCCTGCGTCCCTCCCCTCATTACCCACCAGACTAATGTATTTGCCATCCCCAGGCTAATACGCACAATTACGGTGATAAGTCCCGCCATTTCCATCCTGCTGACAGTTTGGGTCTGAAACGCTCACCACCTCGCCATCGCCGCCGCCTCCGCTCGCCGCCGCCGCCGCCTCCACCCGTCCCCACCTGCCAGTCTGCTGCTGCCACGCCAAGGGGTTTCTTCACCAACCTCCATCACTGCTTCCGTCGTCACCATTACCACTATCACCATCATTTCCAACCTGGCCGCAGCTGAAGCTTCTTAACACGTGTTAACAGGTGGTACAATAAAAAAAAACTATGATAAGAATAAATAAGTAGATAAATATTTATATTATATAGATGCAAGAAAATAAACATGTCACTATAAACTAATGGTTCCCAGATATCGCTGAGTTCGCTGCTAAACAACACCTGCGGGACTTCAATATACAATCAAGTCTCCCCCCACACACTCAAGGCGGCACACACCGATCATTCGCTGGGAGATTCCAGCGACTGTTAATTCCAGGTCACCTTGGTGTTGGGACCTGATATATGAAGGAGCAAACCCTGGCGCGGGATTCATCGTGTGTGCGTGGTCGATGCCAAAGCGACACAGCACAGCTCACGCAGCCCAACAAATCATGCCACAGCGCAACATAGCTAATAAATTCCGAGCACCGAACAGTAGACCACGGCTATATCTCGCTCATGGGCACTGGACGACAAGGGTGTAACTGAACCCTCACGGACGCGGCTGGGTGCTCGTGCTGCGGTGGGCGGAGGGTCGGTGCTGCGGAGGCGTTGGATCGCTTTACTGCAGCAGGTGCGGGGTGGACGTCATTATACTCTGTTCCTGTTAAAATCGAATGTTATATCACTGCTGTGAGTGGCGTTGTGGCGCCTGCGATACTTTTACGGTGCTAAGTGTTATGGTCCTGGTAGCCTGCTTTGAGAAGCTCATGTAATTCTGAAGTTTTATATACAGCTTTAGTGTTATTGCAAAGTCATATGGTGAGAGTGTATAACTTTTTGATTTCGTGAAGCAACGCTATGCTGCCATTGTATTCCTGAACTCCATTGTGCTGCACTTCCACGACACTGTTATTGCCTTTCTGGCGGTTCTATTAGTTTACTAGTGTTTGGAGGAATATTTGGGTGTATTACCGTACCATGTCTCACTCTAATGCTACGATGTCAGAGTATTGCTATTTATCATGGTGTTCAGAGGTCATCATAGTCATTACAAGTGTTCGTGTTCACTGCCTGTAACTACGCATGATCCTTATCTTGAAAGGATCTCTATCACTACAATATTTCTTTCCTTCTGCAGTAATTACAAAGCCACTATACGCGCTCACATGGTAATGGTGTCAAGGCAGTCATGCATTATTATATATTACCATTCAAATGATGGATGCGCCAGCAAAAAGTGGACAGCACAAGGGCAGTGGGAGGGATATCTGTGTGAACATCTGGTGTTGTGTACTATATGGCGTCAATTCTTAGTCACGTGTATAATGTAAAAGTTATCCCCTTCAACACAGCGTCCTCAAACACTCGACCTCACCAGTGGTCATAACAGCGCGAACAGCACACGGCGGATCATCCCTTACCCTTCATAACACGGAAGATTCATCAGGCCTCAACTCCTAAGCCTCGACGCTCACCAACAATTTGCATTTTACCTGGCGTCATCACCCCTTTTGTCCTCGCCAGTGTACAGCCACCAGAACTCACGATACACTGGGTCAGGAGCACAATGACTCTCGGCCATCAGCTGGTGTTGCGTGCAAAGACCCGTCTCCCACGTGAATTATTGGGGGCAGTCAGAGGGAAGCAGGAGGCGGTGGGCACTCTCGCTGAGGTGGGAGTGCGTGCTTGAAAGATTCAAAGTTGGATGATGGTGAGTCAAAACAGTTCGTCCATCCCTCACTGCTCTCAAAGACTCGCATATTCTATTATAATTCTCTCACGGCACTCCACTCACTCACACTGCACTCCACTCACTCATTCATCCCTACAGTCACTCCCTCATTCGTTTCCTGATTCACTTATCGAACAAAAGAAAGAAAGAAAAAAAAAAAATAAATATATATATATATATATATATATATATATATATATATATATATATATATATATATATATACATAGAGAAGAATGAAGCCAAAAGTGCTTTTAACTAGCGCACATTTGCAAGACACTTAACAGTGGCTGAAAAAAATTAAGAAAAATAAATAACTGATCATTAAGAAGCCTGAATCTATATACTGATGTCTCTTAAAGCGGCAACGAGACAGCACATTTACTTTACTAAGAGGAAAGACATCCCTTGCATGCGTCACTGAGGAAGTCATGCCAATGGATTAAACGCCAACTTCCCTGCAGTATCACGTATTGATTTGGCATAGTTGTTGTCGTTATTGCTGCTGTTGGTCTTGTTGTTGTTAGCAGCGGGCGAGGTCTCTTTAATATTTGGCAATGAAATATTTATCATTCCTGCTATTATTAATCTTTGTGAAGTAAGTATTATAACGTAGTGCAAATTATAGTTTTTTGGGGTCGTTTATTACTGTTGCTTTTACTATAATTTTGGAACTTTTTAATATTGACCTTAGGTACATTATGATCATTTACATATAAAAGACCAACCTTGTTACACTTTAACGTTTTTTTTTCTGTCTCACTGCCTGTTTCTGTCTTTATGTTTGCAGTTTGTCTTTATCAGTCTTTCTTTCCACCTGTTTATTTTTTCCTTCTTTTTTTTCTCTCTCCCACACGCATGTACGCACGTAAACTACCCTCTTTCCATTAACACCCATCCGCCCACACATACAATATATAAGCACACACACACACACACACACACACACACACACACACACACACACACACACACACACACACACACACACACACACACACACACACACACACACACACACGGACACGGACACGGACACGGACACGGACAGGGACACGACACAGGGACACACCCACACCCACAAAGTCAAAGTCCTACAGGCAATAGCAACTTCCTCATTTGCAGGGGAACTAAAGGTGACGCAGCATTTCGATTTATTGATCTACAGCGTTTATGAAAACCAATTGTTTGATGAAAGGTCATTGAGAGTGTTTTGGTGACGCGGCTGGACGAGTGGGAAAACCATTAAATGACGCCGGTGTATTGGCAAGGCCTCAGGCGGGGAAATACAAAGCTAACAACACATCAGCCACCTCTAGACTGCCGTGAGCATTGTGCGGCGGGTGAAACACATAGCCCTTGAGAGATAACAAGCAGTACAGTGGTGGATGTCATCATTAAGACTTGCGAGGAGTAAACATTTGGGGTTGTCTCCTCGAACGCCAACTGAACGTGAAGCGCCTGAAGTGTGGGGGCGTGCACGTGTGAGTACTAGGCTCCATGCAACACAGTGACTCTATAGGCATAACCATCGATGACTTCTTAGCAGAGTGTCAATACTTCTCTCTCTCTCTCTCTCTCTCTCTCTCTCTCTCTCTCTCTCTCTCTCTCTCTCTCTCTCTCTCTCTCTCTCTCTCTCTCTCTCTCTCTCTCTCGAACACATAAGGATAGTGTCAAAGTTCATGAACGCAATTTTACGCAGCGCCCCTGTTCAGGTGAATCCCTCCCTTATGAGTAATGGGCAATTAGTTAGTAGCCAGCAGGTGACCAAGGCCATCCTCACCTGGATATTGATTCTGTAATAACATTAATCAACAAAAGTCTCACAGGATGTGGTTGTAAGTGTGAATTGAGAAAAAGAGAAAGAAAGAGAGAGAGAGAGAGAGAGAGAGAGAGAGAGAGAGAGAGAGAGAGAGAGAGAGAGAGAGAGAGAGAGAGAGAGAGAGAGATAGAGATAGAGATAGAGATAGAGATAGAGATAGAGAGAGAGAGAGAGAGAGAGAGAGAGAGAGAGAGAGAGAGAGAGAGAGAGAGATAATGAGACAAATGAAAGGGCACAGGGGCGCAAGGGAACCACAATAACAATAACAATTCTCGAGGAAGAATACGCAACATAAAACGAGAAGGGAAAAAAAAAACGAGCCAGAGACGGGGGGAAAAAATAGGGAAAGTAACAGAGAGGAAAGTACAAAAGGGGGCAAAAGGAACTAGAGAGAGAAAGAGCAAGTAGAAGAAGTAAGAGAGAAGGAGTGAAGTAGAAAGGGGAGAAAGAGGACCACTTACGATTTGGGGGGTAAAGTGAGAGGGATAATTACTAAGAAGTGCTCCATAACCGATATTTATGAGAGGCGATTAGCAGAGGAGGAGGAGAAGGGAAGTTAGTGGGAAAGAGGAGTAGTATGAGGAAGAGGAGGAGGAGGAGGAGGAGGAGGAGGAGGAGGAGGAGGAGGAGGAGGAGGAGGAGGAGGAGGAGGAGGAGGAGGAGGAGGAGGAGGTTGGAGGGTATGGACGAGAGACAAAGGGGCAAGGCATTGAAAGGATATCAATGGACCTGTTATTACGTAGGTGTTAAGTGTGTGGGAGAAGTGGAGAAAGGAAGAAATGAGGCAGGGTGAGGGAGGGTGGGAGGGAGGGAGGGAGGACAGCTGAGAGCGTAAATGGAGAGAAGTAAAGGAACAAAAACGGTAAATATAGAAGCAAGAAAATAACACGAGTAGGCGGGAAGTTAAAAGAAAGATTTACCGTTGGTGTGAGGGTAAAAAAAGTGAGGGAGGACTGGAAAGGAAGGAAAAAACGTGAAGAGTGAGCAGGAATAAAAGAGGGAAGGAGAGCATGGAAAGGGCAAGGCTGACAGTCAGGTCAGAGGAAATATAGAAGAAAAAACAAATATGTATTTATAAATAAAAAACAAATTTAAGTGGAAGGGATGTTGAAATATAACTATTTATACATCCTACCAATATATAAATTGACGCGTGGTACATAAACTATGAAGTACATGCTACTCACAAATGTAAGCAACGGTATAATCTTGTTTAATCGTCTTAGTGACATTAATCTTTGATGTGGCTGAAAGCAGAACACCTGGTGGTACAGAAAACTCTGTCTCTCTCTCTCTCTCTCTCTCTCTCTCTCTCTCTCTCTCTCTCTCTCTCTCTCTCTCTCTCTCTCTCTCTCTCTCTCTCTCTCTCTCTCTGTCTGTCTGTTTGTCTGTCTCTTTCTCTTTCTCTTTCTTTCTCTCTCTCTCTCTCTCTCTCTCTCTCTCTCTCTCTCTCTCTCTCTCTCTCTCTCTCTCTCTCTCTCTCTCTCTCTCTCTCTCTCTCTCTCTCTCTCTCTCTCTCTCTCTCTCTCTCTCTCTCTCTCTCTCAAGCTGCCTAGAGAGAAACAAACATATCTTTTCACTTTTACTTTTGATTTTGTCTCTCCCTCCTCACCCCTTCTCTCTTCTTGACATACTCCTCCCTCCATACAAGCAGCGTATCCCTCCCCCCTCTCCCCCCGCAAGGCCCACAGTTGCCTTAAAAAACTTTATCTCCCTGCACGATGCCGTTTCAAAAGCCCCCGAGTACAGACCACAGGCGGCGGTGGCGGTGGGGAGGCAGTGGCAGTGTTGGGCTCCATCTCTCAAAACTCGGCAGTATTTCACAGGCGATGGTGATGAGTCAGGGAGTGTCATCATTAATACACTCTAAACCCTCCCCTTCCTCCCATCTCTCTTTATCTCTCTCTCTCTCTCTCTCTCTCTCTCTCTCTCTCTCTCTCTCTCTCTCTCTCTCTCTCTCTCTCTCTCTCTCTCTCTCTCTCTCTCTCTCTCTCTTTGCGCTCCTCCACGGTAGTGATCTGCAGAAGAAAGTAATCCACTGAAGCAGGTAACCTTATTATAAACCAAAGGATCTCTTCTACCTGATATTATTACATTCTTATGGTCTCTATTTTCCTATGATCCTCTTTCCCCCTTCTTCTCTCTCCATCTCTTTTTCCTTCCCTTCTTCTTTCTCCTTCTCTTCCTCCTCCGCCCAACCCTCTCATTCCCTTCTCTACACGCCCGTCGCCCTGCCGCCAACGCCCTACGGCCTACACCCTCAACTCTCCCCGTGGCTTATTTAGGTTGGATCTCCGACCCTACGTAAGGTGATGAAAGAAAGCTGCCTGGTTTATGGAGCTGTAGTAAAGGGGGTTCAAAACGGGCTTTCTTTCCTTTCTCCTTTTTTTTTCTTCTCATTTTTAAGAGGGACTGAGTTTTACACGATGAAGACTTAAAGGAGACGCATGAAAAGGAAGGTGACGCGCGGTGGTACGCTCCGTGAATGAAGAAAAGTGTTGAAGTAAGGCTTTGCTTGACTGCTTTTTTTGCCGTGCCTTTTAGACTCCGGGAGAAGGGTTGTTATGGCAGCTTTGGTATGTGTGTGTGTGTGTGTGTGTGTGTGTGTGTGTGTGTGTGTGTGTGTGTGTGTGTGTGTGTGTGTGTGTGTGTGTGTGTGTGTGTGTGTTTAAAAGTAGTAGTAGTAGTAATAGTAGTAGTAGTAGTAGTAGAAGTATTTTTATTATTATTAATACTATTATTATTATTATTATTATTATTATTATTATTACATCACCATCATTAGTAGTAGTAGTAGTAGTAGTAGTAGTAGTAGTAGTAATACTAGTAATAGTAATAGTAGTAGTAGTAGTAGTAGTAGTAGTAGTAGTAGTGGTGGTGGTGGTGGTGGTGGTGGTGGTGGTGGTGGTGGTGGTGGTGGTGGTGGTGGTGGTGGTGGTGGTGGTGATGGTGGTGGTGGTGGTGGTAGTAGTAGTAGTAGTAGTAGTAGTAGTAGTAGGTAGTAGTAGTAGTAGTAGTAGTAGTAGTAGTAGTAGTAGTGGTAGTAGTAGTAGTAGTAGCTATATATTCGTTTGGGTACGATAAGTGCGGAGAAAGAGATGGAGGAGGAGATAGGAAAAGAGAAGGAGGAGGAGAAAAGGAAGATGAGAAGTAAAGAGGAGGAAGAGGAAGAGGAAGAGGAAGGGGAAGAAGAGGAGGAGGAGGAGGAGGAGGAGGAGAAGGAGGAGGAGGAGGAGGAGGAGGAAAAAAGGAGGAGGAGGAAAGAGGAGGAAGAGGAGTAGGAGGAGGAGGAAGAGGAATACAAGGGAATACAAGGGAACACAAACAGCAACATACCCTAGGGTCCCTGGGAAGACTGTTTGATATAACTACTGTACACTAACTACTTGAATTAGAGAAAGGAGGAGGAGGAGGAGGAGGAGGAGGAGGAGGAGGAGGAGGAGGAGGAGGAGGAGGAGGAGGAGGAGGAGAAAATGAGGAGGAGAAGGAGGAGAAAAAGGAAGAAGAGGAGAAAGAGAAGAAGAAGGAAGAGGAGGAGGAGGAGTAAGACGGTCGTTTGAGTCAGGAATGAGGTGGTCGTCTTTGTGAGGGAGGAAGGTTGTTAAGACGGCCTCATAAAGGGGGCCTCGTGTGTTTAATTGAAAGGATATGAAAGGAAATAAAGAGAAAGAAAAGAAGAGACGGAAATAAAAAAAAACGGGAGATGGAAAGAGAAAAACTGCGCAACTCACAACAGTCGTGCGCTAAAAACTGAACGGCTGTAGGCAAACAAAACTAAAGGATTAATAAAAAAAAAAAAATAGATTGCGAGTAGGATGGAAAAGGAAAGATAGGATGAAAAAAAATGCCAAAACGACAAAAAAAGATCACTGAAAGAAGTCTAAATTGGAGCTATTCCTGCTGCTACTACTACTTCTACTGCTACTACTTCTACTACTACTACTACTATTACTACAACTACTACTAGTACTTCCACTACTACTACTTCCACTACTTTTACTTCCATCACCACCTCCACTCCACCTCCACCTCCACTTCCAATTCTACTACCACTACTACTACTACTACTTCTACTACCACCACCACTACTACTACTACTACTACTACTACTACTACTACTACTACTACTACTACTACTCCTGCTGCTGCTGCTACTACAACTACAACTACTACTACTACTACTACTACTACTTCTCCTACTACAACTACAACTACACTATGACTATTATTCTGAAGAGAAGGCGGAGGAAGCGGAGGAGGAGATCATAACAGTAGTGGAGATAGATTAGAAGAAGAAAAAAATAGAAGCAGAAGAAGAAAGACCACGAGCAGAGAGAAGATTAGAAAGAAGAGGAGGAGGAGGACGAGGAAAAGGACGAGGAGGAGAAAGAGGAAGAAGAGGAGGAGGATGACGACAACGACGACGACGACGACGATAAAAAGAAGAAAAAAAAATTAAAAACAGGTTCAGGGGAAGAAGGAGGAAGATGAAGCGGGAAAAGACGAAGAGCACTGAAGGGTCAGAAGAACTTAGTGAAAGAAGTGGAGGAGGAGGAGGAGGAGGAGGAGGAGGAGGAGGAGGAGGAGGAGGAGGAGGAGGAGGAGGAGGAGGAGGAAGAGAGAAAATAAAAATATTAGACAAATATCCACGGATGAGGAACGGCAGTCAGGTGAGTGAGGCCATGAAGAACGCATAAGCAGACGGACTGAAAACTTAAGAGAGGAAAACGCAAAGTGGAAGGGAAGAGAAAAGGGAATAAAACAATGAAAGCAAAACCTCGTTAAAGTGGAAAGAATGGCCGTGGAGAATAAGGGAAATGCTTGCAAGGGGAGGAGAGAGAGAGAGAGAGAGAGAGAGAGAGAGAGAGAGAGAGAGAGAGAGAGAGAGAGAGAGAGAGAGAGAGAGAGAGAGAGAGAGAGAGAGAGAGAGAGAGAGAGAGAGAGAGAGAGAGAGAGAGAGAGAGAGAGAGAGAGAGAGAGAGGGAGAGGGGGGGGGAGAGGGAGGGAGAGGGAGAGAGAGAGAGAGAGAGAGAGAGAGAGAGAGAGAGAGAGAGAGAGAGAGAGAGAGAGAGAGAGGAGAGAGAGAGAGAGAGAGAGAGAGAGAGAGAGAGAGAGCAGGGGACTCTAAGCTACACTATAGAAGGGAGGAAGGAAGCAGAGAGGGGAAAAGGAAATGAAAGGAATCAAGAGAGAATGGAAGGAAGGAGAAAGGAAGGAAGGAAGTAGAGAAGGAGGGAAAGAGGAAAGATGTGATGAACAATAGACAATGACTGTACAGAGACGGTAGTAATTGCCAGTTTGAGGAAGGGGAGATAAATGAGATGTCTATGTTCACTTTCATTATCCTCTTCTCTCTGCTCTTATTATCATTATCATTATCGTTATCATCATTATTATTATTATTATCAGCGTCATTATTATCATTATTATTATTATCATCATTATCATTATTGTAATTTCATATGAAAAATAATGTTTTCCACTTAGCGATGACTTTCAATGGCCGTTGTTATTAAAAGTAATTAATTACGTTGCTTTAATTGTCTGTCTCTGTCTCTGTCTGTCTGTCTGCCTGTCACACTCACACACACACTCTCTCTCTCTCTCTCTCTCTCTCTCTCTCTCTCTCTCTCTCTCTCTCTCTCTCTCTCTCTCTCTCTCTCTCTCTCTCTCTCTCTCTCTCTCTCTCTCTCTCTCTCTCTCTCTCTCTCTCTCTCTCTCTCTCTCTCTCTCTCTCTCTCTCCTCATCTATCTCTCAACATATCTCCCTCGCTCATACAAAATGATGGCAGACGATAGCATTGACTTGTACCGTAATTGCTACTTGGCCCGAGTTTAAAAGAGAGAATTTCGAAGAACATTGAATTGGAACCTCGATGGCGCTTAGATGATCTGCTTTTCAAAACGTATCAAAGTTTGCAATTGAGTGAAAAGCATATAAAATAAACAGAAAAATATCAATGTGTGTGTGTGTGTGTGTGTGTGTGTGTGTGTGTGTGTGTGTGTGTGTGTGTGTGTGTGTGTGTGTGTGTGTGTGTGTGTGCGTGTGCGTGTGCGTGTGCGTGTGTGTGTGCAAACCTCTAGTGAGAAAAATAATGAGAAGGACTCTTCGACTCTTTCACTTGGTGGTGGACGAAGCACGTACGTACGAGTTTTAATGCGTGGTGTAAGGGAGGAGGAGGAGGAGGAGGAGGAGGAGGAGGAGGAGGAGGAGGAGGAGGAGGAGGAGGAGGAACACATAGGAACACATAGGAAGAACAAACAACAACAGGCCTGCTGGCCCTTACGAGGCTGTTTGTGAGACTACACTATCTACTCTAGAGTGAAGGATACAGGATAGTAAGGGTGAAGGCTTCTCTCCCCAGCCATGGCTGGCAGGGAAAGGAAGGCCAACCAAGACCATACTGTCACTACCACTACTGCTACCACTACTTCCTGGCAAGCGATGTCAGGCCACTAGCGACGTCTTTTGAATCGACATTTCGTAAGTTAGGTACATCAGGATGAACTTACTCAAAGTTTGCTACGTTAACGGATAGTATTTTAGTTGTGGATTGGCTTCTAAATATTTGTCAAGTCTATTTTTGAACGTTGTAATTGTTTTACTGTCGACGACATTGGCGGGCAGGGAGTTCCAAACGTTAACGATCCGATTGAAAAAGAAGTGCTTGGCTTCGTTTGATGTGAATCTTTTACCAGTAATCTTAAAAGAATGACGTCTTCTTGTTATATTTGATCGATCAAAAGTAATGTAATCTTCTGCATTGATATTATCGAATCCTTTGATTATCTTGAACATTTCAATTAAATCCCCTCGCATCCTTCGTTTTTCTAGGCTGAATAAGTTTAGTTCTTTAAGTCTTTCTTCATAAGGTTTATTTTTCAGCCTTGGAATCATTTTTGTTATTCTTCGCTGGACTCTTTCCAGTTTTTCAATGTCCATTCTGTAATATGGGGACCAAAACTGTACGCAATACTCAAGATGGGATCGTACTAGTGAATTATGCAGTTTTAATATGACTTTTTCTGATTTATTTTCGAAAGTACGCCCAATAAAGCCGACCAATCTGTTAGCAGTTTTAACTACCTCTGAACAATGTTGACTGGGCTTTAAATCGTTTGATATTGTGATTCCCAGATCTTTTTCTTTGTTTACTGTAGAAAGTGATTTACCATTCATTGAGTACTGAACGTGATCATTATTTCTTCCGATGTGTAGTACCTTGCATTTTTCAACGTTAAATTTCATTTGCCATTTATTGGCCCAAGACGTTAGTCGATCTAGGTCTGATTGTAAGACTTCTCTGTCAATTGTCGTAGTTACTTTGCTGAGAATTAGGAGGAGGAGGAGGAGGAGGAGGAGGAGGAGGAGGAGGAGGAGGAGGAGGAGGAGGAGGAGGATAGGGGCAGATATCGATCATGAAAGGGAAGTGTTGGGAGAGAGTACACAGTCACAGGGAGAACTGCCATCAGAACAGAGGTGAAGCAACACGTGGAGTGATTGTAAAGACTGTCTTGAATATATAAGGAGGAAAAAATAGGATGATTGATATTAGTAACAATGACAAGATTTGGAGTCAATGAAGGCACTAAAAGAATCTGATGCGTTCAGTAGTTTAAGAATAGTAGTAGTAGTAGTAGTAGTAGTAGTAGTAGTAGTAGTAGTAGTAATAATAGTAGTAGTATAGATTTTTCAGTCTATCCATACTGTATACTGTTGTTTGTGTGAAAATCCCTCTAATACACAATGCAAATGAGCTGCTGAAACGTGAAAAATACTACGTGAAAACAAAGTGAAATGCTTGAGGTGCATGAGGCAAGTTAGTAGATTATGTGTTGGGTCACCAGATAAGTGATGTCGGCAGTCAGCAAATGAGTCGATGTTGTAGATGTGAGAGCTGATGGGTGGTGATGCAGGGTGTAGGAAGTATTATATATTATATTTGTACAAGTCCTTCAACTATTCATAACGTGGTAATATGATGACTTTCAAAGTTATAAAAAGTGTCTCTGCATCAAACTGTGTTGGTTTTTACCGTCTACACAAAGCCACCTTTGAAATTAATTCATATGAAACACTTGAACACGTTCGTTTACGTAGTTTTGTCAGATTTTTCCTATTGTTTTACATAAGTTTCCAACAGTATATATGTATTTACATATTTACTAAGATTGTATTTCCTAGATTTCCTCAGTAAATTAAAAGATACGTGACTTTGTTAGATAATCTCAAAAAAAAACTAAAATAGTAATGCACTCCGGGAGTTCTGCTTTTCTTTGTTTTCCCACTTCTCTAGGATTTTTATTCTTTCAGGAGGGTGGTTTCACATAACTTCCACAACTAAACTAATAATGCGTTAATAAATTCCCTCTCCGTCATCTTTACGGAGCATTATATTTAGCGGGGTTTTTCTCTCCATTCTCAGGCCTAGGCAAGTCCCCCTTTACATAAACAAGAATAGAAACGCCTAATCTGTTGAAATAGCCCCACAAAGTTACATCATAGGGGAAAAGTTATTTCTTCTTGCGGAAAGTTTAATCTGCACAAGTTCTGTAGAAAGAAAGTACGGAGAAAAATGAAGTTGTGTTTCTTTACGACTTATTCATATCCAAAACGAGAAGTACAAGCCAGCCATTTTTCAAATAAAACATGGGTGCATGAAGATCCCCTTAAAGTGCACTGCAAGAGGAAGACTGATAGGTAAATATCAAAACCTAATGCCCTCTATGTATCACGAGAGAGAGAGAGAGAGAGAGAGAGAGAGAGAGAGAGAGAGAGAGAGAGAGAGAGAGAGAGAGAGAGAGAGAGAGAGAGAGAGAGAGAGAGAGAGAGAGAGAGAGAGAGAGAGAGAAAAAAAAAGAGAGAGAGAGAGAGAGAGAGAGAGAGAGAGAGAGAGAGAGAGAGAGAGAGAGAGAGAGAGAGAGAGAGAGAGAGAGAGAGAGAGAGAGAGAGAGAGAGAGAGAGAGAGAGAGATTAGACAGATTTAATTTTCTAGTAAGCAATTCGTTCATCTGAGCTGTCACCTGTCCCTGATGGCGCAGCACATCTAGGTCTATCTGGCAGTGATTATTGTGACTCTTTAATAAGTATTTTGGTGTGTTGTGAAAGGCTACTAAGTTTTATTCATCTTTTTCAGTGGCAAGAATTTGCAGACAAATTTTTGAGATTGATTTTCCTAAGTTTTTTGAGTTACTGCCAAGTGAAATGATAAATCTTAAAATTTGTAGTTTTGAAATATTTCAAATACTTCAAAGACTTATTTTTCTTTCCTAACAGGCGACTTTTTCCCTGTCAAAAACATGAAAAATATATATGTATTGGAAGTGTTTTCTCGTTGGACTTAACATTCCTGAAACACAAGTTTTCATTACATATATTTGTATCAGTTTCTGTCATGCTACACCTTTTTATAACCAATGTGGAAATGTAAAACTGAATAGTGTATGACATGCGAGGCGTATCATATGACAATCTTTTACTTCTTGGTCATATTTAATTTTCTTTAATTTAGTCTCGATGTGTAAAACTCAGTACGAGTTATTTGCTAGCTACTGGCTTGTTGCATAGTTGTATTATTGAAGCAAATGTACAATCGTAGCTTGGCTGGATGGAGACAATAGTTGAGTGCTACATGTTTGCTGATTGTGGCAAACCATTCAATAGTGTCTTACAAAATCACTATCCCTGTCTAACATGCTAACAAGAAAAACATCGAAGTGTTACGTTAATGCTTCTCGGGAGACAGTACAGCCAATTATGTCTGACTGCATACTGTATTGCCACGAAAATCACTGCTAAAATCACCTGTCTCTGTCACGATGTTCTAGAAAAAAAAAATCCTTCGTCATCCACGTGCGCATCACCCACCCGTCACCGAAAAGGTCATCGTTTACCACACCTGCACCTGCACCATATCACCTTGCTTCGACCTTCCACGCCACCTCCACGCCATGTGCCCACGCCATATTCCCTTCCACTCATCACTTACTCATCATCATGCCATATAATCACGTAATATTACCCTTCGTTGCAGTCCCTCTCCATATCCACACGCCACATCCCTCTGCTCACGTCACATTCCTTCCTCACGATCTATTGCGTCGAAGGTAATCTATACAACAAAAATGTGCTTCGTGACCTCCGCCAAAGACCATTTTCCAGAGAGTCAATTATTCCCTTTCATATCGTTCTCTTGACGATGGAATATCTAGACCGATACAATATAGGGCGTAAGGAAGGGATGAAAGGAGGTAAAAGAAAATTAACGAAACTTCCAGAGAATACGAAGCATCAGTGACCACAGATTCAGACTAATAGACAGTCCTGAAATGGAGCCTAGAAAGTTAATAGACTTAACGGGAAAGATTACATACACAGAACCCGTGGCCAGTTTAGAGTGGTCTATATGTAAGACCAATCAATTCCAGTGATCGTCAGCTAGTTGTAAAAAGATTCCTGGTGAAACTAATTCCAACATGTCAACAAATCAACCTCCTTCTTCGTCTTATCTTTATCAGTATCTTCTGAATATTTTAGCCAGTTTATCCTATTTTTTATATATCTATTGGTGAAGAAAGGCGACGCATCTTGAGCTCTCAGACTGTCCTCACATCGTTTATCACCCAATAAAGTTAGTATCTCCGGGCTGCAACTATTATTGAATATGTGTTGAGGAAACTTAACACAGATATTTATTATAAATTAGATCTAACAATACTTTCATATCTACAATGGAGTTATTAGATGTTAACTTACATGTAAAGTTATGACTTACGATGACATAGTATTTCTTTCCTTTACTTACTGTCTTCTATTACCGTGTTGTTATTTTTTTTAATTGTGAATGACAAGTTCGAACATCTCTTTATAGGAAAAAGAAGGACAAGAAGAACAAGAAGAAGAAAAAGAAGAAATGCGAGAGAGAGAGAGAGAGAGAGAGAGAGAGAGAGAGAGAGAGAGAGAGAGAGAGAGAGAGAGAGAGAGAGAGAGAGAGAGAGAGAGAGAGAGAGAGAGAGAGAGATCCGGTTCACATGCTTTCAACCCTGAGAAACATAATATCCTTATTTTGTTCCCTTGTTTCTTTTTGACACAGAGATACTCGCTCATCCTATTTGGCTGGATCTCATTAAATCCTTTTAACTGAATGTCTGCAATGCTATTGAAATGTTCAAGGGAGTTTGAAATTTTTGGTTCACTAGAGTCACATTATCAAACTCGGTATAAAATGAAAAGAATATCAGTTAAAAGATGCCGTCCGATTTTTTTTTTTTTTCAAGATGAACCCTCAACCTATGACGAGAAAATATTTACTTTTCCCAACACATTTTAGATAGATAGATAGATAGATAGATAGACAGACATATAGATAGATACATATAGATAGACAGATAGATAAATTGATATCGATACATAGATAAGTACATTGAATTACATAGAAATCCAGACCAAACAGACACTAGGGTCCAAACTAGGTGGTCTGTCCTTATTCTAGAGGAAATAAAATATCACGAGAGAACGCAGCAGAAAAATCATAATAAAATATACACGTAGTTACAAGTAAACACAAACAGCCAGCAGGACGTAGGGTCACATTGTTCTATAGGTGACCATGTTGGTGATGGTATTTTATTCGCAACAACATTTGTATAACCATAAAATACTTTAAAACACTATAAGCTATACTCGGAGATGTCGTTTCTCGAGCAAAAACAGGTTAAGTCGTGCCAGCCTCTCTCCGTAAAATTTGTTATATAAGGACAGGATCATCTTAGTGGCCCTACGCTGGACAGCTTCACATTTTATTATTTCTTTTGTGTAGTGAGGAGACATTAAAAATTGAGTTCTGCTCTGTTTTCCTAATACACAGTGACATGAAAGGATTCTCAATGACAAATATGAACTAAATTCGAACAGTGGATGGATAACGTTTTGTGAAATTTAAAACGAGTCATCTTTTAGCTAGAATTCACATGTTAATATATTGAAGTCAGTGATTAATAAATGCAGAACACTATTCATTCAAATCTTCATTTTATTACAGGAATAAAAACAAAGACTGTAGCTGTGACAAACTATGACTGTAGCTGTGACAAACTATGACTGTAGCTGTGACAAACTATGACTGTAGCTGTGACAAACTATGACTGTAGCTGTGACAAACTATGACTGTAGCTGTGACAAACTATGACTGTAGCTGTGAGAAACTATGACTGTAGCGGTGACAAACTATGACTGTAGCTGTGAGAAACTATGACTGTAGCGGTGACAAACTATGACTGTAGCTGTGAGAAACTATGACTGTAGCGGTGACAAACTAAGACTGTGGCTGTGATAAACTATGAAGTACGTGTGCAAGAAGCTGGCATGCACATGCTTTCTGCTGGTAAGAAAGAATATGAACAATCCTAATTCTGGAGCCTCAGAGACTATCCCTCCAACCTTTCAACTGCCTCCATCCAGACTCACCAAGCTAGAACGTTTGTACAGAAGGTGATTCCACGGCTCACAGCAGGTTGCAGATGGTACACGCATTATCCTCAGAACCCCAGACAACGAATGATACATACATCCAAGGAACTTAAAATAAACTGAACAACCAAATGTACAAGCAACTAAGCACATGCAAAGTACCAGAGTCCAAAAAAGCCAGCAAGTCATCAATTCATCCAACAAGCCAGTGTCCATAGAGAAATTAGTAAACTCAAACATTGTGATTCCTAAATTTCATCTTAAGCGTTGAATGACAATCAACATCGAATGTCATCTCTAGGCCTAAAGCCGCCGTGAGGAAGGCCTACGCGACCCTGACTATGGTGGATGGTGACGAAACAAGGGACTGGTGATGGGGAAGATAAGGATAGATTAAGTAGATAAGGAATGGTGATGGGGCGATGGTGCGGTCAGTGAAGATGAAAGGTGATAGTGATGAATAGTGATGTGCGTGATGGGGGGTGATGGAGATGAGTTGGCGTTAACAGATGGTGATAAGGGTGTTGAGGCGTCATGGATGGTGTTTTAGGCGATGAGTGTTGATATGGTGATGAGTAGTGACGAGGAATGGTGAGGGTAAGAGGCAGTGAAGGTGTGATTATTGGTGATGGGGCATGATGTGGTGATGCGTGGTGATGGATGATCATTGGCAACAAGGAGATGGAACATAGTGAGTGGGTGATGATGGCAGTGATGAGTTGTGATTGGTGGTAATGGGAGTGAGGGCCAGTACTAACAACAAACAGATTGGCTTTATGGGCTAGTACTGCACCGGGCGCAGCAGGCTGACTGGCTCGCTAGTACCTACCCGGATGATTTTCTCGGCCTCAACCAGCTTCTAAACGACATCAGAGGCCGTCTGGGACCTTTCATGTAGCTTCCCGGATCGAGATGCGTCCATCCTAGCCGTGTATTTACCCTACAGGATCTAACTATAAGTACTACTTGGCTAGATCTTATCACCCAAGACTCTTCTGCGTGAGTTTATAGTCAAAGGAACAGAAAGCAAGCAGCAACGGTCGAATTGATTATATGCTTATATATATATATATATATATATATATATATATATATATATATATATATATATATATATATATACATACATACATACATACATACATACACACATGTATATGTAAACACACGCACACGCACACACAGACACAGACACAGACACAGACACAGACACAGACACAGACACACACACACACACACACACACACACACACACACACACACACACACACACACATTATATACACGCATACATACATACACACAAAGTATAAGGATCAATAAACAAGAGCAAATTCAGCTTAACAACCAATTAGCGCGTGAGGCTCGCCCAATCACAGCCGCTGGAGGCGAGGCAGTAACGAGGCCCAGGACCGTAAAGATGGGGGTGACCACTGTTAATGGAGACACGCCGCCATTAGCTCTCGTTAGCCACGGATAATGACCACCCCCAACCCAAGCTACCCCTCCCACCCTGATTCCCTGGGGCCTTGCGTCCCCTCTCCCCCTTCGTGAGGCTAAAGTTATATCTTTAGGAATAACATTTCCAAGAATTAATTAAATATATTGCATGTGATTGTTATTCCTTAACATCTAACCCGTGTGTGTCACCAGCTCTCTCGGCCCATTGACGCTGTAGCCAACCGTTCGCAAGGCTCTGGTTACGTGTCTGTCTGTCTGCTGTTCCCAGTTTTTTTTATTTTCCTTTTTATATCAAGTCCTGATTCATTTGGCACAATATTACAATTATAAATGTTTTATAAGCCTAGCTCACCACTAAGCCGCTTGGTTCCCTCTCCGCCTCATCCCACTCTCCAGTACTAGACTCCGTCTGTTCTAGTGTACTGGACACTACCTTAGAGAGTATATGCCCTCTTGCCCACGAAAAAAAAAAAGATTCAACCCAGCTAGGAACATGTGTATATCTGAACACACACACACACACACACACACACACACACACACACACACACACACACACACACACACACACACACACACACACAAGCAAATATTTATAGACAATATCAATGTTTGTGCCTCTGTTTCCTTCTATTCGCGCACGCACACACTCAGTCTTTCCGTCAGTCGCGCTCTTTTCCTTTCTCTAGATCTTGCTTCTTCCCTTTCTCTCTCTCTCTCCTCCCCCTTCCCGGCCGCTGGAGATAACGGGGATGAAAGACAAACATGAGAGAAAGGCAGGTAGACAGTGCAGTCTCCGCTAGGCATGGAGAGAGAGAGAGAGAGAGAGAGAGAGAGAGAGAGAGAGAGAGAGAGAGAGAGAGAGAGAGAGAGAGAGAGAGAGAGAGAGAGAGAGAGAGAGAGAGAGAGATATGAGAGAGCAAGAGCGAGAGCGAGAGAGAGAGAGAGAGAGAGAGAGAGAGAGAGAGAGAGAGAGAGAGAGAGAGAGAGAGAGAGAGAGAGAGAGAGAGAGAGAGCAAACAAAAAATAATCATTCGACACTTCAATTTGCTCGGCTCCAGAACAAGGTTGTGCACCTGTTTCCTTTCACGTTGCTTTTCACATCAAGAACTCACCATCCCCTCACTGCCTAGGGGACACGATGAACAAAAACATGACTTTTATTTTTTTTACAAAGCGAGGTTGGCTAGAAGGTTCAGAATTTTTTTTTCCATTCCTTAAAAAAAGAAAGAGATAAAAGTCACTAAACCTGAACTAGATAGGCTAGGACACACCCCAACAGTAACCTTTTTTCAATATTCAGGTGAATGGATAAAAGAAAATAGAACAGAAATGGTACTCAAAAGCAGTGCAGTACAGTACAGCATGACAAACGGCAATGGTTTTTATATATAAAGCAATACTATGCGGAAGAAAAGAACATGACATTTATTTCAAGTTAACAAAGGTCAAAGTATCATGAGAGATAATTGAGTTGGGAGACGCTGCGGCCCGGTGCTGGGAAGAAGACAATGACAACAATGCAAGGTTGGGAGGAGCAGCAGCGTCATTTTCATCTATCTCACACAACACTGAAAGTAGGAGACGACGCAGAAGGCTTAAAAGATTAACACACAATGAAGTGAAAAAAAAGGTGAACAATTTAGGATTAAAAAATTTTTTATCTAATTGATTTTTTGTCCTGTTTACTATGTTAGGCTGATGAAGATTTATGAGATGGGAAGGTAGGAAAAGAGTGTGGCGGAAAAGTTTTTCTGTTTGGTAAAATAAAAAAAATGATATCAGAGCAGACTTTAAAAGTGAGTTACACACACACACACACACACACACACACACACACACACACATACACATATACACATATACACATATACACATACACAAAAACACACATACACATATATATATATATATATATATATATATATATATATATATATTATATATATATATATATAATATATATATATATATATATATATATATATATATATGTATTTATATATACATATATGCAAGATTTTTTCAATTCTTTTGTATTAACGGTGGAAAAGAAAGCCCGGTAAAAAATAATGTCTTGATTCTTTTCTGCAGCGTTAGGCATGTGCCGGCTCTCCATGATCTGCTTGGTCTGACAGTTATCTTTTTCACTGATGCTGTTGATAATGAGGACTTAAGTAGATCGCTCGATTTCTTTGTATAGAAGTTGCCTCGTATTACAGTGTGTTAGGGCTCTTCGAATGTAAGTGTCGATGGTAGAATCCTTTTATCACTGCGGTCATTCGCTTCTTTGGTCAAGGCAGTGACAAGTGTTCGTTGGCTTTACGTAGACAATACATTTGTATTGAAAGATTTTTTTTTGTTTTTATCCTTTACCCGTGGCGCCGGTAGGCTTAATGGAGGCCTTAGATAGTTGGCCTCCGCCCGCAAGTAGCACGGGTTAGATTTTTAAAGTGACGCCTCGTTTCATATAGAGGGGCTCATGATGCCAGCAGAAGCTCTTCGAGCATATAGCTTTGCAGTCCCGTCGAAGCTAGTGTTATGGCAGCATGTGGGTTCTCTTTGGCCACTCGGCGGTATTACCAAAGAAAAGTGGACAGCATGTACCGGAGCTCGAGCTCGGGACCCTGAGCTGGTATGCCCGATCGCTAGCCACTAGGCCACCGCCTCCCCTTGCGTTACGAGTACGTCCAGAAACGACATTAATTGGTCTTCGCTGCTTTCTATGGTGTAGGTGAGG
>JAPQNM010000018.1:20220419-20227919 GCA_029783475.1 Metacarcinus magister
TGATAAACACTTATATTAAATACTTCTTAGGCAGTTCCAAATGTTGTTCTTATTTTTTTTATCTTAAATGCTGATCGATAAAAAATGTAACTTAACAAAAATGTAGTAAAAAAAGATAATACACTATGGTAGCTTAGTGTCAAAAAAGACTTAACATCAGCGACCCATAACATCAAAATCAAAATCAAGGAGTTTATTTTGTGTCGAGGCTGACCGACAGACCTCAGAAAGGGAGTAATTATGTATTATAACAACTAAAAGCAAACTGTCAAAATGCACTAATGTTGACCCAAATGGCGGAGTCAGCACGCTGGGAAAAGTTTTTGAAAGTAAGTTATTGACGTTCCCTTTGTATATGACAGTTAGTGCGGGAAGAAAAGTTTGTAGATTGTGAATTCAAAAAACGGAGAAACCGATCCTTAGGTGCAGTGTTAACATCCGGAGAGGATTAACACGGATTTCTGTTGGTGGCTTATAACATTGAAGTTAGGTTTTACTCCACCAGTTTCCATCTCTGATAATGGCTGATTCCTCTGATAAGAAGATTATTGCACAACCAGAATGAACTACAAGAGTCAGTGGTTTTAAGGCTCTGTAACGTGTAGTTAGCAAGGGATCACAGTTGTCAAAGTACGGAGACGTATTACAACATGCCCATCACGCCATGTGTTTTCCGTTCATCAATGTATGAAAAAAGGGCTGCGTACTTTTCTCTCTTCAATGAGTGTCATTTTATACAACAACACTTAGCAATATACTCTTAACTCAAAGAAGAAGAATCGATACTCACCATCATTGACGGGGATCACGTCTGGGTTAGTGTCATCTACGTCATCTGGTAAGTGGTGACCGGCTGCCCCCTTGTGGTACACCATCTTCACTTCCGGCTTCCGGTGGTTGCGTGCCCTGCTCACCAGCGCCACCACCACCGCCGCCATCACCAGTAGAGACGCCAGCACCCCCAGCACCACGCCCAGCAGGGAGGTAAGGGCCAGGGCGCTACCCACTGCCCAAGGAGGGAAAAGAAAAGAGGAAAGTCCAGTTAAATCTAAATTCATTGAGGCTTCAAGAGTGTATGTCAAAAGAGCAAATTTTCATGTAAAGGTTTTAGGATCTCTCTCTCTCTCTCTCTCTCTCTCTCTCTCTCTCTCTCTCTCTCTCTCTCTCTCTCTCTCTCTCTCTCTCTCTCTCTCTCTCTCTCTCTCTCTCTCTCTCTCTCTCTCTCTCTCTCTCTCTTTTTCTCAGCAACTAGGTAGCAGACAAACAAACTACATAATTCACACTATATAAAACAGCGAACACAATTGTTCGTTTGTTTTTCTTTCTACATGTATTTGTCTCAATTATGATCATAATAATAATAATAGTAAAAAAAAATAATAATAATAATGATAATGGTAATAATGTTAATGATAATAATAATAATAATAATAATAATAATAATAATAATAATAATAATAATAATGATAATAATAATAATAATAATAGTAATAATAATAATAATAATAATAATAATAAAAATAATAATAATAATAATAATAATAATAATAATAATAATAATAATAATAATAATGATAATAATAATGTTAATGATAATAATAATAATAATAATAATAATAATAATAATAATAATAATAATGATACTACTAATCATAACAGTAATAATAATAAAAATAATAATAACAACAATAATAAATATAATAATAATAATAATAATAATAATAATAATAATAATATTAATAATAATAATATTAATAATAATAATAATAATAATAATAATAATAATAATAATAATAATGATAATGATTATCATAATGATAATGACAATAATGATAAAAATAATAATAATAATAATAATAATAATAATAATAATAATAATAATAATAATAATAATAATAATAATGATAGTAATAATAATAATATTAATGATAAGAATAATAATAACAATAATAATAATAATAATAATGATAAAAATAATGATAATAATAATAATAATAACAATATAAATAATAATGGTAATATTATCAATAATAATAATAATAATGATAAAAATATTAATGATAATAGTAAGTATATTAAAACAATTATTATAATACTTATAATAAGTATAAGTGGTATGAAAAACAATAGCGGTGACAACAGTATAAATAATAGCAGTAGCAGTAGTAATAGTTTTAGTAAAAGAAGTAGCACCAGTCGTAGAAGTAGCAGGAGTAGTAGTAGTAGTAGTTAAAGTGGTAGTAGTAGTGGTAGTAGTAGTAGTAGTAATGATAGCTGTCATGGCAGTAGCATAGTAGTAGTAGTAGTAGTAGTAGTAGTAGTAGTAGTAGTAGTAGTAGTAGTAGTAGTAGTAGTAGTAGTAGTAGTTGTAGTTGTTGTTGTTGTTGTTGTTACTGTTGTTGTTGTTGTTGTTGTTGTTGTTGTTGTTGTTGTTGTTGTTGTTGTTGTTGTTGTTGTTGTAGTAATAATAATAGTAGTAGTGGAAGTATTGGCATTATTATCAGCAGTAGCAACAGCAGCAGAAGTAGCAATACCAGTAATAGTTTGTGTTGTTGGCATTAGCGCTTGACCCAGTCATATCGAGCTTCAAACAATTGTATATCATGCTTACTTTTCCATTTAACTAACCATTGCCAAATATTAGTATTTATACCAATTTGTAATATATTCAAAATCCAATCCCACTTTTCAATAATAACATGATTTACAAATAGTAGTGGTGGTAGCAGCAATAAATAAGGCTTTGCAAACACACACACACACACACCCACACACACACACACACACACACACACACACACACACACACACACACACACACACACACACACACACACACACACACACACAAATACAAACCTGGACTAGTGCGTTTCTCTGCCACATCTTTGAGGGTGACAACAGCGATCCTGACAGGTTCGCTCTGGCCCTTACTGTTGACACCCATGATGGTCAGCAGGTACTCCGTGCCGGGCTCAAGACCAGTCAGGGCGAATTCCGGCCGAGGCGCTGTGGATGTGTTGGCCAGGACACGAGGTGCGGCCTTACGGGATTGGTGGCCACGAGAGGTATGAGCTCGTGCGTGTGTCACAGAGAGGGTGAATGTCTGAGCAAGACCTCCGTCCCAACCCGCCTGGCATCTGACGCCCACCCCCGACGAGCTGATGTTCTCCACCGTACAATTATTGACTGGGTCCGGCGGGGCTGGCGAGGAGTGGAGTCGAAAAGCTTATTAATGGTGTATGACATCTGATCTGACATCATACGTTTTTTACAAATCTGATTTAATTAGAGTAGCATACAACGCAACCCTCCAGCGATCCTTTCTGGCCTGGTAGTCTCCAGTAGAAGCCATATTAACAGTATTTAAACCTAAACTACCGCCGCAGACATGCTCATGAGGAACACGTGGGCACATGTACCTCGTGTTGTCATGCTTACTATCTGTTCAGGCTGAAAAAAATTTAATAATAATTCCTATTTTTTATTGATAGTCTTTTCGTTGTCCCTTATAATCCATTTTATAGGAACGTTGGAATGCACTATCATTACTATATTTTAGATGGTATAGTTGTGTTCTTTATGACGCCCAATCAACTGAATTTAGTAGTTCTGGAAATCTTGCTAACAAGTCTAATTTTAGTGCCCAAACCAGCGATAGCACACCCTCTTTTCCATTTGCTTTTAGAAAATTTAGAGATTTGGTTCAATTACTGGTGACTAGCTGTTCGCTTGATCTTAATTTTTATTACATAAATCCATACGTGGAGTCTGTTTAATGGGATGTTAGAGCGAAAGATTGTGTTTTTCATCTTGCTTTTATTTTTTAACCGGCTATTTGGACACCTTTTTTGCTCTGGGCGATAACTTCCTTCACATGAACCCATTTGAAAAATGCTGTATGGGGGAAAAAAAACCATTGTGATAATGTATGGCAATAATCTTGATATTATTAAATTCAACCCCTACAACTTCATGTTTGTTCGAAGTCCCACTTACTCAAGTCTTTACATCTGTGCCACATTGACATTGAGGGATCAGGTTTATACACATGGTTACAGGCGTAAGTGTAAGCGCCTGTACTGTATTCCAGGGTTACATAGTTACAATTACAGGTTAGGCATGGGGATAAATCACAATCACTCGTGGGGCAACAGAGAGCAACACTTACATGCATGTATCACGTGGTAGATGCACGGCTGCCTCTGCACCCCGACGTCGTTGCTGGCCCAGCACAGCAAGGAACCATAGTCCTGGTGGCGGGCGGGCACATAGCTCACCTGGCTGCGTCCCTTCCCAGATGTCCGCACGCGCGCCGATGGGATGTCCACTATCTCTGAGGAACTGTTGAATGCCCACCTGCCCGGACGAGAGGCTCGTGTCAAGACCAGGCAGGTGCATGATGAAGCTGCATGACTTACATGTTACCTCCAATGCTGTACTGCTGATCTGGACTCGGTATGAGGTATGAGGCGAAAATCATATGCTTAAAACATTCCTCACATTTTCCGCTCAATTAGATATACTTAAAACTCACTAATAGCTACGAAATACATATCTTAGTTTGTTAAGAGATGGATTGAAGGCAACGGACCTATCATGCAGTCCTCCTTAACCAAACTAATACTTCCTTATGGAGCAAAGTCTTTTTAACCCTTCCCAGCTCCTCAGTCACCTTGGTCCTCTACCTCCCAGTTCTACCTGCACACTACATGGAACACCTGGTGAGTTGAAGTTTCATGCCTTATAGTGTTATGTAAGACAATGCTGTGTTTTACCTAAAAGAGGACGGCTCTGGGTGGGCCTCGACGCTGCAAGTGATGTTGAGTTGCTCGTTCTTGGCTGCTCCAAACACATGCGTCTGCCCAGGCCGACAGAGAGGCGAGACTGTGGGCAAGAGAAACACGTAGTAACTCGTTGAGCTGAGACACAGTCAGTCACGTAAGAAGTAATAGCGTCCCAGGATTGCAGTGATTCTTTGAAAATGTATTTAAAGTGGAATGTAAGGTTTCATCCTCTGGTAACCTTGTTTGTGCGCAGCGAGGGTAAAAGACTAGAGAGGTTGGGGGTTTAAGGCGAGAGTAAAATGTTTTAAACGTAATCGTGAAAGAAAAAACAATAGCCTGCTTGGCTTGAGTACAAGAGGTAATAATACCTCATAATGTTGATAAGATCTCTCATTACGTGTGTAAACTGACAGTAATAACCAGAGTTCGTGTCATGAACCACATAACTCTTAAACACATCATGTAGTACGTACACACACACACACACACACACACACACACACACACACGCACACGCACACACACACACATACATACACACACACACACACACACACACACACACACACACACACACACACACACACACACACACACACACACACACACACACACACACAGATTGATATTTAGACAACAATACGAGCTTCACACGAGTCCTGTATACTACAACTAGGAAAATCTCTCTCTCTCTCTCTCTCTCTCTCTCTCTCTCTCTCTCTCTCTCTCTCTCTCTCTCTCTCTCTCTCTCTCTCTCTCTCTCTCTCTCTCTCTCTCTCTCTCTCTCTCTCTCTCTCTCCCCCCCATCAATCAAATGAGCACGATAAGAGAATAACCGTCACTGTCATTCACATTGATCGATGGAGATCCCGTCATATATGTGAGCCTTTCTCCTTGTAATAAAGTCAAGAAAAGACCTTATCAGCTCAGCATCAATGACCCGGTGCCAAGTAGTAAATGTCTCTCACTTGTTTTGCATTCACAAGTCGAACATTCAGTTTGAGGCACCGACGTGATTTACGTAAATGACTGAGCGTTATAGCGGAAACGTCAATAGTGGACCCTTACTATATCAGAAAGCATCAGTCTTACTTAGCATATTCCATAATATCCTCACAAGCATCCTCACGTCCTGGAAAATCCATGCGTCACTGACTTCCTCACACCCTCTCTCCCTCCCTTCCTTCCTCCCTCTCTCTCTGACGAGCCAGTCCTCACATCCCATCCTCCTCCTTCACTCCTAGATCCTCGACTTACACTTGACGCTGAGCTGGACGGCGTTGGAGCCGCTGCTACCGTGGATGTTGGAGGCCGCACACGTGTACTGGCCCGAAGAGGTCTTGGTAAGCCGCTGCAGCGCAAGTGACTGGTTGGTCTGGATGATGCCGGCAGAGATGTTGTGAGCGATCTCCTCCCCCTAAGAGAAAGATGAATGGATTACGTGTTGAGAGGTGGCCCAAAAGAAGGGGGACAGAAAGCCTTATTCTAAGAACATTGGTCCGTCGTGAGGGACATCGATGAGCTCTCACGCTTTACCAAGAACACTATGCCTTTCGCAGAAAAGAAAACACTGTCGATGAGATTCTTTTGTTTGACTAATAGGAAAGCCATTCTCCTCCCATCTTCTTCCTGTATTGTGACGTTGGACAGGTGTTGGAAAAGGTAATGATATGAAGATGACTTGAGATTGCATATCATTAAAATATGAATAAAACTTATAGACAGATAGTGGGGAGAGAGAGAGAGAGAGAGAGAGAGAGAGAGAGAGAGAGAGAGAGAGAGAGAGAGAGAGAGAGAGAGAGAGAGAGAGAGAGAGAGAGAGAGAGAGAGAGAGAGAGAGAGATAGGCAGACAGAGACAGAGAGGTGAGAACGCTGGCAGGCTAGGTACTCACGTTATGGAACCACTGAACCTTGTAGATGCTGGGATTGGCCTTGATGCCACACTCGAAGTACACGTCATCGCCCTCCTTGATGTCGTCCAGGTTGACACTGTTGCCCGCCGCTAGGGAGAGGCGCGGCGTGTCTGTAACGAGATGGAGGCACGGGGCATGTTAGAGAGAGAGTAAAAGAGAGAGAGAGAGAGAGAGAGAGAGAGAGAGAGAGAGAGAGAGAGAGAGAGAGAGAGAGAGAGAGAGAGAGAGAGAGAGATAGGGGGATGATTGAAGTGTTCGTTACACCCTAACAACTAATACTATTAACGGCACTTCCCCTTGTCACTACTACTATACTATTACTATTTTATATACTACTACTACTACTATTACTGTTGCCACTACTACTATTACTACTTCTACTGCAACAACAACAACTACTACTACTACTACTACTACTACTACTACTACTATTACTACTACTACTACTACTACTACTATTACTACAAATACTACTATTAATGGCACTACAACCAATACTACAAATATAAGTCGAATGTTGACTATATGACAGCAGGCTTTTGTCATTAAAATACGAGGACTATTATAATTCTGATTATTTTTCCTTCAACAAATTTCAAAACCCGACTTACCACTAATCTCTCTCTCTCTACTCTCTCTCTCTCTCTCTCTCTCTCTCTCTCTCTCTCTCTCTCTCTCTCTCTCTCTCTCTCTCTCTCTCTCGGACATCATCATCTATCTCAACTAAATCAAAATGAAAACCCTCATCAAACACAAGCTTCCAAATTACCTGACACATACAAGAACACAAATAATGACA
>JAPQNM010000018.1:20235419-20237919 GCA_029783475.1 Metacarcinus magister
GAAAAGGAAACGGAAAGAAGGAAGGAGGAAGTCAGAGGGAAAGAGGATGTACGTAATCGGATGAAGAAGAAAGTTACGTACATGTTAGATGCTACACAGAGAAAGAAAGAGAAAGAGAGAGAGAGAGAGAGAGAGAGAGAGAGAGAGAGAGAGAGAGAGAGAGAGAGAGAGAGAGAGAGAGAGAGAGAGAGAGAGAGAGAGAGAGACAAACACGCACACACACAGCTGAATAGAACGACCCCACTGGCGACACACGCTTAACGCTTCCACGGAAACTTTTCTTAACAACACAAGGCACTAGGAGGCCTTTCATTAGCCTTGTGTACAGTGTGTGTGTGTGTGTGTGTGTGTGTGTGTGTGTGTGTGTGTGTGTGTGTGTGTGTGTGTGTGTGTGTGTGTGTGTGTGTGTGTGTGTGTGTGTGTGTGTGTGTGTGTGTGTGTGTGTGTGTGTGTGTGTGTGTGTGTGTTATTCACCATGGTCTGGAGGATCACGTGCTGGACTCACGATCCTCAGCTATTACCTTTCCTGAAAAAGTAGCTCAGAGCTCTTAGAGACGGATCTATGGTCAAGGTTGACACTTCTCACACATCACACACACACATTCTTGCTCAAGGGAGACGGTAACTACGTCCTGTCAGTGAAAAATCCTTGGCGATCTGTGCAGATATCCAACCCAAGCTTTGTCGGGTGAAAGGCAAGAACATTAACCATTGAACCAGGGGAACTGTGTGTGTGTGTGTGTGTGTGTGTGTGTGTGTGTGTGTGTGTGTGTGTGTGTGTGTGTGTGTGTGTGTGTGTGTGTGTGTGTGTGTGTGTGTTACCTATGCTGTTTGAGGTTCACCTGGTAATTATATTCGGTATTTTCTCCCTTCCTCTTTTTTTTACTTCTTTTTTTCATTTTCCTCTTTTCAGTACGATCTTTCAGAGTTGGGTTCCTTCTCTTTTTCTTTCGCCTTTCAATACTTCTACTGAGACTTACTTTCTACTTGCGTGTGTTCAAGATTTTTATCATGATCATTCATTCCGTTATTTTTTTCCTCGTATATTTTGTTTTACTGTTTCATTCATTCCTTTCCTTTTTTCTTCATAAATATTTTTTTTACTGTTGATATTTTTACCTTATTTTCCCTCGCGTATAAGGCTTTACTGATTATGCCATTATAAACGTATTAACTATAAGAAAGAAGGATGGAGGGAGAGAGAGAGAGAGAGAGAGAGAGAGAGAGAGAGAGAGAGAGAGAGAGAGAGAGAGAGAGAGAGAGAGAGAGAGAGAGAGAGAGAGAGAGAGAGAGAGAGAGAGAGAGAGAGAGAGAGAGGAAGAGAGAGAGCGAAAAAGAGAGAGAGGAAGAGAGAGCGAAAAAGAGAGCAAGAAAGAGAGCGAGAGAGAGAGAGAGAGAGAGAGAGAGAGAGAGAGAGAGAGAGAGAGAGAGAGAGAGAGAGAGAGAGAGAGAGAGAAAAAAAAAAAAAGAGAGAGAGAGAAGAAAACAAAAGAGTCAAAAGACAGACATGACAGACAGACACACAGACATACATACAGATAGACGGACAGAAGGACAGACAGACAGACGGACAGACAGCTATACAGACAAACAAATATATATACATACATATATACATACATATAGACAGACAGACAGATAGATAGAGAGAACGATAAAGTGAGAGAACAGTCATTCCGATATGCAATCATTAATGCAGTCACTCAGCAAATGGAAGGATCAATGACATCCACTCACTGAGCCAGGCAGTCAGTGGAACCATATCCGGTGAATTAGGTTGTCATATAAAGAACATTGAGGATAACACACTCTTCTGCCACTCTGAGCAGTGCATGCAAGAAGTTCCATTAATAATAAAGTTTAGAGCCAAATACTTTATTTTAATCCGAAGTCTGGTTCTCAATCATTCAGGATCACTCAGTCAGTCACTCGTGCAAACTCAGTCACTCACGTAATCAGACTACCGTCGTGTCAGCTCATTGTGAAGTGTCACATGCTAAATTTCTTGTTGTGCTTTTCTGTTTCGTGTAACCAGGACGTGCAAGCAACATTATTTAAACATGTTACAGACTGATGGCTCTGGTGAAATAATTAACATTAGCTAGTAATAACAGCTTAGTAAGTGCAATACTAACCAAGGAAGTAACTATCACGATTTTGGCAGGAATTAAGTGGGCTAGAAGGTATCAGTTCTTGTCAACAGTCTATTTTCATTCAACCTTTCAAGGCACTTTTACGAATCTCTTAACAACAACCCACACGTCCATCCGGTGTTTGTCTGTTCTGGTGATTGCATTATTTTTTTATCCTCTCATCTTCCTCCTACTATTACTCGTCCATTGTCTATTATTATTGTATGCATCTGCCTCTCTCATCCACATCACAGTGCCGCCACACCTCATCCCCGTCCTCCACACCCTTCACAGCAGCCACCTCACGTGGGTAAGATAAGTTCAGATAATGAGGTCTTATCCCACAAGTCTCCCAGGCACTCCCTTAC
>JAPQNM010000018.1:20260419-20265419 GCA_029783475.1 Metacarcinus magister
AGTTACATAGTCGTTTATGTTAATATTATCAAAACCATGGAAAATTTTAAAAACCTCAATTAGGTCCCCTCGTAGCCTACGTTTGGATAAACTGAATAAGTTCAGCTCCTTTAGTCGTTCTTCGTAAGACTTGTTTCGCAATCTTGGGATCATTTTAGTAATTCTTCTTTGTATTCTCTCCAGCTTATTAATATATTTTCTATAGTATGGTGACCAAAATTGAATGCAATATTCTAGATGAGGGCGTACGAGTGCATTATATAGTGTAAGGATAACTTTTTCAGATTTATACTCAAAAGTTCTACCGATGAAGCCGACCAGTTTGTTCGCCTTTTTTACAACGTCTGAACAATGTTTATTTGGTTTGAGGTCGTTACTAATAGTTACCCCTAAGTCTTTTTCATGGTTAACCTTGGAAAGTTCAGAGCCATTCATTGTATATTTAGTGAACTGATTGTTGCTACCGATATGCAAAACTTTACATTTATCAACATTAAATTTCATTTGCCATTTTTTTGACCAACTGACTAACGTGTCGAGGTTTGATTGAAACTGTAGTTTATCGGCGGTTGTAGTTACTTTACTCGTGATTTTCGTATCGTCGGCAAATTTTGATATCTTACAGGTGAGGCCTTCATCAATATCATTGACATAAATTAAAAAAAGAATGGGACCAAGTACTGAGCCCTGTGGCACATCGCTTTTAACGTCTCGCCAGTTAGATGATTTACCGTTTATGACAACGCGTTGCCTTCTGTTGGAAAGCCAGTCTTCAACCCATTTAAGAATTTTCCCAGATATGCCGTGAGATTCAAATTTTTTTAATAACCGTTTATGGGGAACTTTGTCAAACGCTTTTTGGAAGTCGAGATAAATTATATCAACCGCTTTTGTCTCGTCATAAATTTTGAATACATCGTTATAAAAGTCAAGGAGATTCGTTAAGCAAGAGCGTTTGTTACGGAAACCATGTTGAGAATTACTAATCATGCTGTTTTCTTCTAGGAAAGTCACTAGTTTATCGAGTATTATAGTTTCCATTAATTTACCAACTACGGATGTGAGGCTGATTGGTCTGTAGTTAGTCGGTAGTGATTTATCTCCTTTCTTTTGTATAGGGGTAACATTTGCTAATTTCCAAATGTCGGGAACTTTTCCAGAATTTAAAGATTTATTGAATAGTATTGCAAGAGGTTTGCTGATTTGATATGTTGCCTCTTTTAAGACTCTCGGTGCAATACAATCAGGACCAGGAGTTTTATTTACTTTAATTTTATCAAGTGCCTTAGTTACAGTATCCTCAATAAAGTGACAATCGCTTAAAGGAATTAAGTTAGGTTTAGCTGGGGTTATTTCCTGGATTTCATCGGTGTCTTCAATGGTAAAAACGGATGCAAAATAATCATTTAGTACTTCGGCCATTTCTGATTCTGTATTTATTTCCTTATCGTCTTTTAGGTGGAGTGGGCCAATATTAGTTGTGATAACTCTTTTTATTACGTACGTAGGTGTAAAACTCCTTGGGGTTGGATTTCGTTTTATTTACAATATATATTTCGATATCTTTTTTACTTCGTCTAATCATCTTTTTTGTTTCGCGTCTTAGTCTTTCGTATTCTATTTTATCGTTTTCGTTTTGTGATCGTAAATATTTACCATGTGCGCGCTTTTTAAGTAATAATCCTGCCTCAATTTGGCTATTACACCATTTTGGTTTAATAATATTTTTATTTTTACATGGACGTCTCTTACAAACGGGAATGCATAATTTAACGGCTCCATTTAGGATGTTATAGAAATTTTCCCACGATTTAATTACATCGGTTTCGTTTTCTACTATGCTCCAATCAGTATCTGCTAAAAGCTTTCTCAATTTTTCAAAGTTACCTTTGCGATACATGAAGATAAGTTCTTCGCTTACGTTATCTTTGTAAACTTCGAGATTTAGGTTAAAAGAGACAATTTTATGGTCGCTGGTACTGAATTATGGGCCCGTATTAACGTTACTTACTAGACCGTCGTTTGTTGAAAATACAAGGTCTAGTATATTATCACCTCTCGTGGGTTTGCTTACGTGTTGACTTAAGCCACTCTCTAACAAATTATTATATAAGTCGTGACCCATATGAGATTTAAGAGAATTTCCCCATGAAGTTACAGGAAGATTAAAGTCTCCAAAAATTACACTTTCAAATGAATTACTTACTTCGATTATCTGATCGAATAATTTTCTATCGCTATTATTATTGTGTGCTGGTGGTCTATAAATGAGTCCAATAATCATTTTCTTAGAACGTGTTTTAAGTTGTAAAAATATAACATCTACGTTATCTATTTTTTCAGTTTGCAACACTGTGGGGTTAAGACTGGCTTTCACGTAAAAAAGAACACCTCCACCTTTTTTATTTTGGAGGATTTTTTTGGAGGAGGAGGAGGAGGAGGAGGAGGAGGAGGAGGAGGAGGAGGAGGAGGAGGAGGAGGAGGAGGAGGAGGAGGAGGAGGAGGAGGAGGAGGAGGAGGAGGAGGAGGAGAAGATATTTGTAGAAGTGATTGTGGTGGTGGTGGTGGTGGTGGTGGTGGTGGTGGTGGTGGTGGTGGCGGTGGTGGTGGTGGTGGTGGTGGTGGTGGTGGTGGTGGCGGTGGTGGTGGTGGTGGTGGTGGTGGTGGTGGTGGTGGCGGTGGTGGTGGTGGTGGTGGTGGTGGTGGTGGTGAAGGTGGTGGTGGTGGTGGTGGTGGTGATGGTGGTGGTAGTGGTGGTGGTGGTGGTGGTGGTGGTGGTGGTGGTGGTGGTGGTGGTGGTGGTGGTGGTGGTGGTGGTGGTGGTGGCGATGACCCACGTAGATGAGCGAGCAGATTCATTCAAATGGCGGGAGAAGCGAGACCAGGCAAGGCAAGGCGGGACGAGGTCAAGAGAGGTCATAATTTTTAGGTAGAAGCGCATGTTATCGCTGGGTGGAGCAGAATATTCGACGCCATGATGAAGGGGGAGATAGGAAGGAAAGATAGGATAAGATAAGAAGGAGGGTACGCTGGCGCACATTCGTTATAATGTCTTTCCTCTTACTTGTCACGCTAACCATGTTCTGTAAATTTATTGATAAGTTTAACCTTTGCCTTGGTTTCCTTCCTCTTCCTCTTCCTCTTCCTCTTCCTCCTCCTCTTCCTCCTCCCTCCTCTTGTCGCTAATTCGTTCATCGTTTATTCACCAGCCCGCGCCACAAGCACCTCGTATCCGCGCGAAGTTTCCTCTCATTTGTCTCACTTCCCTCAGCGATGAACAATAGATTTCCAACGATATGAGTCGCCGCCGCCGCTGCCACTATGCACGTAGACTTATGCACCACCACCACCACCACCACCACCACCACCACCACCACCACCACCACCACCACCACCACCACCACCACCACCACCACCACCACCACCACCACCACCACCACCACCACCACCACTCACTCAGCGATGGTTAGGCCACATGAATAATTAATATAAACGAATTATGAGATATATGGTGAAATCAGAGGTGGTGAATTTTAATATACCCTATAGAATGAGTGTGACAGAAGTAAGATGGTATGAGGCACATTTAAGAGGAGAAAGAATGGAGGAAGTGAAAGAGTTTAAGTATTTGGAAACAGTGCAATGCAAACATGGAGAGATGGAAGGAGAAATAGGAGAGAGAAGGCTGTGAAAGGCAGGTGTGTTATAGGATGGATCACTTGCAAGGGTTATGAGAGGAAGGGATGTGTCTATAAGGTAAAGAGAGGTTTAAGGAACAGTATTCTTCTGCTAACTTTGACGTATGGACCACACACATGGACACGGAACAGGGCACAGCAGTCAAGAGTGCGTGTTGTGGAAATGAGTTATTTGAGAGGAGCATGTGGCTTGACAAGATAGGAGGGTGAGAACAATGAAATCGTGTATGTAACATGTGACAATGGAACAAGTGCAAATAAAACGGTATGGTGTAGTGTAATGGGTGAGAAAGAAGAGTGAAGAGTTTGAGTTGAAAATATAATGATGTAAGTGAAACAGAAAGAGAGGAAGAACAGTTGTAAGATGGAAGGATAGGGTGAAGGAGTACTTGCATTAAAGAGTTGCTGATAGAAGGGGGAGATTGAACAAGAAAGGAGGGAGTGTATGGATAAGGAGAGGTGGAGGCTCTTCTGCCGTGGCCATCCGCTTTGGGGACATTCCCAGAGGGAACGTGGCTTCAGAAACTGCAGCTAGATAGAGAATAGTGGCGGTTAGGTTATTGGAGCGCAAGACACATGAGAGTCTGACAGTGACCGTGACGCATGCTCAGATGCCAAACTCTCACGGGTTTCCGAGTAATCAACATGCATGTGCATGAACTGAATGTTTAAGCCTGACGTTGAACGGGCTACTGACGAGACATAATGAGCCTTATTGTAGCTCTCAATTAATACGCTTATGCATAAATGCTCCAAAAGCAGCGATTCTCACTATCACACATTTCCACATCGATGTCTGCAGCCATCTTCCAAAACATACAGTTTCCCTGTAGGTGCGTCTCCTAAAGGGAATAGAAAAGTATCAACACCGTTAATTCACTCCAGTGGGAGATTAAATGAACAAGTAAATATAAGAAAAAAAAATCATATAGACATGTATACGTTGATGGTAGTAAACAAGCATTTAGACAATTGGACATACAGACAGATGCGCTGACAGTAGGACAGACAGCACAGCAAGAATGGCAAGGCAGGAGTGAAGGAGAGATACATTATATCAAAGAGAAAGGGAGCGAGGATATAACTTTGGCAGGATAGCAAGACGACCATGATAAAAAAAGAGGAGAGAAAGAGAGAGAGAGAGAGAGAGAGAGAGAGAGAGAGAGAGAGAGAGAGAGAGAGAGAGAGAGAGAGAGAAAGAGAGAGAAAGAGAGAGAGAGACACACACACACACACACACACACACACACACACACACACACACACACACACACACACACACACACACACACACACACACAC
>JAPQNM010000018.1:20275419-20280419 GCA_029783475.1 Metacarcinus magister
TCTCTCTCTCTCTCTCTCTCTCTCAATCTAAACAGAACGATCTTTATATAGCATAAATTATGTTGATATAAAGGGAACGTATCTGTAGCTAAGGATGACCTTTTTCCTGAGACATCTATCTTAAAGTTACTGCACCCTATGTGTGTGTGTGTACATATATATATATATATATATATATATATATATATATATATATATATATATATATATATATATATATATATATATATATATGTATATATATATATATATATATATATATATATATATATATATATATATACATACATACATATATACAGCTTATGTGTCTACGTGTCTATAGCACTGTCACTGTTAGGCACTTCATTATTCTGGCATTACCACCAATAGTTTGAGAGGTGGAAAGGCACGGCACTGTCACTGCCAGGCATCACTTCCATCTCTACTGCCATTATCTCTGACCAGCAATTTGAAGTTATGCTGGATGTGCAATATAATCCACAGTGGCTTAATAACTGAAGACAATGCACGTGTTGCTACAAGTAAGGAGGGAATCAGCACATCCTGACGTGCATGTGTTTTTAAAGTCACAAATAAAGCTTCCTCATAGATGCCGTCATGCTCGTGTTACAATGAACAGGGAAATAGTTTGCAATAGTTAGACGTATTCCTGCAATCATCTTCATCATTTATAGATGTACTTAAATACCATATGATACACGTTGAGGAGACGTATTGGCGACCAAAGTATTGCTCTTATCTGGTCTGTAAATCATTCATCAAGGGAATCGTTAATGCCGAAGTGTACTGAGGAGGGTTTTGTGAAGCCAGGCATTTGTTTGCTTGTTTACAGCGTGACGTTATTCTGGTGAGTGACTCGAGGCAGTTGAATGGGCGGCAGCAGCCTCTTTAGAGCGGCATGTTGAGAGGTAAACAGACACAGTTCCCAGTCCTCACAGATCTCGCCATCCCTATGAAGGCTCGTTAATGTCGCTAGTGTGTTCGGGTATAGAATTTTTTTTTTTCTATTAATTCCACAATCAGGAAATATTAGTCTCGTACATTAGTAAATTAAAAGGTGAATTATCAATAAACGTCATATTAAAGTATGAAAGCGAGTAACAAGACTCCAGTAATGCTACTGTGTTTACTTGTCAAACAGATATGTTGTAGTAGATCCATATTTTAGTGGAAATTCTTCGGAAATTATGTCATCTTAGCGCAAGTGTCCCCTATAACCTGCTAGAACATTAATATACTTCATGAAAACTTCCACTGTACAGTCAAAAAGAAGAGTCGCATCGCTTTGCCTGACCCTCCCGATAACATTCTCCACTAAATACTTTTGTGTCTGTTATGTGTCACCCACCGCCTTACACCATTGTTCCTGCCCGACTGAACTAATATCATTACATGCTAATTTCCGCTTTTCTTTAATTAGAAACTGTATCAGATAAAAAAAACTGCAATCGATTTGCTTTATAAAGTTATATCAGGAATAGAATTCCAGAAATCCCGCTACTGTATTGCCTAATCAGCAGCTGCCAACAGAACGTGTCTGAACTGTGAACTAATTAAGTGAACGGTGTATAAGGAGATCGGAGAGCGCGTGGCAAGGTTCAGCAGGAATGTACCATGGTTGGAGGCCCTGTCTGGCGTGGAACTGGTGGCCTTGAAACGTGCACAGACTTTTCCTTCTTGCTTTCAAATAAATTTACACTTGGGAAAAAGACATGGTTGGCTATTGCTATGTACATAATTAAACACATAAAACGTGATCATTCAAGTTAATGGTGTAAATTCGGCGCGGGGAAATCGTTATGTCCACTAACTTATTTCTGAGACCACCTTCAAGGCCAACTCCGTGCAAGCCTCAACGCGGACATCATCCCCATTCTGTTATCGGCACAGCTTGTAGCATAGTTCATTGGTAGTGGTGGTGCCGACACCTGCTGCACAATGATACTGTTACTCAAGTTTGCTTAATACCTCATCCGGAAAGGTGTTAAAAAGCGAGATAGGGACATCTCCATCTTACTCTTGAAATAACTTACATTAAATCAAACACACTTCTTCCTCTACTTCGCAACACTCTTCATTTAATCGTACAAACCAATCAAGAGATCAGTATTCCTTGACGCAATCCCACGAAACCCTAGACAGTCCAGTGTCACGATAAATTGAATCAAACGCCTTGTTGAGATTGACAAAGGCGGCAAGCATTCCATGTCCAAACTCACAGCAGTGTTCAGCGAAGACTTAAAGTTTCTGACCTTGCAAGCGTAAGCTCGTGGTGTTAAACTTACTACGAATGCAGCAAATAGTTGAGAATAGGAATTAGAACCCGCTGAATAAACACCTTGCTACCTACTGCATTCCTACTGGTTATTTATCTCTTTAAATATGGACGATCTAACCTTCTCCCATCAGGAGCACTGGTACGTAATATGACTGCAAGATAAAAGTTAAGATTGCGTGGAGCTCTTGGATCATGGTCTCAACTTCTCGTCTTCACCAACTCTGTACTCGTGTTACAAACTGCAGCCAGCTCCTCATCCTTGGCCTTTCCCACAGCCTCTCTTACTTCAGCAGCAAAATGGGTCAGTAGCCGCCACCCGAATACCAGTCAAGAAAATTTGTTCCCTGGGAGTTTTTTCATACACTCAAAACTACTCTAAGTACTTGATTCAACGCGCCCTTCACTCATCTTGGCTTTGCACGACTAATATTTTTATTCATGGCTAAACAGAAGTTTGAAGAAGCGAGGAAAAAGCAACATCACATGGACTTATGAAAGTAAATTAAAACTTTGCTCCTGTGAGTGTAAGTTGTGTGTATTAAATATACGAAAATAACAGCGAAACATTAATTGAAAAGATGACTAGAAACTAGCTTGACTCCTTCCCACTTCCTGTTTTCATACTTTTCACTTCTCAGAGATTCAATTAGCAGCAAAAATGTAGGTCTGGCAGTACTAAATAATCTGGAAAAAAACATTGTCTCCTTTGTAACAGATAATTATAATCAATGAAGTTGGAGTCTTTAATTACTCACATACTTTACTGGAAACTAAGCTGCCTCGTCGTAGAATTTTCTTTAGTACATCAAGAGCCCAAACAATATGTGGCCCATAATTATTTGCAGGGACAGCAGGACACTTACCCCAAAAAAATTAATACTGGACCACTAGCTAATGAATACTGTACACATGTATTTTTTTTAAACCCCTATCCACACATCGATTACATCCAGTTCTTTACAAAGACAAAGCATCCACACGACGTTTTGTCACTACACTGTGTTCGTCATAAATGAAAAGTCACACATGACCTCATATGTCTTGGTGCAGCAGAGTTAATATTAATGCGTGCAGGGAACAGAGAGATGTGGAAATACCGTAAACCATCAATATTTACACACTTTGGTCATCCAGGTGTTTCTAGTATTTGTCATTTCCAATAACACTCTGCCTTTGCAAAATATTGGCGCTACACTTTCCCTTAAGTAATGAAATAAAAAAAAATATTGGAAAGTTTGCTGGAAAGACAGTTGGTACAGAAAACAAATAACCTTACCAAGGTCATCCTTTGTTCTCCATCATCTGTGCTGTATTTGTACCTTGCTACGCAACTCACGGAATGTTATGATATCATTGAAATACACACGTCACCTGCCATTAAGTCGTATTCCCGCAAAATGTTTCATAAAATCATCTTCAAAGATCTTGTTTTACGACAGAACAAGTCTGCACCACTGCCCAACGATCCGCTTTCATATAATTGGCACCTCACAACCACTGAGCCTTGTAATGACAGATGAATATGTCAGGTGAATGTGACTGACAGATCGAAGGTTGTTTTCACAAACCTTTACTTACCCTCATGGAAGTAAAGTTGGAGGCAACCATCATGATACACACATACTAGGCCGAAGTCAATTGTGGCATGTGTCTTTATTGTTTTATTTTGCACTGAAGAAGACAAACAGGAAATGGTATCTGGGTGATGACCTTCGATAACAGCGACAATAAAGCTAAATTCCACCAATGCCAGACTTCTACTAAATCGCAGTGGTACAGAAGCACCATGTTACTCCTCGACTTTGACTTTGTTTGTGTCTTGAGGCAGATGGTTCATCACGTAGGTGTAAAAATGACTTTAAAAGACGCGTTGTCCTACTATAAAGACACAATTTACTTACGTAAGAACAAGAGGTTATTTAAGCATATTAGACGAACATGGCTGCACACACGCGAAAAAACAACCAAAGAAAAGGTGGAAAACATAGAGACCTTTGTTCGTTCCGAGCTTACAAAATCATTGCAGCAACACCCGCCAGTTATGTAGCTTTTGCACAAATATGATTGAAGAGATTATGAAGTCTTTTATTCTTGCCTAAGCAGATTTTTTCTTCCAAACAGATAATAGCGGAATTAATTTCCTCTTTGTACGCAATATTCGTGTAAACCTGATGCTACGCTTCACTACGAAAAAAAAGTTATCACAAAGAGCGAACTTGTTTAATTTGAACGAAATATTATTATTTTTTTACAGAGCTGCTTGCTGCAGATGCGGACTAACGTTGCGTGTTGTTATTGGTGATGGTGGTGCTGGAAAGATGATCCTCTGCAGACTTATTGAAACGTGAAACATTGCGATGATAAATACCTTAAGTTTTATGTGAACATAAGATATTGAAGTAAAAAGATGAAAACTGATATTGGAAGTTGTTAAAAAAGCACAATATATTAAGTGTGGAAAGTGTGTGTGTGTGTGTGCGTGTGTGCGTGTGTGCGTGTGTGCGTGTGTGCGTGTGTGTGTGTGTGTGTGTGTAAGTAAGTAAGTAAATATTTTTAGGTATTAGTATATACATATTTACAACATTTAAATAGTGTGTTTTGATGTCTAGTCTCTGTCGAGCCGAAGCTCCCTGACAGACAGATTTTGATATAAATGCAGACATGCCTTTAGCCTGATTATATATGGTAGTAACAAAAAATCTTATGTGTTCTTACATAA
>JAPQNM010000018.1:20287919-20290419 GCA_029783475.1 Metacarcinus magister
ATTTTGCAATTTTTGCACTCGTTCGATTTGAGTGGAATTGGTTGTTCCCCAGATGCCAATACCGTAGTTTATGATGCTCATGACTAATGATTGTATGACTGATATTCTTGTGTTTTTGTTAAAACAATCCCTTATTCTATTTACATACATTAGTGTTCCATATACATTCTTGCTTATTTCAGTGATGTGCGTATCAAACAGTAAGTGGTTATCAAAGTGTACACCCAGGTTCTTTACGGATGTTCTGGGGGTAATTACGTTGCCGTCCACCAGCATGTGAGTGTCAGGTGGAATCTTTGATAGAAGCCCCCTTGTCCCTATGAACATACATTGTGTCTTTTGGGAATTTAGCATTAAACCATTCTTGTTAAAATATGTTCTAGCTAATTTTACAGTCTTTTCACTTTTGTTTATCAAATCATTTAAGTCGTCTATATTACCTGTGTGAATAAACTGGGTGTCATCGGCATATTGAATTATTTCACAATTTGATAAAAAACACGAAAGATCGTTTACATATATAGTAAACAAGTTGGGACCAAGTACTGACCCTTGAGGCACACCATAAGAAACATTTGTTTTATCCGACATAGTATTGTTTATGCGCACCGATTGTGTCCTGTCACTGAGGTAGCTGCGGAACCAGAAAGAATCAATATTTAACTTGAGGCACTTATGTAGTAGAATTGTATGACTAACGCTATCAAATGCTTTTGACAAGTCACAGAGAGTGACTAGAGAAACTTTCTTATTGTCCATGTTTGTATATAAGTTATTAGTTAATGTTAATAGAGCAGAGGTGGTTGATAAGTTTGACCTGAAGCCATGCTGGGTTTTGCTAAGCAAGTTATTTGTTTCGAGATGTTGAGTTAGCTGAGATGATATTATTTTTTCTAGTACTTTAGAAAGAACGGGAAGGAGTGATATGGGACGGTAATTACATGGTTCATTGACGTTACCAGACTTAAGAATGGGTGTTACTATTGAGTGTTTCCAAACTGTGGGGAAAACTCCTGTTACTATTGATGTGTTTATGATACAAGTCAAATGTGAGATGATAGCAAGAAGGGAGGCTTTTAGGAATCTATGTGGGATGCCATCTGATCCACACGAGTCACTGTTATTCATGTGTTTTATGGTGAGAGTTATTGTTTGCCAGTTAGTGGGTTCAGGTCGGAACAAGCAGATTGGATTTATATCATCGTGTGAGTCTGTGTGTACTGGATGTAGTATTTCATGTGAATCTTCAAGATTTCTCTGGGAGCTATCAAACGTGTCCTTACCGACATTAGCAAAAAAAGTGTTGAAATGATTAGATGTATGTTTCATGTTCTCCTTATCATCATTGTTAACTAGCGGCTTAGCATTATTTTTGTTATCAGTTCTCTTATAGTCTTCCACGTGGCCTTACTGTTGCCTTTATTATTCTCTAGTTTTCTGTTATAGTGGTCGGATTTAGAAAAGTGAATCAGTCCTCGGACTTGTCTTTTTAGGTTTTTATAATTAGTTTCTAAGTTAATGTTGCTTCTGTCTTTTTTCAAATCTTTCAGAACATTATTCTTTTGTTGTATCAAACTTTTCAGCTCCTCAGTGATCCAGGGAGCGAAGGGCCTCCTTACTTCTTGTGTCACTAAGGGTGCGCATAAATCTAAACATTTCAAGAAAACTTCATTAAGTATCTGAACCTGAGTATCAACATTATCAGTTGTGTAGATTTTATCTAATGTCTGACCTTCAGCTATTAATAAATTGCATAATATTTCTTGTGAGTAGTATTTTAGTTGACGGAAAGTTTTGATTTTAGGTTGCCTCTTGGGTTTAGTGATGTCCAACGTGACAGATATAAGATCATGGTCAGCAATGGGACAAGCAATCACGTCATGATGAAGAGCTAAGGCAGGAGTATTTGTTACAATAATGTCCAATAAAGTAGAAGAGTGGGATGTGGTTCTTGTAGGCTTGTCAATTAATTGAGTCAATTTTGTATTTTTGATTATTTGTTCCATCTTATTTTTAAATAAAAAGTTACAATTAAAATCACCAAGAACATAAAAAGGCTTATTACGTAAGCGTATATAATTAAAAACATCAGAGATATAGTCAAAAGAATGTGAATTAGAATGAGGGTGACGATACATGCAACCTATGATGACAGAAGGCAATTTCCTGCACTGCACTGTAAGCCACAAGTCCTCCACCCCCTCAATTGATTCAATATTTACATTAATTGGAGTAACAGTAAGAGTATCCATTAAGTATATGCACACACCTCCTCCTCTTGCTTTATCATGTCTGTATACACTGAAATTGGGTATAGCAATATGTTGGTCTAAAACTTCGTGAGTCAGCCACGTTTCAGTTACACATAAAATATCAGGCTTACGCTCATTAACTAAAAGATATATTTCATCCATATTTGCTAAAAGACTTTGTGCGTTAATGTGATCGATTTTCAAGTTGTTCCTTTTATTGACACTAGCGGCGCTGTCTTCGTGGCCAG
>JAPQNM010000018.1:20307919-20317919 GCA_029783475.1 Metacarcinus magister
TTTTACACTGAAATTTTGCAGATGCATAAATGATTATTTGACTCAATATGGCACAATGTTGTTTATTCTAGCATTTACTTTTTCAGTACTATCGTCTTCATCCTCTTATCAATATAATACATTGCACCTAAATGATTTCCAATTGTTTGCCATAAGAACAAGACAGATGGGGTGGGACTGGCAAAGCGGGTGAAACTCATTCTAGTCTAAGAAGAACGTATTAGTTCACTGGTGAGCTTCCAGAGTGTTTGACTCCTTTTTGCCAAATGCCACACACAGTTCAAAATTGACGTAAGTGACTAAACCTGCTTGATGGAATTCCACTGCTCTCGAGGCCAACTAATGAAGTGTATAGTCAATAATCTAAGTAACTGTGTTCATTACAGGCAGTGAATCTAGCAATGTAAATGGAAAGCAGCAAAATAGAACGCCTTGTTTACAGACAGTAATGATTGTGTCTACGGACGGTAACACAAGTGAGTTGGATCATTGGTCAACCTTACACTATTTCCTTTGTTGCCGCCCCTTCACTACGCGTTCCACCTCCTCATCCCTTCTATAGAATTTAATTAAGCCTCTATTAGAGAACTAATGTACTCATCATTCTGGAGTTGTAGATACATGCCTGTCCTTACCTGGAGGGCACCAAATTACTGCCAGCAATTCGTGTGTTCCGTCAAAGCAGCTGAACTAGAGCGAGGAACTATTACCACACATTAGTCTGCACTCACTCACTCAAGGTCTCGTGGGGGCTGAGGGGACACTTGTGCTTTCATCTAGTTGTATGAATTGTTAATGTTTTTGTTTTTTTTCAGTTTCAAATAAGACCTCTCATTTTTTTCCGTGTGCTCTCTATTTTATCGTACACTTTCGCAATTCAAAATAGGTGCATGCTTTACTTAGTGTTTGATGACTCTGTCGTGCACTGGCTGGGCATAATTATGTAATTTTACATTATACACTACATGGCAACTTTCCCTCCAGTCGCTACACAAGCACCATCTACTGCCAAACGAGAGACTACGAGTGGTCCTCCAAACTCGGAGTTTCGTTTGTTCTTTGTTCTCTCGCTCTCGCTCTCGCTCGCTCGCTCTCTCTCTCTCTCTCTCTCTCTCTCTCTCTCTCTCTCTCTCTCTCTCTCTCTCTCTCTCTCTCTCTCTCTCTCTCTGTCTCTCTCTCTCTCTCTCTCTCTCTCTCTCTCTCTCTCTCTCTCTCTCTCTCTCTCTCTCTCTCTCTCTCTCTCTCTCTCTCTCTCTCTCTCTCTCTCTCTCTTCCTGGCAAATAAAACCATTCGTCTCAAATTCCAGGAGTTACTACGAGGAGGGCAGCGGCAACACCACCACAAAAGGGAAAAAATCCAAGTACTAAAAAAAGAAAAACAGTAGGAATCCTGAGAGCTTCGCAATCCTTGGGCTTAAAATCTTTTCAGACTATGAGAAAAACAGACACTGAGTACAGACTTCAGCCAAAAATATTCCAAATGAGAAACCGTATGAAAAAATTTAAAAAGAATTCGGATTACGTTTATTATCAAAGTTAGTGTTTTCTCGTCCTTGATAAGACAGGGCGAAGTGGAAGATTCTCAGAGCCACAGAACCATTCAGGGTGAGAGATCGCGATAAATGTTAGTATTGTTGTGTTAAAGTGAAATTCTTTGGACAAATTGAGGAGCCCATTTTGGAGGTGCAGTGAGTTGTCCTGTGAGCGATCACAAAGCTGGTCGTAGTGACAGAGATTCGTATTTGTTAGCCAGATATTGCGTTGTGCACGTTGCCGTGTGAATACAGAGAGAGAGAGAGAGAGAGAGAGAGAGAGAGAGAGAGAGAGAGAGAGAGAGAGAGAGAGAGAGAGAGAGAGAGAGAGAGAGAGAGAGAGAGAGAGAGAGAAACAAAGGAAGCCTGCATGTTATTGATGGTACAAAGAAAGTCCAGTAGAGTTGCAGCTAATGTTTGCGCAATTCCTACAGGCGCAGGAGTTACTTTGTGTGTTGAATATCTAATGTACTACCTCACAGCTGGCCCAGGTGTGTTACTTCATGTTTATAAACCATGTGGTCCTCATAGTAATGTTCTCCATTAATAGTGCATGCTTTGTTATTTTCTCTCATTATGAACGATTGATAAGTATTATTATTAGCATGAAAAACTGCCAGATGGAACTTTTATTTTTTCTGTTTTGTTTGACTGAGATTTTATAGTCATGCAAATAAGAGTTTATTTTTATTAAATAATTACGTATAAACATAAACATTATCGGTAATGTTGAGGTCAAATATGAATTGAATACTGCAGCACTATTTGTACCTGTCTTCAAATTATTATGTTGAATATGAAGCAATTATTTTAATAATGTTTTTTTCTGCTAACGAACCTTTTACTTTGCTATTTTATTGAATATGAGAAAATTAACTCAACAATTCTTGCTGAAAACAATTCTTTTTAAATTAACTTTAATTTTAACGTTCAGTGAGTGGTAAGAAGGGACAATAACTTTTATACACATTTTCTACATGAAATAAAATCATGTAAGGCAGAGGTATATTTAGCACATCAGCAAAGGTATAGTTATGCGCAAACTGATAACAGTTATTATTCATCCAGTGTTCTGTACCTCTTTAATGGCACCCAGGTGTGGTGTTCCGCACACCTCCCTGTCAAATACAACTCGTTCACCGCCACGTATATGCGAGTACTAAAAAGTGTTCTTCTGTGCAACTTGCTTTTCGTTGAGTTCAAAAGGTAAGCTCACAGGAGCATCAAGTATGAGACTGTTTTCCTTAACTCATGAATGGTTTGCAGTGTTTAATATCCACAGATAAACAAACAAAACAAATATTGAGTTTGTTAAATGTAAAAGCAATATAACTTGCATAACATACAATTAATACAAAGAATAAGTGAGAGACGACAGAAAGAGCATACATAACATATAAAGAATTAATGTAGAATATTTAATGTAACTTATCTTCATTCTCTTGTTATTGTAATTCCAAGCATCTACATATAATATTAAACTGTCAGATGTTAGGCTGCTGCCACAAGGGCCAACGCGGTCTTTGCCGCACTCACTCCCCGGAAGCTGTGCTGAGTGCTAGGCTTCCGGTCATTACATCTATTTTTTGGACTGTACTCCTGCCCTGCAATGTGTTATGAAGGAAGGCAGCAGAAACAAGGCTGTACTCATGTCCTGCAATGTGTTATGAGGGAAGGCAACAGAAACAAGGCTGTACTCCTGGCCTGCAATGTGTTATGAAGGAAGGCAGCAGAAACAAGGCTGTACTCATGTCCTGCAATGTGTTATGAGGGAAGGCAACAGAAACAAGGCTGTACTCCTGGCCTACAATGTGTTATGAAGGAAGGCAGCAGAAACAAGGCTGTACTCCTGGCCTGCAATGTGTTATGAAGGAAGGCAGCAGAAACAAGGCTGTACTCCTGGCCTGCAATGTGTTATGAAGGAAGGCAGCAGAAACAAGGCTGTACTCCTGGCCTGCAATGTGTTATGAAGGAAGGCAGCAGAAACAGGCTTTCCTCAGAACTGTCCGCCACAAGTATTGTCAAATAAATACTGTCAAGGTTGATGAATTTCTTTGTCACTTCTTCAATACCTAATCAACTAACTCATGCTCGGTTGTATTGGGTTTGAATAAGACATGGTAAGAGACCAAGGAATGCATTAGCTATTTTCCTACATGTCCAATAATTTTCGAAAACTTTCCCCGTTATATAAACTCAAATTTATTACAGTAATTCTCATATAGGCATTATGTGTGTGTGTGTGTGTGTGTGTGTGTGTGTGTGTGTGTGTGTGTGTGTGTGTGTGTGTGTGTGTGTGTGTGTGTGTGTGTGTGTGTGTGTGTGTGTGTGTGTGTGTGTGTGTGTGTGTGTGTGTGTGTGTGTGTGTGTGTGTGTGTGTGTGTGTGTGTGTGTGTGTGTGTGTGTGTTTGTGTGTGTTCTGAAATATTCACCAAAAAAGGTTATGAAAAATCATACATAGAGCTAAACTATTTCTCAACTTTATTGCAGCAAGTAAGAAAATAATAATTCGAAGGCTTACGCACACAACATTTTTTTTTTATAAATCATCTTTCTATTCCAATTAGCCCACGACTAGAGCGTACTTTCGTGTGCTGCATCAAAAAACACCTGCTTCTGTTCCATCGTGAGTATCGCAAAAAAAGGTATATTACATAAAATATAATGAAAAAGAATACCTTATTCTTTTTTATACTCCAGTGCAAAAGGTAACTAAGTACATGTTCTATTGTACCAATTATTTTGTTTATCGTATGGACTTGGTGCTCAACACACTAATTCCATTAGAAAAGTTTACGTCCAGAGAGTTTGGATAAATTCAAGATTATATTGCATTAAGGAAAGGTAAGTGAAGCTAAAACGACTATTACCAGAGATAAATGATTATTTAAGTTTTTGGAAATACAACTCTAATGGAGTACACATATAAGTAACATAGATGATACTGGTGACGCAGCAGAAGCCACAGAAGATGATAGAAGATATAGTCTTCTTGGTACATCTGCGTTTGAGACTTATATGGAGATGAGGGAGATGTGATACTTGAGTGGCATTATGGAGTGTGATACATGGATTTGTGCCAAGGATGACGGAGAAGAGGAGACTCAATCATTCTCTTGTTTACTAGAAATGTATACGACCCTGGACAAAAAAGTTATGAGGCATACACTCCATTTCCAGGGCACTCGCTTCCTTGTCCTTACCCCTCCCGTTGTAGCTGGGGACTCTACCTCAGGACACACGCCCGTCTATCTGTTCGAGTTATCGCAGTTTACCTTCCCCTCATTTCCCCAGGTAACCATACATCTAACCAACCGCACGAGAAGTGGAACAACTGGGTAAGCTGCCAGCCGCCTGCACCTGCCGCAATATGATTTGTAGCAAGACGTGCTAACCATTACGTCACACAGAAAGAAAAATAGCGCAAACTGTTAAAAAAAATAATTGATTTAAAAAGTAAATAAACAATAAAATTATAAAAAAAGGTTACACAAAAATTAAAAATTAAAACTTCTCTATTGCATATGGCAAAATAAAATAAAAATCTGGGTCTGGGTCTACAGTGTGACTCAAGAAGAAAAGCCATCACGCCGATGACACAGGCTTATCTATTCATCAGGAGTCCTGCAGCCTGGTCACCACACTTCTCCCTCCCGCCTCACCTGTTCAATTCGTGGGAAGGGGCGACGCCTCTTTCATTACAGGTGCGTTGCTCCCACGCTACCTTTGGCCGAGTCACTTTAATTTGCATGGATTCTTTGGGCTCTATTTCTTTTCCAAAGCAGCTTGCGCCACCATTACGAATAATCAGTAAATGCCGTTAGATTAATTAATGTGTTGTCCAGGGTATGTAAAAGTAATTCCCTTGAAATGGATGATGGCCAGCAAGTCACCTAATTTGCAAGGTAACATTTTTTGCCCAAATATTGAAAGGCTGACTGTAGAGGAAGAGAGGAGAGTGGAATGTACATCCATCAATGAATTACTTCTCGCAGCAGTAGAATTGTTAGAACACTCGAAAAACTACTTTTCTTCAATATGTACAATTTTTTCCCTTGAAAGCCACTTCAAGCCAAATATCACATGGATGTGGCATGACCACTTCGTGTTGATAACACTGCGTGTACATATGTTTCCAGGAACGTCATTATGATACGCGGCCCTAACGATGGCGCCCCCACCAGACAGACACGCAGGCACAGTTCACACTAATTTACAAGATAGTGGCTGAGTATTTTCTGACTCTAAAAGTTAACATAATGCAAATCTCTGGAACAAATTTTACAGAAAAGAAATAATTATCAACAACATCAGTGAGGGCTTGACAATGATTGGGAAGCCGTGTGTGTGTATATGTGAGTGAGTGTGTGTGTGTGTGTGTGTGTGTGTGTGTGTGTGTGTGTGTGTGTGTGTGTGTGTGTGTGTGTGTGTGTGTGTGTGTGAGAGTATGTGTGTGTGTGTGTGTGTGGCTCCCCCCACAAAGGATATCACGATTGTAATACCGATGTATCACTTTTTCCCGCCCTGAATAACGAGAGGAGGGGATCCACCGTGGCTGTCAGATTGGACCTGCCATTTTTCCTTCCGCTGCATTCTTTCCCCCCTGCCGCCGCGTCCCGTGAGAGGCGAACCGCAGAGAGCAGGGAAGCCTCTGTGTGTGTGTGTGTGTGTGTGTGTGTGTGTGTGTGTGTGTGTGTGTGTGTGTGTGTGTGTGTGTGTGTGTGTGTGTGTGTGTGTGTGTGTGTGTGTGTGTGTGTGTGGTGTGTGTGTGTGTGTGTGTGTGTGTGTGTGTGTGTGTGTGTGTGTGTGTGTGTGTGTGTGTGTGTGGTGTGTGTGTGTGTGTGTGTGTGTGTGTGTGTGGTGTGTGTGTGTGTGTGTGTGTGTGTGTGTGTGTGTGTGTGTGTGTGTGTGTGTGTGTGTGTGTGTGTGTGTGTGTGTGTGTGTGTGTGTGTGTGTGTGTGTGTGTGTGTGTGTGTGGTGTGTGTGTGTGTGTGTGTGTGTGTGTGTGTGTGTGTGTGTGTGTGGTGTGTGTGTGTGTGTGTGTGTGTGTGTGTGTGTGTGTGTGTGTGTGTGTGTGTGTGTGTGTGTGTGTGTGTGTGTGTGTGTGTGTGTGTGTGTGTGTGTGTGTGTGTGTGGTGTGTGTGTGTGTGTGTGTGTGTGTGTGTGTGTGTGTGTGTGTGTGTGTGTGTGTGTGTGTGTGTGTGTGTGTGTGTGTGTGTGTGTGTGTGTGTGTGTGTGTGTGTGTGTGTGTGTGTGTGTGTGTGTGTGTGTGTGTGTGTGGTGTGTGTGTGTGTGTGTGTGTGTGTGTGTGTGTGTGGTGTGTGTGTGTGTGTGTGTGTGTGTGTGGTGTGTGTGTGTGTGTGTGTGTGTGTGTGTGTGTGTGTGTGTGTGTGTGTGTGGTGTGTGTGTGTGTGTGTGTGTGTGTGTGTGTGGTGTGTGTGTGTGTGTGTGTGTGTGTGTGTGTGTGTGTGTGTGTGGTGTGTGTGTGTGTGTGTGTGTGTGTGTGTGTGTGTGTGTGTGTGGTGTGTGTGTGTGTGTGTGTGTGTGTGTGTGTGTGTGTGGTGTGTGTGTGTGTGTGTGTGTGTGTGTGTGTGTGTGTGTGTGTGTGTGTGTGTGTGTGTGTGTGTGTGTGGTGTGTGTGTGTGTGTGTGTGTGTGTGTGTGTGTGTGTGTGTGTGTGTGTGTGTGTGTGTGTGTGTGTGTGTGTGTGTGTGTGTGTGTGTGTGTGTGTGTGTGTGTGTGTGTGTGTGTGTGTGTGTGTGTGTGTGTGTGTGTGTGCTATGTAAATAATATAAAAATATTTTTCCCCTTTTCTTTTTAATGAATTGAATCATTAATTTGTACTCCAGTGTTCTAAAGTAATGAGGCGTTCCATATAGCAACAAAAAGTTTGACTTTTATGTTTAATACAACATGGACCGATAATCTCTCTTCTATTGTTATACTGTAAGTGCTAATAAAAGGGAGTATTGATTACGATGATAATGATAATAATAATAAAAATTATAATAATAATAATATTATTATTATTATAAGAATAATAATATCAATAATATAAATAATAATGATAATAGCTTTAGTAATTTTAATGATAATATCAATAGTAACATTTATAATAATGATAATGATAAATATTATAATTATTGTTAATATTTTCACAATTTTTTTTTTCTTTATTATTATTATTAATATTATTATTATTATTATTTTTATTATTATTATTATTATTATTATCATTATTATTATCATTATCATCATTATAACAATAATAATAATAGTTATTGTTATTAATATTATTATTATTATTATTATTATTATTATTATTATTATTATTATTATTATTATTATTACTATTATTATCATTATTATTATTATTGTTATTATTTTTATTGTTATTATTACTATTGTTATCAGTATTATTATCACAATAATGATAATAATTATTATTACTATTACGATTATTATTATTATTATTATCATTTTAATCCTTATTATTATTATTATTATTATTATTATTATTATTATTATAATTATTATTATTATTATTACTATAATTATTATAATTGTTATTATTATTTGTATTATTATCCAGCTTTTACTTAAGTTATTTAATCACGTGGTCCATTCCCGCACATGCAGAAAGGCATATAAAAAAAATAAATAAAGGAGACTGACAAGAATATATATATGATGGCCCTTACTCTGCACTACCTTACTTATGGGAATGTAAAAGTTGACGAGGACAAGGTGCCCAGCCCTCTATCTTTAGCTGTGTGAGGCGCCTTCTACGACAAGCAATGAAAAGTGAGAAGAATACATGTTCATGTCACATGGACAACAATACAATAATCATAATGATAATGATAACAAGAAGTAAAAGAAGAAGAAGAAGAAGAAGAAGAAAAAGAAGAAGAAGAAGAAGAAGAAGAAGAAGAAGAAGAAGAAGAAGAAGAAGAAGAAGAAGAAGAAGAAGAAGAAGAAGAAAGAAAAGTAAGAAGAAAAAAGTTTTAATACTTGGACAAAATAGTGGCAATAAGTAGATACGAGAAAGAAGAGAAGGAAGAGGAGGAAGAGGAAGAGGAAGAGGAAGAGGAAGAGGAAGAGGAAGAAGAAGAAGAAGAGGAAGAGGAAGGGGAAAAGGAAGAGGGAGAGGGAGAGGAAGAGAACGATGACGGTGACGATGACAATGACAATGACAATGATGATGACGATGACGATGACGATGACGACGACAATAACAATGACAATGACAATGACAATGACGATGCAAATGACAATGATGATGACGATGACGATGACGGATGACGATGACAATATCAATAACAATGACAATGTCAATGACGATGACGTTGACGTTGACGATGACGATGACGATGACGATGACGATGACGATGACGACGACGATGACAATGACAATGACAATGACGATGACGATGACGATGACGATGACGATGACGACGACGATGACAATGACAATGACAATGACGATGACGATGACGATAATGATAACGAAAAGGAAAAGAAAAATAAAGACGAAGAAAAGAACGAAAACGAAGACGAGGATGAGGACAAGAAGGAGAATACAAACACAGAAACAAAGGAGTAGCGAGTAACAGAAAGCCTGAGATCAGCTTTAGTAGACTATTCTGTCAACAGCACCTTTACTTCTAGTGCAAGGTAAGTCACAAACATGAAGAGGAAAGGATGGGCGAGAAGGAGGAGGACCAGCACAAAAATTAGAAGTGCACGTAGGAGAGGAGTAAATGGTTAGTGTGAAAACAAATAAAAAACTATACATAGTTAGGAACAAACATATTAAAAATCAGAAAAACGTGCAAATAAAACATGGATAATTCATTACTTCCACTAGCGAGAACTGGTTTGTGTGATTTCCATCCCCTGCTCTTTATAAAGTGAATTCCCCAAAATACGATGTAATTAAGGCATTTTTTTTTTCTTTACCATTAAAAGAACATGACGATAATAGAACAGCAATTTCCTTTCAACTCATTTTCTCCTTTCAGTTCTGTGTTAAACTCCCTTCACCGTAGACGCACTGAGCGGCAAAACACTTGTAATCTCCACACCGACTAGCATTGAGGTGGCTGGTCGCTGCTTCCTCCCCTGTAATCACATCCTAATTGAGTCTGCCTGTCCAAGTTTGCGTGTCGTGTCCCCACCTTACGAGCAAAGCAACACACATCGCTAGAGTTGCGCATGTGTGTGTGTGTGTGTGTGTGTGTGTGTGTGTGTGTGTGTGTGTGTGTGTGTGTGTGTGTGTGTGTGTGTGTGTGTGTGTGTGTATGTGTGTGTGTGTGTGTGTGTGTGTGTGTGTGTGTGTGTGTGTGTGTGTGTGTGTGTGTGTGTGTGTGTGTGTGTGTGTGTGTGTGTGTGTGTGTGTGTGTGTGTGTGTGTGTGTGTGTGTGTGTGTTTGTAGTCCTCTGTCAATTATATCAGTGGGTTTTTTTA
>JAPQNM010000018.1:20325419-20327919 GCA_029783475.1 Metacarcinus magister
AATATTTCCGTTATTTTTCCTCTGATGCGTGTTTTATCATCTATGATGAGTAATACTGAATATTTTTGTCTTTACCAAAACAGTGTATGAAAAGTTGAGCGTTGCGCAGCTCTATTGCAATGTTTACAACTATTACGTAGAGGGGAATGTCACTTGAATAGGTGTGTGTTGGGATTTTTGTCATTTAAAATTTCGAGGAAGGCGTCACAGGATATGTATCTATTGATGTTTATTATTGATATAATATTAATACTACTTGATAAGAAAATGCATAAAAAAGATGCAGCAATTAGCAGAATCAGATATTCACCAAATTGTTTTTATTCCATAGTGCATTGCATGATGTCAGTTCACCGGTGGCTTTATTTACTTACTGAGGATGGCGTCCTACCGTTTCGATTGTAAACAAACAAGCATGGAGGCTGAATCCGTGCATCATGTCCTGATCCCGGCCACTTTGCAACGATGTCAGTGCTTTTGTATTTTGTATCAAAAACAACATATACATTTCTGGCTGCTCACACACGCTAGGCAGCCTCAAACTCTTTTGATCCAACAATCCGTATGTGAATTCCATCGGTGAAACCAATGCTATATTACATAACACCACAGCTCTGAATTCCGTCTTCTTCCTTTGATATATGTTGTGATGGGGAAGTTGATGGACTGTGCTAGAGACATCTTGTGATGAAAGGACATCCAGCGTTTGGGTGATTATACTGCATACGGTCTGTTGCGACAGTCCTAAGCCTTTACTTGCACAACTTTGCATTTTTCAGGTTGCCAGATAACGTAATAATGCTATCACTCAATTCTGCAATGAATGTTTTGTTCCTTATGGTTGAATTTGCTTGAGCATCACGAAATTGAAAACAATTAAGTAACAAGCAGATTCTCAGTGCAAACGGTGCTTCTTAATCAACACCACTTCCTCGTAGTTTGTTCATCACATATGTTCGCACACAGAAAGATCGTGGTTGGCACTAGTGTACGGTCATGCTGACTGTTATTGAATTTAACATTGTACAATGTACATATTGTAACAGATCTCCAAGATGTTTTATCTTACAATCTTCATATTTTTTTTTTCATGCCAGTATGCAAGTATGGATGGCAGTCTAGCAGTTTGTTTACATACCAACATACCGTCGCACTTATACTTGAATTGCAGTGTTCAAACATGTATTTTACACCATAACGTGTGTTAAATGTGAGCATTTCATTATATTTGGAAGAGGCATGCATAAATGTAGTTTTTGCCATTATCATGTGATACCAGTAAACATAATATCACATTATATTAATACTATATCTCCACCTTCTCATGTAACTGTTGTAGTGCACATCATTAAGCTAGTGTATGAAATTACACAATCGTATCACGTCCTCCTTCCAACATTAATTATAAAAAGTGTATGGTTCAGTACGAAGAGTTCACGCCTCTTCCCTTAATACAGCGGCGGGTGGCGGCTTACCGGAGGCGGGATGCATTGCAACTGTGTTGCGAGGCTAATAATATTATTACTATTATTATTATTACTATCACTATTATTACTATTATTATTATTATTAGTAGTAGTAGTAGTAGTAGTAGTAGTAGTAGTAGTAGTAGTAGTAGTAGTAGTAGTAGTAGTAATAGTAGTAGTACTATCATTATTATTATCATTACAATTATTATTATTATTATTATTATTATTATTATAATTATTATAATTATCATCATCATCACCATCATTATCATTATTATTTCAAACTGCGAGCGAAACGACCAGTTTGGATGTTTCGAAACGACCCCATCCAAAATTTGTCTGTGTGTCTGTATGTATATGTATATGTCTGTCTGTCTGTCTGTCTGTCTACTATCTCCTCCTAGACCACTGGAGGGATCGGAATAAAAATTTCAGGGGTCATAGGCATCAACCCTTAGATGGTTATTATACATTAAACACATATTGTTATCATGTAAATTTTAAAGTTATTTGTGAAAAAACTGTACCTCGCTTAATACTGGTCGCCCATAATCATACTTTACCTTCCACAGGAGACACCGTAACCTACCTCCTACCTCCCTTTCTACCTCCTACCTCCTACCTCTCTTTCTACAGGTATAGATAACTAACATTGTAACTACGTATTAACACTTACATAGGAGTGCTGGTAACAGGTAATTGGAATAGGTAACAGGCGGTAATCCTCTTCTTGACACACGGTATTAACAATGCAAAATATACATGAACGCGCGATGGATGGGCGAGGTGAGTTAAGGTGAGGTGTGACTGTGGTTTGCAGTGTTCAGATGGATTTAAGCATAAACACACCGGCTTCTCTACCCTCCCCGATGCCCCATTGGCTTCTGTCAATACCTCAAGGCTAGCTAGGCAAGGGTGTAATACTAGATCTTGCCAGATAGTGAATGTTAGGTTATGTTATTCCTTGAAATTAATAATGTAATATAACTTTTATTAATATTTTTTTAGCGCCACGCTGATATGAATGCATG
>JAPQNM010000018.1:20332919-20340419 GCA_029783475.1 Metacarcinus magister
CCACAAGTTGTAGTTGAGGTAACAAAGCAAATAATTCACACGACACGTAGCACTTCAGCGAAATGTAAAACAAGTCTGGTGCAGAGGCGGACTGGTACACCGATGTTAATACTATTCACATTCATTAATCTTTTTTTTTTTAAAGAATAAATATTTTACGGTACGTGTAATTAATTATTGTTCAGTTTTGTTTTGTTTTTTAATTAACAATAACAATGACATCCATTATTTCTCCGAGTATTTCTGTGAGGTAATGGCACGGATTGGCTACTTGTGTGTGTGTGTGTGTGTGTGTGTGTGTGTGTGTGTGTGTGTGTGTGTGTGTGTGTGTGTGTGTGTGTGTGTGTGTGTTTGGGGGGGGGAGGGTTGGAGAGAGAGAGAGAGAGGAGAGAGAGAGAGAGAGAGAGAGAGAGAGAGAGAGAGAGAGAGAGAGAGAGAGAGAGAGAGAGAGAGAGAGAGAGAGAGAGAGAGAGAGAGAGAGAGAGAGAGAGAGAGAGAGAGAGAGAGAGAGAGAGAGAGAGAGACTGGAATAGATCCACACCAGGGGCTGCTAGGAGGAGAGATGGGAGGTAGTAATGGGGGGAGGGAGGCAGAGAGGAGGAGTGAGTTTGGAATGACTAAAAAAATGATACATCACTTTATTATTCTGATCAACTTTTCTTCGCATCAATTCATAAAATAATGCAAACTTAATTACCAGGCAGCGGGGTGTTTCGTTACCTTAGCATTCACTACCAACACTTCACTGCGTTATTAGTCCACTCTTCTCTACAGTTGCTTCGCTTTTCTGGTATTTCATAACTCGTAATGCAAATTTTTTTTTTCTTCTTCTCGTTTTTCATTATTTCTTACATTTTTTTACTGTGTCTATGTTGCGTTGCATGAAAGGCCACTATTTATTCTTTCTTGTCATCTTTTGTATAGTTTTTCTCCTCTCCTTTTTTTTTCTCTCTCTTCCATAATATGAGGTCCTTTTTATCCTTTTCTTCCTCTCTCTTGTTACATTTTCCATCTGGTTTGTCATGTGAAGGGACGAGTTTTGTTTTATAGTGTTGGGAGACGAGGGGAGAGAAGGGTTTAGCCCCAGAGTTCTCCCGGAGGTGTCATCAGGTAACCTCATTACCTGCCCTCCTCAGGGATGGTTGTGGCTCTGGGCAATAAGGAAGAGAGAGAAAAAGAGAGAGAGAGAGAGAGAGAGAGAGAGAGAGAGAGAGAGAGAGAGAGAGAGAGAGAGAGAGAGAGAGAGAGAGAGAGGAAGAGAGTGATGTCGGGACTATCTTGATGAAATAGCATTGTTTGTGGACCTGTTTTCTGTGTTATATGATTTGCTCTCTCTCTCTCTCTCTCTCTCTCTCTCTCTCTCTCTCTCTCTCTCTCTCTCTCTCTCTCTCTCTCTCTCTCTCTCTCTCTCTCTCTCTCTCTCTCTCTCTCTTCTTCTCCTTCCGTTTGTTCTCCTCTTTCTCTTTCTCCACGCATGCTGGCTTGCCGCTTCCACAGCTTTTAATATTCATGTCCTCATTGCATATATTGTTTCATCCTTTTATCCTTCCGTGTAATAAGTCACCTCGTTTTCTGCTAATGTTTCTGTTCTTTCCCTCACGTAACTTTATTTCCATTTTTTTTTTCCCTATCTTATCTCAAATCAACTTTCCTTTTTAGTCCCCTAAAGTCCATCCTTTGTCATCTGTTTTTTTTTTTTCTCTCTTTCTCTCTTTCTCTCATAAGTTAGGTGGATATAACACGCACTTTTATTTCATGAGAGCGAACTGTTATGGACCTTCAGGAGCAAGAGATGCTAGAGTCCATGAGTAGGAAACTTGAGAGTCTCGCACCCTCTTTTTCCTTCTCTGTTCATCTCTAATCACCATTTTTTCCACAGTATAACTTGGCTGAAAACAACACTCGCACTTTTACTTTCCGAAACTGAAGTGTTATGTGTTTTCTCAGGCAAGGGAAGGCAAGAGAAGCGAGATACATTACGTTGAAAACTTGACCGCCTCGCCTCCCACCTTTGGATGCGAAGGAAACACTGGTTCGGGAAGACATGTGGGCTGTGCAGCGCTGGTGTAATATCCTGCCGGTGCCAGTGTGACGTCAGGGAGGCGGCGGAGGAGACGGGCGATGCGGAGAGAGGCAAGACAGATAGTGTGAGTGGAGAGAGAGAGAGAGAGAGAGAGAGAGAGAGAGAGAGAGAGAGAGAGAGAGAGAGAGAGAGAGAGAGAGAGAGAGAGAGAGAGAGAGAGAGAGAGAGAGAGAGAGAGAGAGAGAGAGAGAGAGAGTACATATGTATATATCCAATCAACAGCTATCCAGACAGATAGACACAACCAGACAGATAAAAGAAAAGTGAAGAGACGAGCATTACATGGAAACAGATCACAGAAGCAACGCGTTGGAAGTAGTGTACCCTCCTCTAAACCTGGAGGCTCAGACTCCTGCCAACACCATGACTTAGCCGAGGCCTGCACGCGACAGATAGCGGTTGAGGTGATTTTCGAACGAATTATTTCTCTTATACTTTGCACGCCTGTTTCTTACACAGCTTATACTGTCCTATAATTTTCTGTGTGTGTGTGTGTGTGTGTGTGTGTGTGTGTGTGTGTGTGTGTGTGTGTGTGTGTGTGTGTGCGTGTGCGTGTGCGTGTGTGTGCGTGTGCGTGTGTGTGCGCGTGTGTGTGTGTGTGTGACACACACACACACGCGCACACACACACACACACACACACACACACACACACACAGTGTGTGTGTGTGTGTGTGTATGTGTGTGTGTGTGTGTGTGTGTGTGTGTGTGTGTGTGTGTGTTTGTATGTGTGTATGTGTGTGTGTGTGTGTGTGTGTGTGTGTGTGTGTGTGTGTGTGTGTGTGTGTGTGTGTGTGTGTGTGTGTGTGTGTGTGTGTGTGTGTGTGTGTGTGTGTGTGTGTGTGTGTGTGTGTAATTGTAATATAGTATTTTATTCAACAAATACAAATATAATGCACACAATTCAAGACTTTCAACAATTCTAAATACTTATTGCTGTTGTCTAAACGTTCCGTCATGCCATCGGAGAAAAATGTATTTTAGGATGCATCCTGAGGTAAGTATGCACCACTCTTTTATCTGTTCATCACCACCGAACCAGCTATCAAGTAATGCCTCTTGAAGAGCACAGAAGACATGAAAGTTGCACACTGCAAGGTCGGAACTGTAAGATGGATGTGGCAGATTCTCCAATTTAAGGCATTGAATTGCATCCATTGTTGTGGCTGCTGTATGGGACGAGCGTTGTCGTGTTGAAAGGGAACATGTTTCGATACCAATCCTTCTCTTTGTAACGAATTGCATTTTTTTTCATTGACAACATACCATACTGTTATCTGTTCATGCTTTTGGTCATGTTTCAGAATGTTGCTTCACATCCCAGAATAGAGTTAGCAAGGCTTTCTAAACAGAACAAGCTACTTAGTGAGTAAGAATGATGTTAAACCTCCATGTTTCCCTTTTTTTGCTTTCAAGATTAAATTTGTGTACCGACGTCACGTTACCAGTAACAGTCCTTTACATCACACAGACATCTACTTCATAAAGCGTTATACTCTAAGAGGCAATTTAATACTGTTGTTGTCCTTATTGGTCCTTCAGCTGTTTGGGGATCCATCTGAGATTCTTTGGTATCGAAAGACTCTTCATATTATTCGGTATCTCGCCGTGACTGTAGTTAGCTAGCGATGGCGACGGAGCCTTCACGACTCGCTGTTGTGAAGGCAATGGGTCACACTATGCTAAAACACGGTTCATCAGTGTGTACCCAGCAAATTAAACTTAACAAAATCGTTATTTTCCTTAACACTGTGAACATGGTGAAATTAACAGCAAATTTCTCTCCCCAAGCATCTATGGTCAAATTTCGACTGTTGCAGTTATCTAGGCCATAGTTCCATAACATTGGCTTCTGCTCAACGAGTTATGACCATGCAACTTGGTAGGAGTGGTAGGCCAACAATCCTGCTGCTTTCCTGTACGTGTGTGTGGACCTGCAAGACCGGAACACCGATAATTCTGCCCTCTCGTGTGTGTGTGTGTGTGTGTGTGTGTGTGTGTGTGTGTGTGTGTGTGTGTGTGTGTGTGTGTGTGTGTGTGTAATTCACTGTACAGTCTGCTGCTGGTCTCTCGAGACAGCCGGCCGTCCCCCTATGGAAAGAGCTCAGAGCTCATACTGACCAATCTTTGGGTTAAACCGAGACCACTCACACACAACACACCAGGGACAACAAGGTCACAACTCCTCGATTTACATCCCGTACCTACTCACTGCTAGGTGAACAGGGGCTACACGTGAAAGGAGACACACCCAAATAATCTCCGTCCGCCCAGGGGATCGAACCCTGGCCCCCTCAGTTGTGAGCTGAGTGCGCTAACCACTACGTGTGTGTGTGTGTGTGTGTGTGTGTGTGTGTGTGTGTGTGTGTGTGTGTGTGTGTGTGTGTGTGTGTGTGTGTGTGTGTGTGTGTGTGTGTGTGTGTGTGTGTGTGTGTGTGTGCGTGCGTGCGCGTGCGCGCGCGTACGTGCGTGCGTGCGTGCGTGCGTGTGTGCGTGCGTGTGTTTCTTGGGGGGACGGGGAGAGGTGTTTGATACAAGAGACCAGAAATGGTCTACGGCACACCATGCAGGTATAAGAAAATGTGTACTTCATTACTCGTCATAGGTGTAGCACCAACAAGGTTAAGGGTGAGACTGAGTGGCAGCGTTGCCTAGACGAGGCACACTGCCATGTAGTGTGAAGACAGGAATAAACATGTTCAGTTGATGGGGTCTGCTGCCATGGCTAGATATACCGTGATGCATGCATCAGGCGCTATGGCGGCAAATTCACTGTGACCGTATCGTGTGAAGTGCTACATAGGAACGTCCAGTTGTCTGCAGTTCATGACGCCGTGCTGTGGAAGGCAGCAGCGAAAACTGGATAGTGTAAAAACGGCCCATTTCTTCACGCACTAATGAGAAGGCGGAGCCACAGCTCGTATGCAGCCTTTCGGCAGCTACAAACATGGTAATCTGCTCGTCTTCTCTAATGAGAGCATTAGTACGATCAATGAAATCTTAGATGCACAACCTTGCTGGCTGCCAGGATCTATCCGGGATCCACCAGACACACTTGTTCTTCCAGTTATTAAACCTTTCTATGTATCCATGTACTTTTCTCTGTATCATGTTACTATATTCTTATATATTCGCATTCTACGATGGGTTTTAGCGGATGTAATACCTTATGTCCAGAAAAATTTTAGCACGCCCAGTTGTTAAGGTTGTGCAATCACAACGTGCAGCGTACAGGTTGAACACAGTCACTCCTTGAAACATACTGACAATACAGTACTTATTGACGCATGTTCAAACGCCTCAGAAAATTAGATGTAGCTAGTTACACACGGTAGGTTATGAGCAAATATGATGACAGGTGAAATATTAATTCACAACAAAATTCAGGACAGTGGATTGAAAAAAAATATTATACATGCAGATGGTAAACAAGGGGAGCTGCAAGGTGGATGAATATAGGTAATCATTTCTCCCAACACGTCAAGAATTAATCTCGTCAGTGTTGTGCATGGCGCGGCCGCTTACTAACAGCCGCCACACCCAGGGCCAAATTAAGCCTCAGCCTCGTTCCCGCCTAACAACATAAATGGACGACCAATTAACCTGCTCTTTTTGTCACAGGTTCGGTGGAGGTGTACCGAGCTGGTCACCTTTACCTCATGCCTGTCGGGGCCGAATCCTTGGTGTCTGAATAATCCTTTTCGTGTTCTTGGCACTGAAATATGTAAATCTTCCGTTTTTTCCCCGAAGAGTTTCATCAAGTTTTCCAGTTGCAGACCCACCACGCTCGCTAGTTTGTTTGTAAGAGAGAACTTACAGCAGAGGGAACTCCAAATACAAGTTAAGAGGACTACCCGACCCCCAACACTCGTAAGTGGGGTGAGTTCATCCATCTTACCTAACCCTCTGGAAACGAAGAGCGGCTACCAAGATTTTTTTGCCCTTAGAAACTTCCATAGTGAGGAAGACGGCGAGGTGCTCCATTGCTATGACATCTGCTGGAGACAATAATAATATTTGCAGTGCACTCTACTTTTCGGGACAGAAGGGACAAAATCCAAGTTGAAAATTTGCAACCCCTGACAAATAAAATAAAAATAAAGGCAAAAAAGCACACCAGAACAACGCCAAACATCCACGACTGCCGGAACTCGTGGGTCTGTTGGGGTCCCGACCCGCCCGTCCCACCTGTCTTCCCCGAAATGTTGGTCAATAGTCAAATATTTGGACAATGGTTTTGAGAAGTCCATGGAACACAAGATTCCATTGTATCTTTGTATATATCGTTGTTGCGCTTTACATGTTTATTGTGGCGCTATATCAAGAGGGCAGCGCGGCGTGGAGACAGACAGCATGAACCCCAACAAGTAACGAGGTTCATGCGTGCCACTATAAACACAATACTTGGCAGAGCAAATAAACTTCAAGGCTTTAAGCACATGTCTCAATATTGTGCACATATTTTCTAAGTACACGGAAGGAATTACAATCAACCGAGAGGATGTATAACGGGTTTTCTTCAGTTACTATACAAAAATAAAAAAAAACATCAAAAAGAAAACGACGAGGGGTGAAGGGCCACAGAATGGAGGAATTTCTTCACCAAAAACAGAAAGGAAGAAACGTGGCTCTGATAAATCCCAAGCAGCGAGGCGAAGCTGAAGGGAAACAGAGAACCACCGTGAGCGAGGGAGCAAAACATGGTATCACACACGGAGCAAAGGAGGGTGTGGCCTTGATCCCCCGGCGGAGATTGTGAAGGTGCGTGAGTGAATATAAGGAAGTGAGCTTTTGAATAATGTGGCTGAGATTGCGGGGCGGGATGTGAGGAGACTGAGGCTTGGGTGCGGGGGTGAGGATGGAGGGTGAATATGACAGAGGGTGAGGCACGGGAGGCATCCTGGGAATATATGAATAACTGCATGGAAAGTTTTGATGTGTGAGAAGGGGACGATATTGATGAAGGAGCCGACCAGGAGTGAGCCTCAAGATTTTGTGGAATCCTGGGTCGCTCGTGGAATATCGGACTGAGAGATAGTGCAGACTGGCAGCCGTTTATGAATGTGAGGAAATCTACGTAGCTTCTCGGTTTCTTTTTACGAGGAAAATTTGCCGATATTTACGAGTGTTACAGAAACGCAGTAAGGAGGGAAGTTCTGCGTGATGTGTGTGTGCAAGTGCTTGGGTAAAAAGGAGGCTCCTGCAACGATAAAAATAGAAGCACTTCAAGGAACACGAACACATGCATAGCTTTTTTTTAACTTTTGAAGGAAACGTGATCGGAAACTATATATTAAGCTGGATATTCCTCGCTCATGACGAAATGGCTCGCAAGAGAACAAAATACAACTTGAGGAGAGTGTAAACATGCTCCGATACTTCGAGCGTGCAAAGCCAAACACGATGTTGCTTACAAA
>JAPQNM010000018.1:20352919-20357919 GCA_029783475.1 Metacarcinus magister
TTTTAAGATATACAACAAATATATGCTCGGGAATTACAGGCCTTTTAACTTGACAACATTAGTTGGTAAAATGCTTGAAAACATAATTAGAAACAAAATTGTTAGTTACCTTGAACGATATTCTCTGATCAAGGACTTGCAGCACGGCTTTAGGTATAAAAGATCATGTTTATGTAATCTATCAACATTTCACAATGACTTTTTTTTCTGTGCACGATATCACCAGATCGTTGGACATTGTGTATAATGATTTTCAAAAGGCTATTGATAAACTTCCTAGAAATAAGTTAATGTTCAAAATCAATCTATTTGGGATCGCATGTAATGGGGACAATTGGATCCAAAACTGGCTGATCATTGAAAAACAAAAGGTCGTTATTTTATCAACGGATCTGTCTCAGATTAGGCACCAGTCACAGGGATCTGTTATTGAACTTCACAACTTCATCGTAAATTCAGTAATTTCAGACAACAACAGACAAAACCTATAGAAAGACTTGCACAGAGTGGGAAATGTCTTAAACTCAACAAATGCCATATTCTTCAAGTGGAAACATGAAACTAAAAATATGGATACGAGATGAGCGGAGTGAAGCTTGAAAGCGTAAAATATGCCATAGAACTTGGTATTACGATTGCTTTGATACTAACATTTTCCCAACACTGTAAAGACGCCGCTGGTAAAACTAATAGAATGCTGTGCTTCATAAACTTCTTTGTTTTCATTCAAGAACAAAAATTTAATTTTAGATCTATGTATAAAATTGTTAGACCACACTTGGAGTATGCAGTGCAATTTTGCTCGCCTCATCTCGCAAAATACATAGCAAAATTAGGAACTATCGAGCGTAAGGTTACGAAATATGTTACCGTCTTAGCGTAATAAATCTTATGAAGAGAGGCTGGCACAACTTAATATGTTCTCTCTCGAGAAACGTCTCCTGCGAGAAAACCTTACAGAGTGTTTTGAAATATTTAAAGAGTATCTGAATATTGACGCAAATACACTGTTTTCAATTGATGGCATAACGAACAAGAAGTAACGGAATAAAACAAAGTTGTAGACAAATACAACATGACTGCACTAAATTTTGTTTACCCAATGACGTCGTTAGTGAGTGGAATAAAGTTTCACCTTCAGTGGTGCAGTGTACTACAATAAATTCCCTTAAACACAAACTCGATTACCATCTCCTTTAACAAGGTTTCCGATCGAAGCTGTATGACCCAGCGTATTGCTGGCTGTTTGACTATGCTGCTTATGATTCTTTTAAGTTATATTTATTATTATTTAAGGTCATGAATTGCCGTTACGATGAAATTCGATATTCTGACCAGAGACATGAAAAAACCATAAAACATTACATCGCTATATAGTGTTATTCCGTAGGAATTTTTTTTTCTTTTTTTTCCGCCTACAGGTCTCTCGCCGTCGACTCCTCCGACCCACACCTCGTCTCTCCGCCGAGGGACTCATATAACTTGACAGTGTATCAGTAAGCTAACCTTTTCTTGGAGGCTAAACATCCCTTTCCTCCCTGGGGTGATCTGCCTCGCTTCCCTTGTCGCGTGTGTGTCGATTATTCAGCACCAGCAGCACCGTCTGAAGGTGCTGTGTCAGCCCTCACGACACGCAACAAAGAACGTGCATAAGGACAACAGTCGCGGCGCGTAGATGCGGCTGGCAGCGACATGGGCTTCAGAGTAAACAATAACAACGACGTGACGTAATCAACATGGCCGCCCTGCGGCAAATGACAACTATACAATGCGTATGTTCCACCGCTTTATACAAGGTAATACAAAAATTTGGGGCGTTGGTGAAGGAATTAATTTGTATGGCACTACAACTTGGTTATTGTTGTGTACTAGGACCCATATTCAAGGACTTCAAACGACCAGATGCATCGGGATATTGCACAAGAATTCGAGTCTCACTATTCGATCATGCTAGTAGGCCACACCCCCTCATTATTTATTCATCTTAATTAGTGGAAGCAGCAGCCAATCACGGCGCTTAAATCCGTCAATTGCCTCAAGATGTCACGAGGTAAATACATCACCGACTGACACGTTTTGAGATGTTAAGAAAAATAAAAAAATATTACACCTCAATTTCACCATGAAATATTTACTCTATGCAATTTCACCGTTAAACATCTCGATTAACTAAGGTTTCAAGGAGTGTGATAAGACAAAAATGATAATCGTAAGTATACCCAGTGCTACAATATTAGTAAAAGTATAAACATATTTTATATCTTATAGCAAACCGTTCGTCATTTCTCACACGATGTATCTGTTTAGTAATGATATATCAACTTATGTTATAGGGTGAGTGTTATAATAAATTAGATAAGGCTGGGAAAGCAGCCAATTAATCATAGATAGGCATATTAGTATTCACAAATAATATAATTAAATCTAACTAGTTGACAAACGACCTGAATTGTATTTGTCTGTAGCCTAGCCTAGCCACAACCTAACACCGCTTCTCATGTTTTTATTTTTCGAATTATATTTTGATTACGCCTTTCTATGATTCTTTGGCTGTATTCCCATCCTTACTTCATTAAATATACGATTCACTTTATAACATTAGACGATGATTATTAATCTACGGAGATATCATGTATGGAATGACGAGAAGAAAAGAAAAAAAAAGATATATAATATGTTTGTACCCTTACTAATATTGTAGCATGGCGTGTACTTATGATTATTATTTTCATCTCACCACATTCCTTGAAACCTTAATCAATAGAGATGTTTAATAGTGGAATTGCATAGAGTAAATATTCAACGGTAAAATTAAGGTATGATTATTCTTAACATTTCAATACGTGTCAGACAAGATGCAAGCTGTGATGTGTTTACCTCATGACGTCTTGAGGTAATTGACGGATTCCAGCACCGTGATTGGCTGCTACTTCTGCTAATTAATATGAATAAATAATAAGATGATGTACCCTGATCGAATAGCCTATAATAGAGGATAACTTTAGGTTTAACTTCTGTGTAGTCTCTCGTCGCATCAGTTCGCACTAAGTTCTTGAATATGGCCCAAAGAACGATACCTGCCTCAGTATACGAGAACAACGTCTGGTATGATTATTCTTAGCAGCTCCGTAATGTGCAGGCAGCAGCTTATGGATGGTAATTAAAGAGTAATCATAATAAAGTAATGAAAGCCTCCAAGTTTTCTTTGCCATCCATGTTGCCTCTGGAAGATCCGTTCATTTTCGCTGCGAGTGTGAACAAATCTTGAAATGCACACACATCTATGGCGTTGTACTGGTATTCATCACATCATCATGGTCCTCGTAGTATTGGATGTTGATTTTTTATGTCAATGTCCGTTTGTTGTCTCTTGTTGAAGCAATGGATCTCGTTTGTTATGTATCAGAAGAAAAATATAATAGTACTTTGTATATCGTTGATTCTTGTAATGCAATTATCTTCTAGCGTGTAAAGTTGTCACGTTGACCATTACGGAGAAAACATGCAGTAGGGTGAGGTGAGGGGTAATGCCGTGGCCTTTGTTGTTTGGTGTTCCAATCTACTGAGAAGAATCGAGCTTAACGTGGGTTCCTGATTGGAGTTGTAAAATTGTACAAGCAAGGCACACGAACCCTTCGATAGTTGGGCTAAATACTACCATGATTAGTTTTTCTTTTCTGGAAACTGTGTTTTACTGGCAGTCAGCTGTGTTTGTCCTGTTTCGTAGTGACACGACCAAAAAGTAAACGCGCTTGTTTGTCGGTGCCGCTACAAAAAACACTTTATATAAATATAATTCAAAAATTACATAAAACTTTTTCATAATGAAGCATATTAGATTACAATATTTTTTTTTCTTTTCTTCCATACGTGAAAACTGAGAAACAATTAAGATTTTCACCTGTGTACCGTATAAGCTCCGGAGTAAAGATGAATGTTTTAATTGTTTTTAGAATATACGTAACAAGGACGTTAACTTTTTCGACTATATATGTGAAAAATCAGAGGATCTTCAGGAGGAAAAACGGCTCTTTGGAAGGATAAACAGGTTTAAAATGTATGTGTATATGTGTGGGTATGTGCGTGTGTATGTGTGCGTGTGTATGTGTGCGTGGGTGTATGTGTGTGTGTGTGTGTGTGTGTGTGTGTGTGTGTGTGTGTGTGTGTGTGTGTGTGTGTGTGTGTATGTGTGTGTGTGTGTGTGTGTGTGTGTGTGTGTGTGTGTGTGTGTGTGTGTGTGTGGCCAAACACACATAATACTGATTTCACCCGACTTCTTCATTAATCCCTATCTACAAGAGAAAAAAAAAAAATTCGTCAGCAGGGGAAGAATCCTACCGTACCTTTCGAAGCGCTGTTCCCTCTCTTCAACTTCCCGAAAGTGGTGAAATACTCTGATCGCAACGGAAGGCTAAAAAAAGGCAGGTTTACGGTGAAAAGAGGGTTTCTTAAAGTAAAAGTCGGCGAGAGAGGTAGAAGCAAAACACGGAAAGAGGTTGTGTGCTGCAGAGAAGGAAGAAAGAAAGATCTCAAAGTGGAAAGAACGGCCAGGAAATGTGAAAAAAATATGGCAAGTGGCCGTTAAGGGAAAATATTGCCGTCTTACTGCATTTCTCCTTCAGTTAACAAAGAAAAAACGGGCTTCTTGTCGTCGTTTCCTCGTAAGTGGAGTCGGAGGCAATAATCTCGTCCAATATGGAACTCGTTTTGAATTTCCTCTCGCAAGACAATCGCATTAGCGACATAATTTCCTGTGAGAGAGGAGTGAGTGGAGTGTATTTGGTAGAGACGGTAAGGGAAGGATGTGTGTGTGTGTGTGTGTGTGTGTGTGTGTGTGTGTGTGTGTGTGTGTGCGTGTGTGTGTGTGTGTGTGTGTGTGTGTGTGTGTGTGTGTGTGTGTGTGTGTGTGTGTGTGTGTGTGTGTGTGTGTGTGTGTGTGTTTGTGTATGTGTTGACGCGTCTTTCATTACATATCATGTTTCAAGACTCTAGGTACATCT
>JAPQNM010000018.1:20367919-20370419 GCA_029783475.1 Metacarcinus magister
GTGACAAAAGTAGTAGTAGTAGTTGTTGTTGTTGTTGTTATTCATCTAATTATTTGAACCATTTTCTTGTACCTTCGCCGTAAGATAAAGTTTAACCCTTATATAGGTAGTGTACCGTTGTGCCTTGCCGTCACGCAGGAGCAGAGTGCACACCGTGTTCGCCAACATAAAGGCAATATAGTAGGTGGCCATGCGTCCCCAATACATTTCCACTGGCATATATGAAATAAAAAAAAAGAGATAAACTAGGCCCCCTGCATCTATTTCCATGTTTAATGTGATATTCCATTAAACCATTCAAACAAACGCTTAATAAATATCACCGGATTGTTATTTTTCATACGTCACTTTGAGGGAGTGAGGGGAAAGAAGGGGGCGCCCACTGCACGTCCGTTGATGCTGGACAGGAATGAATGCCGCCGAGGCAGAGGGGACAACGAGATTCTAGTGTACCCTGGATTTCCCCCTCGCCCACTTCTCACTGCTGGCATGTGCGCCTTCCTGTACACGGTTACAAAAGTGTCCCCACTGTAAAGAAGCAAAAATAGCGATGTGGATAAAAGTAAGTATATGCTTGTGGAGAGTGTGTGGCTCGTCTGCCTTCATCGGCTCACGCCATCACACCGCCTGCTTCTTTTCGCCTTAATTGAACACTCTCATCGCGTCAGTTCCTTTCAAGCTGTTAGTGTCTGGAGAAACATGGCTTATTCCTTTGAGTGACGTTCGGACTGAACATTCATCTTTCATGTAAATGCAGTTTGCGATACGCATTAATAAAAGAATGTATTAATGAATAAATGAATACATGAATAAATGAATGAATGAACCTCATTAAAAAGAAAGACGTGCTTCAGTCTCCCGGCGCTGAGTACGAATGGATCAGTAAGCTAAACATTCTCTTTCTGCCTCATATTCCCGCAAACCACAAGCCACGAGCCGCAACCTGCAACGCACAACCTACTCCTTTCTGTTATCAGGGTCACACACGTAGATTGGATGGCCAATACTAAAGAGAAGTAATATCATTTCCCAGATAATACCAAAAATATGGATATAGTAAAATTAAATAATATGAAATACTTAAATACTGACCTCAGCAGCTCTACACCTCATTTCCTTTGCATACCCAAGTCTATAAAGATAACTAGACTTAGTTGCATGCGACATTCACTCGTGTATGGAGAGAGAAGCTGGGATGGAGGCAGCATGCACTGTAAGGACGGCAAGTGTCTCGGTTTTAGGTATCAGAGGATGAGACATGAGGGGCGTAACGTAAAAAGTATAAAATGCCCCAGCGTTTACCAGGGTTTGTGAACACAATATCAGTGTGAGGCTATGCGGAACTCGTTTCATAAAAGAGATTAGTGTAACGTCAGTCCTGGGGAGCGGGGCTTCCTGGGTCCGTACAGGAGCAGCCTTGTGTTAGAGGAAAAATATACCGTAATATAAGGAATTTAACTGGAACTGTCCAAGACACAAAGAGTTTCCTTTATATGAATTATATTTCATTAATTTTCCATATAATATATATATATATATATACACAATTGTCACGTCAGGATGGATCTTACAAACACTTTAAGCAACAAAAAGACAAACTGTCATGAGAAATGTAACTTTTTTAGAGGAAAACTTTGTGTTGTCGTAACTCAGAGTTTGAAGTTCAGTGTAGCGTTACTTTGAACGTGTTTTGCCTCCTGGTGTGAGCTGCAGGAGCCCGAGTTTTGTTAGTTGGTCCTGCAGTGGTCGGGAAGAAGGGCACTTTGCAGCCTCCCGTCATTCATGATGTGCATACTATTGACCATAAGTATTACTAAGGAACCCTCGTATGTCTGTGGTGTGTATATCAATGAAAAAGCAAAAATGACACTCGTGTATTATGTAATCAGTACATATTCACTAAATAATTTTGCACCCTAAATTAAGTATCAGGAAATTTGAGTAAACATGAGCTTCTCAGAGCGTGTACTAAAGCACCAACCTGTAGTATTGTGCTTCATTGATCGCTTCTTGACCAATGGGACGAAAGACTTTAATAACTAACGTGATGAGTGAAGTTCAATATGTTGAGAAGTGCATTATGTGTGTTGTCTTTTTGCCAACAATACATTACTAACAAATACTATAATATTTTAACATTTCAATATGTCTAAATGTTTTGAACACCTTAATGCGGGACGAGTCTGTTACAGCTCAACCCATTGGCCTGAAGGTCACCACTGAGTCTGATGGAGCGACGCAGTGTCCGTGCCTAAACAAAACTACATGTATTCAACCGGAATGAAAGATTTAAATGAAAGAAAAAAAAACATCTAAGACCGACAAAGCAAGACGAACTGCTACCTCCCGTGTCTTCTGGGAACGTTGAGGGTGGCGACAAGGCGCCGCTGAACCCATATCCATGATGTCATAACACTTCCACGATTTGATTCCTGTGATACGTTTTATTCCTACTTCGATTGCTCTACAATTTTACTTCTATAATCGTTCATAAAGCACA
>JAPQNM010000018.1:20380419-20385419 GCA_029783475.1 Metacarcinus magister
CTGGCGACAAACAAGATTTTTGTTAAGGTATTTTTGTTTGCCCTTAACCAGTAACCTTTTAAGTTATATAAAAAAAAGAAGTTGGAAGTTCATTTCTTTTGTTTTTTTTCTCTATCCATCTATATGTCTATCTATTTATCTATCTATTTATCTATCTATCTATCTATCTATCTTTTGAAGCCCAGCACGTCAGCCTGTCCGGACTCCCTCAGCCTTGTCCTGCTTCTCCATCAAACAGGCAAGGCTGAGTGGCCGTTCCTCGTCTCGTCACTTAGTGTTCTAACGCCCATCTGTCTTCCCCTCAGCCCATCTGGCAGAAACACTTGTATGGTGATTATGCTGTTACCAATCCCCAACTTGTAACTTCCATTATCCAACCATGACAAAAACCACGAGACTTACGTGCACTTGAGACGGGCAGACCACATACAGACCTTCAGCTGCAATATGTAATGACCATATTAGCAAACACTGCGTCATTACTTATTTATTTGACAGGTTTAAACAAATTGATTTCAGTGGACGGAGATATTACAATTTTCCGTTAAACTCAAATGTCGTAATTATTTTTTTTCTTTCTTTTAAATTCATAAGGAACTGTGGGGAAATTTCATTTTGGTTGCAAATACATACAAGCAGATTTTAATTTCTTTCTCATTTTCGTTTTCTTCTTCCATTCTTTCTAAGGAAACATTGTGGTGTTACCAATTTGTTTTTGTCTTTGCACCGTGAAGTATGTGTTTGAGAGTATCACAAGAGACACGATGGATGGCTCTGCTTTGCTGGTCTTGTTTGGAGGGGACGTGGCGTGCCTTGAATTACAAGACACGTTACTCCATGACACGAACTGAACATTTGTAAGATCCTGTGGCCTCCGAGACAGCAGCACCAGCGCACAATATTTTTCAGTGCAGATAATTCGTTTTTTTTTTCCTCACCACGTAATATATAGCCTGTTGGAGTGCGTAATCTTGTAGCTTCCGCCGCTGCGCTACACGGTTATATGGGGCTACAAATGAAACAAGTAATGAAGCTGGGGAAAAAATCAAACTTCAGGTCACGGGATGTTTGTGAAGCTCTCCTGAAAGCGTGGCACAAACAGGAAGTGAGCAGAGTGGCCAGCGACTTCATAATTACAATGCCGCGTCGACTTAATTGACATCAAAGTTGAAATGTAAAGGATTTTCCACGCAGCATTACAGTGTTAGTTATGTCATTACTGCATTGCTGCCATAACACTATTTTTGTAGGTAAAACTTCCTCTACATAAAAAAAAAATATTCTCTCTCTGTGATAGTAAATAAAAGACACCAGTTCATGCACACAACAATGTCGACGTAAAGTGTGGAACAGAGCCAAAGCTTCCCCAACCCGACCCTCCGCCACCACTCCCATTCCCAACTGTCTGGAAGCAGTCTGGCGGCTCAACTAACTCCTCTTTCCAGGGACCGAATGCTGTTTTCATACGTCATTACAAAATACCATCAATCCCATCCCATGTTATCATCGTTAATTCAATAACAATATGATAATCATAGTACAGATGCGTATGCCTTCACACACACACACACACACACACACACACACACACGCACACACACACACACACACACACACATTCTCTCTCTCTCTCTCTCTCTCTCTCTCTCTCTCTCTCTCTCTCTCTCTCTCCTCTCTCTCTCTCTGTTCCTTATTAAAATTCAACAATAAACTACTTATGCAATCTGAAACATTAGGCTTATTTGTATGAAAATATTGTATAATGTTATGTCTCTCTCTCTCTCTCTCTCTCTCTCTCTCTCTCTCTCTCTCTCTCTCTCTCTCTCTCTCTCTCTCTCTCTCTCTCTCTCTCTCTCTCTCTCTGAATTGTATAAAAATCATAATATATACCGGTACACTTCGCTATTATTTGTTATGGCGTCACACACAGGTATCAGTGCGCCAAGTCATAGTGTACAGCTTACCTTCCTGCGTGCCGGTAATGTAAGCGGCTAAAGGGGGATGGGGTGTGTAGTTGAGGTGAAAGTGTACTAGGAAACCAGAAGCTATAGAAGAAAGAAGACCTATACTTGTGTGTGCTCCTTTTCCTTCCTTCCTCTCTTTCCCGAAGCACACTTTTCCTCTGCCTCTCATCACTCTATTCTTCCGTTTCTCATTTCATCGTGATATTTTTTTCACTCTCCCTCCCTACCCTACCCGTGCTTTCTCCTATCCTCCTCCTCCTCCTCCTCCCCCTCCCCCTCCTCTTCCTCCTCCTCCTCCTCCTCCTCCTCCTCCTCCTCCTCCTTCTCCTCCTCTTGAACCACGAAATAATTATCGTGTGCGCAGTCAGCAAGCCATCACAGTCCTGATAAAAACAAACGCGCATCTGAAAGCCCCGGCATCACCAGTGATTTCTAAGTTTACGAAAGACTGCACCGCGACAGAAGGTCCAGAATCGAAAGGCAATATTTAAAGGTACACAAATAATAAAAAGAAAATGGCAAGAGAAAAAAGAAGAAAGCGATAAGGAAATCCTCAGTCAGACTCTCCTATGATTTCCCTCCGCCTCTCAGCCCCGAGCCGCACCCAATACCAATATCACATTTCGGGAGGAAGAGCCACAAAGCGTGTTGACTCCAGCGGCCGCCGGTGTCGGAACCCGCGGCTGACGGTGCCTTTGGGCGAATTCGAATCGCTCGAGGGACGGAGGGAGAGAATGAGAGGGAGGGAGGGGGAAGGGATGGAAGGAAGGAGGAATAGAGTCCATGTGGGTGTTGTCACCCATCTTCTTTATTGGGGCTGAGGGGAAGGTAGGAAGAAAACATGTAGGAGTTAAATTTATAGTCTTATTTCAATTGTATATATGTATGTATGTATGTATGTTATGGATAGATGGATGTATGTATGTATGGATGGATGGATGGAGGGATAGATCTTAATGTATGTATGTATACATGTATGTATATGTGTATTAATGTATGAAGAAGTGTATGTATGCATGTATATATGTATACATGTATGTGTGCATTAACGTATGTATGTATCTCATAATTATCATTACTATTAATGTCAAATAATAACAACAATAACCATAACAATAATGATTATAATAGCACCAGCAATAACAGCAACACATCAACACTCATAACAATGAGTACAGTACACAGCAGCAACGCAGCAGTCATGCAGAAAAGCGACGCGGCACCAAAATAATAAAGGACGGTACAAAAAGCAGGCTCTACAAAGATAATGTTTACTGCATCCCATAAACTATAACAACACTGGTGACAAGGAAAAGTTATGGTGACATCACCTCATATATATAAACAAAGGTTTAAGTCATGAATGTATATGCAGAAACATAATAATCATTTTATGTAGTGTGCTTGTACTACAGTATGTGTCCATGTACGTATGTACGTATGTATGTGTGTGTGTATATGTATATATATATATATATATATATATATATATATATATATATATATATATATATATATATATATATATATCTGTGGTGTGTGTGTGTGTGTGTGTGTGTGTGTGTGTGTGTGTGTGTGTGTGTGTGTGTGTGTGTGTGTGTGTGTGTGTGTGTGTGTGTGTGTGTGCTTGTGTAAGCAACAGATGAAGTGTATAACTATAAATGTATTTACACCAGAAAGGAAGTACGTATATACACGTGTAATTCACTGTACAGTCTGCTGCTGGTCTCTCTCGAGACAGCCGGCCGTCCCCTTATGGAAGGGCTCGGAGCTCAGAGACAAATCTTTGGGTTGGACCGAGACCACTCACACACAACTGTCATGGGTCTAGAATTTGTGGCCTACGTGACAGAGGCAGCTACGTCATGGGTCAGGAATGTTTGGTCTACGTGACACAGGTGGGGAGAGAGAAAACAGCGTGGGGAATATTCCTCTCTGACGTCACAGCCAGGTCATGCCACCTCCAATCATATTCTCTCATTCGAGACAAGGAGCGAAAGTGAATCCAGATTACATTATATCCATGGGGGTATTATCAGGCTGGAAGACATTTTAGCATGTAAGCGTCACTCGGTGATGGTGGGGATGGCTGCATGATGTGTAATATTTACGTGCATGTTAGATTAAGGTTGTGTTATACAAATTAAGTCTTCCTGAAGATTTATATGGCAGCGTGTGGCAAGCCGGTGACCCAGGCCAGGTGAGTTGGTGACCCGTGCTGCCCCGAGTGGCGACACAGGACAGTCTGGTTGGCGCAGTGGTGGAGAGAGGTCAAAGGTTGGGGGTGGAGTCTTTTTCCACGTATATTTCTCGCATTGCCCTGCAACTCGCATCGTCAGGTGGACTGGGATTTGCAGTGGTGGAGCGAGGGATTACGTGGAGTTTCTTTATAGAGAAACTTGAGGTGGAAGGGTGGAGTTGTGTGTGGAGCTGGGTGGAGAGGCTTAGTGGAGCCTGGGTGGAGAGGCTTAGTGGAGCCTGGGTGGAGAGGCTTAGTTGACCGGTTGTTCCAGGAGAGACTGACTGGTAATCTGGTGGAGTTGTCCTGCCCCAGGAGAGACTGACCGTTGAGGTGGAGTCTAAGGTGGAGTTGTCCTGTTCCAGGAAAGAGTGGAGTCTGTGGTGGAGATTCTTTGCAGAGAAACAGCGTGTGGAAAGACAGGAGACGTGTATCTGGATACCACGTGTGCCCACCCACAACCCACGCCCGCCACACCCACGGACGCCGCCCACGCCCGCTGCATCTACGTGCACGCCCGCACACACTACTTCCTCAAGAGTAGGAAGGTCGTGAGTGCAGTAAGGAATCTTAAGGCTTACAATTAAGTTTTTATAGCCAGGTTAGCGAGTGAATGGTGTGTGAGTCTTAATGATCATTCCATTTCAGGGTGAGCTTATTTAAATAAACTAAAGAAGCTTGTCAGACTTGTTTACTTTGCCAAACACTCTGGGTACATTAGATTTAAGACTTAGGTGATACAGAGTCTCCCGAAGAAGGTGAGTGAAAGAGGTTGGTGTCGGAAGGCCTGTGATTAT
>JAPQNM010000018.1:20390419-20397919 GCA_029783475.1 Metacarcinus magister
CACACACACACACACACACACACAAGCAGCACACACACACACAAGCAGCACACACACACACACACACACACACCAATCAGTCCTCTCACATCAATACCTAATCCACCACTACCATCATCATCACCACCACCACCACCATCTGCTATGCTATCCAAAACACACTATCAATCTTCAACATTAATAAGTTCCTTAAGTCTACCTGAACCTTCTCAAGCGTGACAACCACCACCACCGCGTCCATCTCCTCTTCTCCCCAACTCATCCCCCCACCATCCTTCCTCCTCCACTAACACCGTCTAATTTAGTTTTACATTACGCTCTCAGCGCACCTTCCTAATCTCTCAGCCCACCCCGAGCCATTTCTTAATATACTTGCTGCATTATACTAATCAAGTACTGGGGTTCCTGGGGTAAGAGGAGATGGAGGAGGGAGAGGAGAAAGGGAGAAGGGAGATCCTGGTTAGTTCCCCTCCTCCTAGCTTTCTTTCCTTTACCACAACCCTCTGTGTGTGTGTGTGTGTGTGTGTGTGTGTGTGTGTGTGTGTGTGTGTGTGTGTGTGTGTGTGTGTGTGTGTGTGAGAGTGTGTGTGAGAGTGTGTGTGTTACTCTTCTTCATCTTATCTGTTATATCTTCCTGGTCCCCCTTTTTTTTCTTGCTCCCTAGACATAACTAATAATCAATCTCTCTCTCTCTCTCTCTCTCTCTCTCTCTCTCTCTCTCTCTCTCTCTCTCTCTCTCTCTCTCTCTCTCTCTCTCTCTCTCTCTCTCGCATTATTCCTCACACCCTTCTGCAGCGTTTTCCTCCCTCCACTCCTTCCCCCCCTTTTCCTCACCACCTCTCTCTCTCTTGTCCTCTCATCTTCTCTTTCTATTTTCCCCTCCGGCAAGAAATGTGAGAGGGAGGAGCAAGGGGGAAGGTTACGCAGCTCCAAATGAAATGTTGATATAAAACCATCCCCTTGAGGCTAGATATTAGAGAGAGAGAGAGAGAGAGAGAGAGAGAGAGAGAGAGAGAGAGAGAGAGAGAGAGAGAGAGAGAGAGAGAGAGAGAGAGAGAGAGAGAGAGAGAGAGAGAGAGAGACAGACAGAGGAGTGGTGGTGGAGGGGGGAAAGGTTGCAGAGGACACAGGCGGGAAGGAAGGGAGGTTCAGGAGAGATGAATTCACCAGATAAAACATAAACGGAATATCAGCCACACGGGACCCACGACAAAAAGACACTATTGAGGCTCCTCACTCCTCACAGGGGATTAGACTCCTTAACGGGCGGCCAAGACTCTCCCTTACTCAGCTCGGCCTCTGATGACCCAGACATTAGTCACGTGCCTCTCATCCCGGTGACTTACTGATTACACACTTCTCCATCACCTGATTAAAATCCGACACACAATGAAGGGCAGCAGAGATAAATGAGTGAAGACAAAAGATGCAGCAGCGGCAGTGTCATGGCGACTCTCTCAGGAATGAGCCGCCGTCTGTTTTTCACTGGTGAACAAAAAACATTCCGGTGGAGTCGTCGCCGCGCTGGGGTTGAGGCTACAAAGAGCGACGCGCGGCGCCTCACCCCTGCTGCAGCCTTCCCTCTAGTAAGCTACTCATTGGAGTTGTTCATGGGTGTGTGTCATGAAGGAAGGAAACAAAGATGGACAGAGACAAAGAATATAAAAAAACGTAGAAAAAGAGATGAGAGAGAGAGAGAGAGAGAGAGGGGGGGGGGTGTATGTGTGTGTGTGTGTGTGTGTGTGTGTGTGTGTGTGTGTGTGTGTGTGTGTGTGTGTGTGTGTGTGTGTGTAGAGCAAGACAGTGGAGTGAAGGTGTCTGCAAATGACACCATGCAAGAACTCGCCTAGACCTCGTGTCTTTCAATCGCTCGTTAAATATTTGTCTTCGTGGGAAGTTACGCCGCCCGGCACCCGCGGCTCGAGGCTGCGGGAAAGAGGAGGTAGCAAGAAAGCACGTAGCAAAAATCTTATGCACTTTTTATTATTGTTTGGTTAATACCATTGACACGTTAATAATGTGCTGTGTTTCAGTATCGAGACCCATAGCATCAACCTGCGTCACCAGGTGTCCAGATTATTTTTATTGCCGCTTAACTCAGTCTACTCCCAACAGGGTAATTGCTTACTATTGAACCAGTAGTGTCTACATGTTATGTTACCTGTGCCTGTTGTCGCCCTGTGATGTTACTGCTGTTTATGTCGCTTCATATCAACACCTCTTGCCAGAAAGGTTTTTGTCACTCTCTCTCACTTCTTAAACACCGGTCATACTGGTCATGGATATCACTAGGATGACCCCTTCACGGCTAGACTGAAACTATCCCATCCATCTCTGCTGGTTACACTGCAAATCAAAACAACGGCCCGCTGGCTCTATGACTCTGAATCACAGCATAATAGAGGACAGCTTCTTGCGTTCCGTCTCTTCTGGCACTGTCTTTGTAGTGTCGAGAAGCCTACAAATACTTGCAACATTAAAGGAAGCCCCGAAAAAGTACATAAATAGAGGCATGGAACCTCCTTAATTAAGGTTGTGAGGATTACTAATGCACGACACTACTTCATTGTACCCAACTATCTTCCTGATAGTTTGCCTCTGCAAACTATTAACACGTATCGTCGTCCTGGTTCATTATGTGCTGTAGTACTCTCACTGCTTTTCAATCAGCCGCCTGCGATGTTTGTTTTTCCTTGATAGTCAAATTAATATTGTACACAGTAATTTCCTGGACTTATATTTCATTCAACATGCAATCTTTTCGATTCATTTTTATATTTCATAGGATATATATATATATATATATATATATATATATATATATATATATATATAATATATAATATATAAAGACTCTCAATATCTTCATTTGATCACTGTTGGGTGCCTTCAGAATATCAGTCCGGGGCAAGGCTTCCCAGCCATCCGAAAATGAGGTGTATCTGTGGATGAGTGGGTAAGATCCCAGTCATACAGCTGCGACCAGCGCTACCAAGCAGTAGTGTGGCCGCGGTTTTACTCACTCTCACCCTTCCCATTCCTTTTTTCTTTCACCTGATTACTCTTTATTCACTACGTACACTCTCCCTCTCCCTTTCTCTTTTTTTCTCTCTCTCTCTCTCTCTCTCTCTCTCTCCTCTCTCTCTCTCTCTCTCCTCCTCTCTCTCTCTCTCTCTCTCTCTCTCTCTCTCTCTCTCTCTCTCTCTCTCTCTCTCTCTCTCCTGTTTTCTCTTTCTCTCCCTTCCCTCATCCCTTCCTCCCTTCATCTCCTCCTTACCTCACCTGTGCATCCCAGTTTAACACACAAAAAAAATACATATTGAGCCAAACACAGGCACACATTACAATCCGTAATGATGGTGTTTGACAGGTCAGGATTTAAACAATGAAAACAACCACAAATTAAACTGTTGCGGTACTATACATCAGTGTTTCACAGGCACCCGAATATTTTGTTCGGAAACTGACAAGTGACGGAGGATAAATTTTCGTATGTGTCTTACTTGAACGTAACGTATTTGGTGTCGTATAATAAAGTCAGGTAAATTCAGGTCAGGTCAGGTCAGATCAGGTCAGGTCAGGGCGGGGCGGGGCGGGGGGGGGCAGAGCACGGCAGGTTGGGTGCAGTGTATATATCATGTTACCGGGCGACGAGAGCGAGCATGAGCTTTTTCTCTTTTTTTTTCTCCCTTTTTTTCGCGATATGATGGAGTTCTTCTATTATTCATCGACCTTTATCCGTTACCGCTACACCACCACACTCCCCAATACACCACCACAACCCAACACGCCACCACACCGCCACACTCCCCAACACACTACCACACTCCCCAACACATTACCACACTCCCCAACACACTACCACACTCCCCAACACACTACCACACTCCTCAACACACTATCGCATTCCCCAACACACTGGCACACTCCCCAACACACTACCACACTCCTCAACACACTATCGCATTCCCCAACACACTGGCACACTCCCCAACACACTACCACACTCCCCAACACACTGCCACACTCCCCAACACACTACCACACTCCCCAACACACTACCACACTCCCCAACACACTACCACACTCCCCAACACACTCCTCAACACACTACCACACTCCTCAACACACTACCACACTCCCCAACACACTACCACACTCCCCAACACACTACCACACTCCCCAACACACTACCACACTCCCCAGCACACTATCACACTCCCTAACACACTACCACCCTCCCCACTACACTACCACACTTCCCAACACACTTGTCACACTCCCCAACACACTACCACACTCCCCAACACACTGCTACACTCCCCACCACACTACCACACTCCCCAACAGACTGTCACACTCCCCACTACACTACCACACACCCCAACACACTACCACACTCCCCAACACACTGTCACACTCCACAACACACTACCACACTCCCCAACACACTGCTACACTCCCCACCACACTACCACACTCCCCAACAGACTGTCACACTCCCCACCACACTACCACACTTCCCAACACACTACTACACTCCCCAACACACTACCACACTCCCCACAACGCTACCACATTCCCCAACACACTATCACATTCCCCAACACATTACCACACTCCCCAACAGACTGTCACACTCCCCACCACACTACCACACACCCAACACACTACCACACTCCCCAACACACTGTCACACTCCCCACCACACTACCACACTCCCCACCACACTACCACACTCCCTAACACATTACCACACTCCCCAACACATTATCACACTCCCCAACACACTACCATACGGTCAAGACGACTCTTGAAACCAGCCAAGGACCTGTTAGGTATTTCCGTGTTGGTGTACTTGTGCTATCTATCCTTAGGGACCTAGTTGACTAAATCACCTACTTATCCTATTTGCTGTTCGGGGCTTCGAGGACCGAGATTCATTTGTATGACTTAGGTGTTTGAGAGGTTTCATTGTATTGTTACTGGTTTAATGTTTTGATTCGGAGTCTATGTGAGGACTGGAATAAAGATGGTTGAAAGAGAACCTGGGGAGTCCGAGCAAGAACTGGATGGTCTGTCCGGGAGGGAGATTACACTACACGAGGATACTCATCACTGTACATATTTCTGCACCCATTAAAGGAAGAAAAAGGAAGGAAGTGTTTATCTACACCACTCCTATACTAGTGAGCCCATAAGAACTTGACACATACTTCCCAATACACTATCAACCTCCCTACCACAACTACTACACTCTCCAACACACTACCACATTCTACCACACTACCACACTCCCCAATACATTAACACACTCACCACCACACTACCACATTCCCTACCACAACACACTTCTCACCACACCCTACCTCCAACCACCACTCTCTAACCACCACAGTTAAACCACCACCACCACTCCAACCACCGCACTTCTCTCCCACACAGCCGCTGCTCTCTTCTCCGTAGCCTGACGTGTCCCTAACCTCTCTGCGGAGTGGTGGGCGGAACACTTTTCATTTCTCCCCCAAGCAAACCACCGTTTATCGCCTCACTCGAATATCGTGTCACAGGTTTTTGGGGCCACACATATCACCTTTACCAAGACAATTCCGTCCCTTTCACACCACCCAAGACACAGTTCGCACGCTAGTACTCTATGTTACACTCGTTAACGAAGTCTCGCCATGCGACTCTGCACTGCAAAACGCCGCTTCCCTTACCGAGTGACATCTTTACACGACATCACACCCACCAGCCATCATGCAGTAAAAGCTAAAACCACCAACACATTACTGAATCCTCTTCTTTATGATGTCGAAAATGTGTCAATTCCGTCATGCCTGGGACTGGTAAACTCCCAAAGCAACTGAACTGATCCTTTCTTAATTCCTATGATTTGTGTACTTCTAAAAGAGGGGGATCAAGGTTTTTCTTTTTCAGGAGTCTGCATTTAAGGATTTTCTTGTTTCTTCCGTTGTAGGTTGTTAAAAAATCAAAGGTTATTTTACTCTGTTATTTAGTATTCAATAAGCATAACTAGCTTCCGCAGCTCAAACAAATATTTCTAACGAATCTAATCATAGAAAATATAACAAAAACTGTAACATAGCTGCAGAATATAAATCCTGAGGCTCCGCAGGGGACGCTCCGACAATCTCACGACGCCATAACTCTTAACGCCAGCCACGTCACACGCCACGGCCACAACCCAGACGTAGCACACACCTACGAACCATTCCCACGACGCTACAACAATTCCCTCCACCCTCCCCTCTCTCTCCCTTCCCTAATCCCACCAGCGCGACAAAACACCGTGACCCGTGCCGGCACAACACGCAAATTCCAATGCCTTACCCACGGCACGCCACCACATACAGACACAACGGTAGCACACTTACTGTTTTCCAGGCCTCCACGCAGCTTAGGCTTGGCACCGTAGCATAGGGTTACCGCCGTAGCGACAACACACACTAGCAGACTTGGGAGAGAGCCTGGCACCCTCATGGTTCCTTGCGGCATTGTGTCACTCAAATCTGGCACTTAACTTCACCTCCAAGTTAAGTTAAGTTTTCAATGTTATAAAAGCGTAATTGTGTATTTTCATTTTCCATTTGCAAATATTTTTTTGTCATTTTCAAAAGTGTTAGTGAAAAACTTATTATCTTCCAATTTGGTTGGAGTGAAGCGTCGGTCTGGTCAGATAGTCGCCTGCCTGAGACTCACTTCGTTAAGCTAGTCCTCATATTCGTCCTTGACCTCCACCCTCCAACACGAAGCTCACAAATATACTTCAGGCCACGTTTTCTGCCACTAAACTTTATCAATTTTCTTGGACAGGCTTCTGAGGCTTCGCTGAGTCAGTCATTTGGTACGAGCTAGCGTTGAGTTCGGTTCGTGCAAGGTCTTGGAGATTCTCTTATCAATAACTATGTTACACATTGTTCACTACAGTTGTTACAGACTGAAAGTTTCCACGAAGTTAAAGGAACAGAATACAGGACTAACACACACACAACAGAGGCCCACTCACAGCGGCCTCACTCAACATTGCATTAAATAGCCTGCTTTGCCACAATCCGATACGCACAATGTATTTTTCCGTCCTTCGTTTAGTGAAATTATCCTTGTTCACGTTTAGATCTGGTAGGTCATCATCACTCACTGAAGTTATGGATGTATTGATGAAATAATTGTTTCCTAACTTTTGATCAAAACGCACAGTTTTCAATGTATTATTTGTATTTAGAAGAAAAAATTCAGCACCTGACAGTTTTCACGCGATAAAATGATAAATATGGGCTGATTTTTCTTTTCTTTTAGCCGCAGGAAGGGTCAGACGCAGTTAGTCTACCTGCACCTTAAGTCGTACGGTCACTTTGGATCACGTTAAGTTTGGTTTTCATTACATTTCCATCAATATATGCTCTTCTTGGGGATAATTTCTTTGTGGATTTCCATATAACCCTTAGCAATGCAGTAGTGTACGAAAATATATTTGCT
>JAPQNM010000018.1:20410419-20412919 GCA_029783475.1 Metacarcinus magister
TTGTCCTTCCTCTCCTTCATCCTTGTGTATTTTTTTCATATTGTTGTTCCTCTTGGCTTATGAGTAGTTTTTTCTTCACCTTTTCTATTTCGTTTTTTCGTTTCTCGTCAGCCAGCTTTAATTTTGTTTTTCTCTCCTCTTTTTTTTCCTCATTCTCCTCCTATCCTCCTACACATCGTTTTACTCTTCATACTTATTTATCCTCTTCCTTCTCCTTCTCCCCATCCCCTCCTCCTTTTTCTTCTCCCCTCTCCCCTTCTCCTCCTCCTCCTTCTTCTCTTCATCCCCTCCTCCTTTTCCTCCTCCTCCTCCTCCTCCTCCTCCTTCTCCTCCTCCTCTTCTTCTTCATCTTAGTTTTTCCCTCTCCTTTCCAGTAAATTTCCCTCATCTTCCTTTCCTTCATCTAAAACACCTTCTCCATATTATTTCCTCCTCCTCCTCTTCCTCTTCTTCCTCCTCCTCCTCCTCGTCCTACTTCTTATGTCTTCCTTCTTTTTATTCAGTTTCTTCAACCCCCCCCAAGCTCATCTCATTAATTTCTACTCCCTCCTCCTCTTCTTCCTCCTCCTCCTCCTCCTCCTTACGTCCCTTTCCTTCTCTCCCTTCACCATTCATCTCATTTCTTCTTGTTTATCTTTCTCAAGGAACGTCTTACACTTCTGATTATCTTACCCTTCTTCTTATTTTCTGCTTTTTCCATCTCTTCTTCCTACTCCTCCTCCTCCTCCTCCTCCTCCTCCTTTTCCTCTTCTTCTTCCTGGTCTTCCTCCTTCCACCCCTGCCACCCCTGCCCATTCACGTATCGCCTAAAACAATCGCGCCCTAAAATTATCTAAGTAAGTGTAATTTTCTGAGTAATTTTCTGGTTTACGATATAATGGACAGTTGTGTGGCAATACTTTTTGGGGCTACCACCTAGGGCTGGGCCTTTAGTATTTTTTTCCTTTCTCTCTCTCTCTCTCTCTCTCTCTCTCTCTCTCTCTCTCTCTCTCTCTCTCTCTCTCTCTCTCTCTCTCTCTCTCTCTCTCTCTCTCTCTCTCTCTCTCTCTCCCTTGTCTTTGCTATCTCTTATCCTGTTTTTTCTTATTTTCTCTCTTTCTCTGTCCCTCGCTCTTTTCCTATTATTTTCTTGTATTTTTCATTTATTTGGTATTTATTGGCTTTTTATTCTTACTTTACTTTCCTTGGTAGCGAGAAATAAGAAGGAGGAAGAGAAGGAGGAGGAAGTGCATATTTCTTCGAACGATGTTACTGATGATGCTGGTAGTGGTGGTGGTGGTGGTGGTGGTGGTGGAGATTGTGGTGATTATTACACTAGTGGTGAGTGGTGGTGATTGCTGTCGGCGGTGGGGGCCGAGGGAAGGCCAAGTGGGGTAGTAATAGTGTGTGTGTGTGTGTGTGTGTGTGTGCGTGTGGTGGAGGTGGTTGTGGTGGTGATAGTTATGGTAGACGTGACAATGAGAAGTAATAGTAGTGGTGGTGATAATGGTGGTTTGTCGTGGTTAATGGTGGTGGTGGTGGTGGTGGTGGTGGTAATAATGGTGGTGGTAATAGTGGTGATGAGTAATAGGTCTAAATATGGGTCAATGATAGTTTCGTAGTTGCTTGAGGTTTTTGTGGTGGAATACTTAAATAGAGGTAGAATGGTGGTAGTAGTAGTAGTAGTAGTAATAATTGTCTTGTTAGTGATAGTAGTAGTGGTGGTGAAGGTGATAATAGTGGGTGTAGTGATGATAGTAGTGGTTCCCTCGGAGACGGATATTTCAATAATCATTTCTCCTCAACGTAAAATGCATATTGTTTAGTGTTTCACTGCTAATTTTTCCGAAGAGGATAGAGTGTGCACTAGCAGTATTTTTACGTTCATTGAGGAGGTGCACAAAACGAGGCGTACAGTGATATTCGTGTCGCCTTGCCGCAGACAAATGAATATGCAACGACTATCGTTGGAAATACGAAAGGTGAAGAAATGGAAAAGGTCAGATTTGATTTTTCAACTTTGTTCCTTTTTCAACTTGTTTTTTTTCTTCTCTCTCTCTCTCTCTCTCTCTCTCTCTCTCTCTCTCTCTCTCTCTCTCTCTCTCTCTCTCTCTCTCTCTCTCTCTCTCTCTCTCTGTGGTAGTCTAGTCTAGACTAGTCTAGTATAGTATAGTATAGTAGTCTAGTATAGTATAGTATAGTATCCTCCTCTATTTTCATTCTTTACTATAAAATGTCCATGGCCATGTTTTCTACAAGGTCATGGTGTTCCCTTCTATCTGTATTCCCTGCCGGTGTGGGTTCACTCGAGGTACCCCTCTGCACTCAAAGTCCCCCTCCCTCTACGCGTGCGCGGGAGGCGATTTTGCTGGCAGCCGCACGACTCATACTTCTGAGCGGGACTAAAATAATGTAAACAACACAGTCGCACTGCTGCTCCGATGCCCTGGAAGAGGATTGGTAATCACAAAACATGTAAGAATAATAATATTGGACACGAAATTAATGTATCTGAGTAGTC
>JAPQNM010000018.1:20417919-20420419 GCA_029783475.1 Metacarcinus magister
TTCTTGAAAATAAGTAGGATTAGTGCAGCTGTGAAGGAAAAATATGACTCCTCTCTCCAAATGATTCTTGTTTTTATTGTGTTTTGTTTCTGAAGGTCATTCCGTGCAATGGTTGCGCATTTCACCAAACTTTGTATTTGAAAAATGCTTTTCGTAGCGCTATAGAATATATCATACTTATTATTCCATGAATATTTCGTACTAAGGTGCTCTTGAAAGGCCGGTAATAACTATTCTATACCCGCGATTATAATATTTTATGACTAACTGATAAAATACGTTCATGGAATTTGCACATGAATTAGTAAGGATGAATTCATTGTTGAGCTCTCTTTAGATTTGCAACAATGTGTTACATTATACAGTGTGTGTGTGTGTGTGTGTGTGTGTGTGTGTGTGTGTGTGTGTCGAACGGTCGTACTTAGTGTTGCCAACAAGTGAGTTTCTCTTGCTTCTCATCTTATTTTCTGAGAGCAATTTTCCTCCCAGAGATGACTCGCACGGTATGACTCAGCTAAATGAGAATAAATAGAAAAGAGGAAAGTAGATGATCCTTTCCAGCATGTCAATGAAACCTGGAGACGAGTATTACTTTCCCATCCACGTACGTACCTTGTTTCTTTCTTCGCAAACACTTTTTGCATTATTCACGGTTGAAAACCCATTACACTTATCACTTAAACTATCCTAACCTAACCAATGAAGGTATCATTATTTTTAATACGACTTTTGATTGACTTGTTGGTCTATAACTAGAGTATGTCCTGGACTACATACTATTACTAATACATTACGTGTTGGAGAACAGAACTGATCATAACAAGTCTCTCTCCCCGCCCACCTCTCCCTCCGGCAACATGGCGTCAGGAAACAGTGAGATGGGAACATCATGTACTATAGCTTCCAAAAGTAACGTTTAAAAAAATGTGCTGTATAATATGCCACACCGGACGATGTTATTTGACACGTGTTGCGTGAGCTGGGAAAAAGTCGTAGGCCTAATCGGAAGGGAGTGGATGCCATATATGACCTTGGATAGTATTATACTTTATTTTTTAATGTAATATTAATTACTCTGTCATATTATGTAGATATATTTGATGCAGTTGTGATAACACAGTAAGACTAGAGAGTTCTAATTTGGCACAGTAAATAACTATGGTTCATCTGTAATGCTTACATGCATCTCCGCTCATTGGTATCATTACTGTAGATGACAAGTGTGATAAGCTTTACCAATTCTGATATATGTCGGTCTAATAATATCAGTGACGACGATTGCGCAACATGTGACAGCCAGTGTCATGTGAACAGCACAGAAGTGTTAGTGAGACATTTTGAAGTAAACGAGATGTAAAGACAATAAGCGAAATGTTATACAAGTAATCCCATAGCAGTTGCTAAACCCGTTTGTCACGATATATCAGCAGTATTGAGCATTTAACATGTGAGATCCTTATGCTGGACAATAAATATACGGTAATAATTACGAGGAAAGTAAACAACTTCGGGGGTTATTTTTTATTCAACTAATACTTGATGTATCCACCACCTGCATCTAAAACATGGTTCAGTCGTGCCGGCATAGACGCCACCAACACCTACTATGAAACTGTGCCATCGACATAACGAAGCACCAAACCACAATACCTTCCAACACTGAGATATTGCCTACATCGTCTAGATATGCAATGATTCGTGAATTGAACAGTCCCACATGCAGGCCCTACATTTTTAATCTTCGCTCTATTGACCGATTTGTGGTTGTGATATGATGATACGTAACACACATTCATTCATTAGCTGTGGTTTTACCAATATTAGACTATGGCAACGCAGCCCATTGTTGTTACTATGTTTTCTAAGAGCCATTACAGCACAATATAGTATGCCGTAATGGGTTATATTGCTTAACAAAAAGGTATAAATATTACGGAACAGTTATCATATATATGTCGATTATCGATGGATGTCTGGAGTCGTACGGAGCCGTTGGTTTGCTTATTAGCAATAGCGCCTGCGACGGGTAACCACGCATACCAACCCTACCGAGACGATAGGTGATCAGGCAGCATGCGTCATTCTGTTCATTTAGCCATTTTTCGCACCATACATTAATGTTACTTTTGGGAGCTATAGTACATTGTAGAAAACTACGACATAGAAATCTTATAGTTAAGAATGATACTATACTAGACTATCACTGATGCTGGTACATCCTGGGAGTTGATTAACTATATTAATAGTAACCATGTGCTGTCATTATAAATTTCATCTGATTGAAAAGGAAACAAAGTGATTGTCATATAATTACACATAAATGTCATAGAAGCTCATACCACGCAATCAATTAACTAATTAAAAACAACTTGTTTCTTGAAAATATATATCTTATCGGGACTTCAAACTATCTATAGGTTGTTCGAGCTGACTACTAGGCTGCAATTCTGTTCCAGTTGTCAACAACTCTAATGTTGATGTATGACTTACAGGAATTGTG
>JAPQNM010000018.1:20427919-20435656 GCA_029783475.1 Metacarcinus magister
GACCCTTCAAGTGTCTCGCTCAGATTTGTTGTACCAGCTGAACTAACGAATGGGTCAAGCATGCACACATGAGCGTTACTCTTTTGTTTAATGGCACACAATGACGGTGATAGCTAGGTTGTGCTCCTAACACCCACGCCAACCATCACTGAAATTCATGCTCTCTTATCAGTTGGATCCTCTTTAACATTCCTGAGATAATGGCAAAATGATAGAGGAGCTTTAACCACGCGCCTGTTCCGTCACGAGCCTCCACGTGCCTCCCTTTGCACTAGCTTGACGTTCCTTTTCTGCTCTCTATCGCCTCTATTCGACAGCTTATCAATCTCGTTTCTACCACAGACTTATTATATTTGCCAGAGTATAAGCCAGAAGAGTACCCGAGCAAAGAGAGAGAGAGAGAGAGAGAGAGAGAGAGAGAGAGAGAGAGAGAGAGAGAGAGAGGAGAGAGAGAGAGGGGTGTGTAGTGGGAGAGAGAGAGTAGCAGGATTAAGGGATTTTAAGGGAATAAACGTAGTTCTTCAGAGACAAAGATAAAGTAAAAACTACGAGAGGGAGAAAAAAAAAGAGAGGGAGAGACAGAAAGGGAAAAACAGAGATAGAAACAGAGAGAGATAAAAACAGCGAGAGATAGAAACGGAGAGAGATAGAAACAGCGAGAGATAGAAACAGCGAGAGATAGAAACAGCGAGAGATAGAAACAGCGAGAGATAGAAACAGCGAGAGATAGAAACAGCGAGAGATAGAAACAGCGAGAGATAGGAACAGCGAGAGATAGAAACAGAGAGAGATAGAAACAGCGAGAGATAGAAACAGCGAGAGATAGAAACAGCGAGAGATAGAAACAGCGAGAGATAGAAACAGCGAGAGATAGAAACAGCGAGAGATAGAAACAGCGAGAGATAGAACAGAGAGAGATAGAAACAGAGAGAGATAGAAACAGAGAGAGATAGAACCAGAGAGAGATATAAACAGAGAGAGAAAAAGAGAGAGAGAGAGAGAGAGAGAGAGAGAGAGAGAGAGAGAGAGAGAGAGAGAGAGAGAGAGAGAGAGAGAGAGAGAGTAAAAAAAAACAGACACACACAGACAGACAAACAAAGTGTAGCAAAAGTTGTGAAGTAAAGCCTAATGGATTTAAAAGGAAATATTACGAGAAAAAAATAAATAAAAGGAGTGGTTGCAGAGGAAGAGGAAGTGACTGGAAAGGATGATAGAAAATGTTAAAGAAAGAGTTCAATGAAAAAAAAAAGTACCGAAAAAATATACGTATTAATAGACGAACAGATAAATTATGAGGCAGACGTAGAATTGAAGATGAAAATGTAAATAAACATAAAGGAATTCTATTAATGCTGCTTGTTTTCCATTGATAGACAGACACACAGACAGACAGACGAACAGACACACACTGACAGCAAGCCAAAGAGACAGACACTGACAAACACAATCATACGTGAGAGGATAGACAGATGAACACAAACAGACAGACATACAGAAACAAACAGGGAAAGAGAAAAAGGTCTACACAAACACACCCATTTTTATACGTACACTCATATCCATTCCATACATAACACACACACACAACCGAACAGGAAAGCAAATCCACACACGTTCACGCAAATAGAGAGAGAGAGAGAGAGAGAGAGAGAGAGAGAGAGAGAGAGAGAGAGAGAGAGAGAGAGAGAGAGAGAGAGAGAGAGATTAGAGATACAAAAAATGACAGGCAGAGACACATACATACATACATACATATATTAATAGATAGATACATACATTGATTGATAGATTGTAACAACAGTTGTGAAGTAATGTGTGATGGATTTTAAATAGGGGAAATGTTAGGAGAAAAAAAGAATTAATAAAAAGTAGATGCAGAGGAAGAGGAAGAGACTGGAGAGGATGACAGGAAAGGTTATCGGAAGAGTTCAATAAAAAAAAAAGATACAGAAAAAAATATACGTACAAAAAAGAAACTAGACGAACAGATAAATTATGAGGCAGACGTAGAGTTAAAGATGCAAATGTAAATAGACATCAAGGAATTATATAAAGTCTGGTTGAGTTTGCTTGTTCTCCATTGACAGACAGACAGACAGACAGACAGACGCACGCTAACAGCAAGCCAAAGAGACAGACACTGACAAACACAATTATACATGAAAGGACAGGCAGATGAACACAAACAGACAGACATACAGGAACAAACAGGGAGAGAGCAAAAGGTCGACACAAACACACACATTCTTGTACGTACACACATATCCATACATAACACACACAAACGAACAGGAAAGCAAATCAACACATGTTCACGCAAAGAGAGAGAGAGAGAGAGAGAGAGAGAGAGAGAGAGAGAGAGAGAGAGAGAGAGAGAGAGAGAGAGAGAGAGAGAGAGAGAGAGAGAGAGAGAGAGAGAGAGAGAGAGAGAGAGAGAGAGAGAGAGAGACAAACAATCACGCAAAACAAATAGACACAAAACATTTAGAAACACTGAAAATAAACACACACACACACACACACACACACACACACACACACACACACACACACACACACACACACACACACACACACACACACACACACACACACATATATAAAAGCAACAACATACACCATCAAATATAGAGGCACGCACACCATACCAAAAACTTTTAGAGAGAGAGAGAGAGAGAGAGAGAGAGAGAGAGAGAGAGAGAGAGAGAGAGAGAGAGAGAGAGAGAGAGAGAGAGAGAGAGAGAAGAGAGAAGAGAATATGAGAAAGAGGTTGCCTTTGAGGAATATTAGCATCACCAAAAAGCTTTCCGGAGAGGGAGACCCGAGCTATTAGAGGGAGATGGATGAGCACTCGCTATCGGAAGGAGATAGGCCTCAGAGGGATTATATGGGAGGAAAAGAGAGGAAAGGGAGAGAGGAGAGGAAGGGGTAGTAGGGAGGGACTGTGTGTACTGAGATTATGGGGATGGAAGGGCTTTGAGATAGAGAAGGAGGAGTAGGGTAGGATGGGGATGGAATTATGGGGGAGGGAAATTGGGAAGAAGCATGGGGCTTGGATAGGGGATGGCTAAGAATAAGGAAGGGGAAGAATGAACGGAGTCAAGGGGGAAAGGGGAGGGAGGGAGTATCAAGGAGGACGGTAGGGTAGGAGAATCTGGGGTGCAAAATTGAAATTGATAGGGAGATGGAGGAAGGGAGGGAGGGAGAGAAGGGAAAAAGGGAGAATGTTGGATTGATATTGGTTGGGAGGAGAAGAGAGGGAGAGGAGGGATGCTTTGAGGAAAAGGGAGCTAGATGATGGAAGGAAAGAATGTAAAAAGGAGGAGAAACATAATACTGGAAGGGTAGAGGGATACCATGAAGGCAATGGAGAAAGAAGAGGAAGAGAAGGACACAGAGAAAAAAGTGACAAATTCTGGAAGGCAACAGACTAATAACGCCATAAATAAAGAAACAATAATTATTACAACACCATAAAATCACGTTAAATAAGGTAGTAAAATAAAGATAAAGAAAAGAACTCGTCAATGAACCATACACAACACTAAAGATCATTTGTGGATTGGTAAGACCGTAGGTTTTATTCCCTGTGGCGTTGTATCGTGTAACATTCTTTCTTTCACGTTATGCATCATACACTCCATATTTCCCGAGCTTTATTGTCGGTGGCTGAACGGAAACAAATTACTCGCACATTCTTCAGAGAGAAAAAAAGAAAAGAAAACTGGAGGCAGCTCAGATAAGGCGAACGAGCAAGCCTGGCCAGTGAATACCTTTCTCCCACAGCCAACCGAGCCAGCGATTAAGCAATTGTTCATTCAGGTACGTTCTCTCTGCGTTGTCAAATTCTGGCAGTGCACCATCCTCACCCAACAAAAGATCTTCCTCGACCTTCACCTTGCAAGGTTTGGGTCTCTCATCCGATCTTGAGCCTGAATGGAAAGGGGAAGCCGTTGTGTGGGTTGAGGGTGTACAGAACGTGGTGCTCCTGTGGCTGTGGTTGTACGGAGGGTTTCCAGTGACGTGATCAGCGTGGTAATGGTGGGCACATCAGTTTAGGCACGTGTGAATGGTATGTTAATCAACTTTCCAACAAAACGTGAAATGTTCCTCATCAGTTTGATAAATGCATATAAGTAGGTCTCGTTAGCAGCTGCAAAGTTTAGTGCTGGACAGAAAAATTTGCATCGTATCTCTCTCTCTCTCGCTCTCGCTCTCGCTCTCGCTCTCGCTCTCGCTCTCGCTCTCTCTCTCTCTCTCTCTCTCTCTCTCTCTCTCTCTCTCTCTCTCTCTCTCTCTCTCTCTCTCTCTCTCTCTCTCTCTCTCTCTCTCTCTCTCTCTCTCATGATATTTTGTCATATAACTCACTTCTTTGATCTAAAAGGGAATGATTTTTGTTTTCTTTTCAAGTTCCATCGCATGTAAGCAAGGTGAATTACATACCTTCCCATCAAGTGTAACATTAGAATCTGCTTCAGACCTCAAACCGTTAATGCTTGAGGGATCCAGCTGGTAACGGCCGTCTTGCACGTGCACCCAATGTCTGGAGCCTCAGTGCACGCACCGATTGTGCGCTGGGCTCTACTCTTACATAATGTCCATTCCATTTGCAGTTGTTCTTGAACAGCATTCAGCTTCTCTTTTTTGTGATTGTTATTATTGATCTCACGAGGTGGCGCCAGAAGATTTGCTTTTATTATTCATTCGCCTGAAGAAACAATGTGTTCTTTATTGGTTTATTCAAGACTGCATTAAAGATGTATTTTTCATTGGTAAAGAGGATTGATTTTACTTAACAATACATCTATTTTATCTATTAGTTAATTTTGTTTATAAATTAATTAATTTATTAATTAATTCATATATTAATTGATCATTTATACATTCATTTATTCCATTTGTCTGTGTGTGAGTCAAGAACGAACTTTCTTATGTTAGTTAATATATTTGTTAAACGACATTTTTTTTTCTAAAGCAAACGTTTTTGCTCAAGTTTTTTAGGTTTAGTTTTTCTCAAGTATAAAAACATTTGATCTACTTTCATCTCCAGGAACACGAACCATTAAGATACTCTTGTTACTGGTTCATAGGTGTTGTTCCTCAAACGCATGGTTGTTTGCCTTGTACCTGAGTCTAGCCTCTAGGACTAGTAGTATAATACATTTAAAGGAAGCTCATCTCGTTCTCTTTGCCCTGCTCATAGATCTTCATTTAGAGGTGTTTCAACGCTCTCCAACAGCCTTCTCTCATCCCAGTCTTGTTCGCGATCAGAATCATCAGTACCTTTTGTACCCAGAACACCGGCGTAAAGATATATATCCAACCCACACCTTGTCATGACCTGGGAGACACGCCACGTACCCATTATTACCCTCATTACACTAATATATTTTCGTGATGTCTATGAAATAAATGTAAAAAATATAGTAACTTCGTTCATTACATTTGTTGTATTGTTTGTTTAATGACGTCAATTATTTGACTCACGTGAATAATGCATGTGTTAATGATTTTTTTCTCTCTCTCTCTCTCTCTCTCTCTCTCTCTCTCTCTCTCTCTCTCTCCTCTCTCTCTCTCTCTCTCTCTCTTCTCTCTCTCTCTCTCTCCTCTCTCTCTCTCTCTGTATATATATATATATATATATATATATATATATATATATATATATATATATATATATATATATATATATATATATATATCTTGAGTCATCTTCCCAAAGTGTCTTGTTATATTTGATATGTTTAGCTTTTCTTTTCTTTGTTCTTCAAACCACATTATTGAGTGCTTTCTTTACGTGATATTTTCTCACTGATTTTATTTACCTTTTTTAGTTATTGTTTACTTCTGAACACTTTTACTTTCCGTCAAAATATACCACACGGCGTACCTTACTGCTTTATTGTTCACCTGTATAACCATAATTAACCTCAATTTGTATGGTGTTTGAGACTTCCCTGCCTCCCTTGAACCTCTAGTGTCTTGTTATATTTGATATGTTTAGCTTTTCTTTTCTTTGTTCTTCAAACCACATTATTGAGTGCTTTCTTTACGTGATATTTTCTCACTGATATTTATTTACCTTTTTTAGTTATTGTTTACTTCTGAACACTTTTACTTTCCGTCAAAATATACCACACGGCGTACCTTACTGCTTTATTGTTCACCTGTATAACCATAATTAACCTCAATTTGTATGGTGTTTGAGACTTCCCTGCCCCTTGAACCTCTAGTACACTCAGGGTACGGCTGGGCCTTAATTATACTATTAGGCACGACTTATTTTTTTATACACACAAAAGAAATCAATATCACCCTAGTCGCGAGAGAAGTATATTTAGATGGTGACTGCAACTGAACCCTGAGCCAGAAAATATTATCGTCTAAGTTATACGTAATCACCAACACGTCACCTACCAAGCATTACCAAACATTACTGGCTGGCCTTGAAGCGGCGTCTTTTTTTGTTTTGTTTACTATTCTACTGTCATTCACTTCGTAATAACAACTGCAACTGCGTTCCGCACCAGGCGCTTCATGGCAAAAGAATTACCAAATGAATTAATGTGGAAGTTGAGGTTTTGCTCAATAATACCACAAAGCCACCAGACGTGACTGCTTTATCGTTAATTTTTTGTCCATTTGCACTACTCAGAAGGGCGAAGCAAGTCAGTGTCGTAGGGGTATGTGTGTGTGTGCGTGTGCGTGTGCGTGTGCGTGTGCGTTTGCGTGTGCGTGTGTGTGTGTGTTACGTATAAGTGACAAATTTAATGAATTGTGTTGGACTTAGAGGAGGAAGGCGTGATTATGCATAATGACCCTGTACTGCCATTTTTGTTTTAATATTACTGTAATTTGTGCTAAACGCTTCATATTGTTAATTACGAGTTATTAACTTTTCGCACTAGTCTACACACTGTGCTTTAATTTTCACCTGTTAAGGGATAATAGCTAGATTGTCTCTTTATTTATATTATTTTCTTAATCTCCGCGAGGGATGAATTCTGCTAAAACATTACACGTGCTTGGAATACTACTACATAGACATGAGGGACCAAAAAATGTTCGGATGAGCCAAATGAGTTCCGTAATGATGTGTCCAGCTAGAGATATGCAAGGTGTGGCGTGTCAGTGTGGCCTAATTACCCTCGCTCCCTATAGAACCCGTACATTGTTTGTAACTCTCACTCATTTTCATTGATGTAGAGTTGCATCACATACACACATTACTTCATTCCTCACATTTCCCAGTGCCATTCGTTAGAGATGCAAAGTGTTATTTTTTCAGCTTTTTTCTCTTTCTTTCCCTTTCTTTCCCTTTCTTTTCCTTTATTTTCCTTTCTCTTTCTCTTTCTCTTTCTCTTTTTCAAGTTATGTCTTGAAGCGCTGACGATGATATTAAACAGAAACTCAACCAACAAACAGAGAATGGCAGTACTGTAAACATGAAGGATGGAGGGAGTTATTTGTGAAGGTTCATTTACAGACTTTTACATTTTATATATATTTTTCAGCGGGTTTTTACCAAACATGTCAGTCTTCTTTCCAGAATGTCTCGTTCATGCAAAACCCGGACAATTCTTTTCCTTTCTTTTGACTTTGCCATCTCAACAAAAATCTTTCGCATGTTGATGACTCCCAGTCAACTCTTCTCCAAAGCTGACGATTTGGGTGGAAGTTCGATGTTGTCGCAGAGCACAAACTGAATTTTCTTCATCATGTATTTAATTTCCTTTT
>JAPQNM010000018.1:20435756-20440756 GCA_029783475.1 Metacarcinus magister
ATATATATAATGTCAGGGCCGAGGTGACTACCAATTAATATTATGCTTCTATAGAGTTGTGGGGAAGAAAAATCATGGAGTATGATACCCCGAATATATTTACACACACAAAAAATAGCAAACAGTAGGCTAAAAGCCAAAATAAATCACCAACGACGATCTGCTCGTAAACAATTACCAGAGCAGGGGTATGGCACCCAAATAACTCCCTGAACAGCTGTCTGGAGGGTGAGATGCGCGGCAGCAACACTCGGCAACGTAGATAGCACCTCAGACAGCAGGGAGGGTCGAATGGTGTAGGTACAGTTGAAGGGCACACTGGAAGGGAGCCCAAGTCTCCAGAAATGCCTTCGGAATGTTGAGAACCAGCAGCAGGTGGTGATGTGTTTTCAGTTGAGAGAGCTGAGGCGGTCTGTCTTTCTCCAGTCCGGTGGCGTGGAGCTTGGCTCGGTTAGACTACCCCCCTACCCCTGGACAAGGGGGTGGGAATAGTGGCGGGGACAGCCGGATAACAAGCAGTTGGAGAGTTGAACCAGTGCCGGCAGACTAGAGTGGTTGTTCAACCACTAATTAGGGGGAGACGAGGCAGGTGTAGTTCCTCACACATGCCCCCACTTAAACATCTGCTGCACAGCTGATGTCGAAGAACTGTAGCTGTCCAGGAGACATTAACAAACTTATAATAGGCTTGAGTGCAGGAAACAAAACTTGTAAAAGACTGGAGTGCAGGAAATAATTAAAGAAGAACTATTGCCGGCTGAGAAGGTCGGCTCCAATGTTGTCTGTCCCGGCAACATGAACAACCCTAAATTTATAGGGTTGAAGACCTAAAGCCCATCGTAGTACTCTATCATTTTTACCTTTAAATTTCTCAAGGTATATTAGAGGCTTGTGGTCTACTTCAAGGATAAATTCCTTACCTCGCAGATAAAAATCAAACCTATGAATGTTGAACACGATGGCCAGGCATTCCCTCTCGATGGTAGAGTATCGTCGTTCCCGATCAAGTAGTTTCCGGCTGGCGTAAGAGATGGGATGTGGACGATCATCATGGTACTGTAGGAGTACAGCACCTAATCCATAGTTTGAAGCATCGGTACGTAGGACGAAGGTCTGGCTGGGGTCCGGAAGACGAAGAATAGGTCCCGAAGTCAAGGCTTGCTTCAGCAGCTTGAACCGTTCATGCAGATCTTCAGTCCACTGGAGGGGATCCCGTACCGGCTTCTTCAACAAGTCAGAGAGGGGGCCGGTAAGCTCAGAGGCCTGAGGAATGAAAGCTTTGTAAAATGATATCAAACCTAGGAAACTCCGGAGTAACTTCTTGGTGGTAGGAGGAGTCATGGAGGTGATGGCAGTCAACTTGCCAACTTGTGGTTGAAGATGGTCGCGTGACAAAACAAATCCCAGATAGTTGATGGACTCTGCTCCAAACCGGCACTTTTTAAGTTTGACAGTCAGACCGTTCTGTTGTAGTCTATCTAAAACAGACTTGAGGGCAGAGATGTGAGTGGGCCAATCAGATGAATACACAAAAATATTATCAAAATAAAATGAAACATTGGCCAAGCCAGCAAGCACAATCCTCATTAAGCGAATATAAGTGGCACAGGCCGTAACGAGACCAAAAGGCATCCGAGTAAATTCCATCAGGCCCTTGTGAGTTGGAAACGCAGTGAAGCGTCGAGCTTTGGCAGAAAGTGGAACCTGGTAATATGCCTTACTCAAATCTAGCTCTGAGAAGAACTCAGCACCAACGAACTTATGCAGCTCTGTCTCAATACTGCAGGATGGTTCAGCATGGAAAACAGTAACGGAGTTGAGTAACCTGTAATCAATGGCCATCCGATACGTACCGTCGGACTTCCTGACCATGATAACCGGAGAGCAGTGTGGAGAGGTTGAAGGTTGGATGATTCCTTGACTCAACAGTTGCTCAACCTCTTCCTGGTAGTAGTGCTGGAGATGGATTGGCACCGGGTAGATCTTGGCTTGTATTCTCTCCGTTGTAGTGAGGGTGATGTCGTGCTCGACAGTCTTGGTGCAGCCAGGTTGATCAGAAAAAGTAGACTGGTATGTGAGAAACAGGTCTTCAACCTGAGCAGACTGGTTCCAAGTGAGAGCAGGATTAATGACAGGTTCTTCAGCATTAGTTGGACCATCAGGTGTTAAAGCAAGCTCAGGTAAATCATCAATACCCTCATTCAAATAGGATGACTTACCCTTTTCCTCGGGCTCGCTTAAAGGTGAAATCTCGTCGAGGACTTGTAGCTGGTTAACTTGGGCCCGCCGGTGGTACTTCTTGAGGATATTGGCGTGGTAAAGTTTAGGTCCTCTTGGCATGTCGATCAAGTAGTCCACCTTACCCCGTTTTTCCAAAACTTTGTGAGGGCCACTCCAAGCAACCAACAACTTGCTGGAGTCACTAGGCAGTAGTAACAATACCTCATCGCCTGGCTGGAATTGACGGTCTTGAGATCTTACGTCAAAGTAAGACTTATACCGGGCGATACTCACATCCGCGTGTTTGGCAGCAAGCTGGGCGCATTCGGTCAGTTTCTCCCGTAGCTCGATGACGTAACGGAAGGACGATCTCTCATCTTCTGGGATCCTACGGTTTTCCCATAGGTCACGGAGCACCGAGAGGGGACCCCGCACTGACCTGCCATAGAGGAGTTCAAAAGGAGAGAATCCAGTCCGGTCGTTAGGGATCTCTCTGAGGGCAAACAAAGTAGGGATTAAATATCGATGCCACTCCTTGGGCTTATCAGAGCACAACTTCCGAAGGGCAGACTTCAGGGTACCGTGCAGCCGCTCAACTCGCCCGTTTCCGCTGGGGTGGAAAGGCGTGGTGAAGATGGGTTTTACTCCCAGTAGTTTGTGTAGCTCTGCCATAAGCTGGGAAGTAAATTGAGTCCCACGGTCGGAAAGGATCTCCCTGGGGATTCCCACTCTGGCGAAGATGGTTAGCAGAGCTTCAGATACAGATATGGTGTCAATATCTTTAAGAGGCATGGCTTCTGGAAACCCAGTGGAGAAATCAATAAGAGTTACAATGTAACGGTGCCCTTCAGAAGATGGTGGAGACAAGGGACCTACCAAGTCAATGGCAACTCTGGAGAAGGGTTCAGTTACGACAGGTAACGGTTGAAGAGGTACTGGACGTACCCTTCCCTTAGCTGACATACGTTGACACTTGTCGCAGGAACGGCAGTAATCCCGGATGTCTGCACACATCCCAGGCCAATAAAAGTCTTGCAATACCTTCATCTGGGTCTTCCGGTGGGAGAAATGTCCAGCCAAAGGACCTTCGTGAGCAACACGTAGGATGACGGGACGGCAATCGCTGGGAACAACCAAGGATAAACCATTTACCTTTTGAGGGTGATCCGAGGAGAGACATTTTCGGTACAGGAGGCCGTCTTCATGTATGAACTGGTATGTGGCACCATCCCGGGCCTTCTCAACTTCTTGAGTGGTAGCCTTTGATTGTTAACACGTCAAGGAAAGACAGGATTCCTGAAGTTGACGAAACTCATCAGGGGTTACAGTCAAAGGATGGAGCTTAGGCAGAACTAGAGGGTGGACCCGTTTAGATCGACCGGCTCTGGTCTCCACAGCACACACTTGAGTAGTTGAGGACTCAACTGGTGGTAGATGCTGACATCCAGAAGGGAGGTTGTCCTTGTCTTGAGAGGAGAGGGAGGTTCCGGGCGAAGGCGAGTCATCAAGAGGCGACAGAGGATCTTGTAGGGAAGAAACGTCGGTGGTGGCTTGGTCATGGTCACTATGGAGAAGATCGTTGTCATTAGTGAGTAGAGAATCAGGACTATCAGGATCTTGTACCCCGGGAATATTCCCAACTGGACAGCATCTGTCCAACCAGTGTAAAATGGGCACCGTAAGTAACACTTAACGACAGGAAATTCATCGATGCGTCCCAAATAGTCAGCAACTCGTACTTTGGGGCAGAGTGAATGGTCAATGTCTGGCAAGGCTTCCTCGGAAATTACAACTCCAGAGCATCCGGTATCCCTAATTATAGAGGAAGACCATGACCCATTAATAGTCCCCGTAACTGAGAAGTTAGGCACTCTATGGTCTTCTAAACAAAATCCAACCTTATAGGGGGGCGTGGTAGTAGTTCCATCCTTGAATGCTCGAGGATTCCTGGGACAGCGTGGTCGTATATGTCCTGCTTCCCCACAATTGTGACAAGTCACGGTTGAGGGAGTCTGACTCCCAGGAGAAGGTAGAGACTGGAGTGGAGTAGCAAGTCGAGGGGAGATTTTCTTAGCGTTGTTGTAGGAAGAGACCTTAGGATAGGCGTTGTGGGCGGATGCCCAGTCATCCGCTAGTTGTATTGCTTCCTTCAGCTTGGTAGGCCTTCTTTCCTTGATGAATAGGCGTATTTCTGGTGATAAGGAGGACAAAAATTGGTCAAAGATGATAAACTCCCTTAAATCAGCATAAACATTGGCCACAGAGGAAGACTCAACCCAAGAATCAAACATCCTCGATAACTGGGTAACGAACTGATGGTAGTTCTGTCCTACTCTAATCTTGTTTGACCTGAAATCCACCCGGTAGCCATCTGGAGTTTTACTGAAGCCTGTTAACAAGGCTTGCTTCAGTAACTCGTAATCCTCAGTGGTGGATGATGGAAGGGACGTGTAGAGTTCGGCAGCTTTACCAGTAAGGAGGCAACCCAGACGAACGGCTAAGATATCTCTGGGTAAAACCAGCACCTCGGTCACACGCTCAAACCTTTTGTTTTGTTTTGTTATATTAAAAGGGTAATGGCTAAGGGAAAACAGAAATAAGTAAAAAAAAAATCCCGCTTGTCACCAGACCCTGTAAAGAGGACAGTAGGAGAATATAAGCAAGGGGTGGAGATCCAGTTGACATTAGAGGTGTCTTGATACTCCTCTCTTGAAAGAGTTCAAGTCATAGGCAGGTGGAAAAACAGACAAAGGAAGAGAGTTCCAGAGTTTACCAGTGTA
>JAPQNM010000018.1:20445756-20455756 GCA_029783475.1 Metacarcinus magister
AATACTTCCTCGGAGACACTAAACGAGGAGTCTACTAAATCTCATAGAATATCCTTATGGGGATATTAGGAGTGCGAGAGGAATGTAGCTAGAACTCAAAACAAACCAAGGCAGATGTAACTGGCTTAGCATCCCCCACATCTATATCATGCACCGCCAGGTGGGTCCTCCCAGGGGTGCTACTGAAGACCGCTGGATATTTACGCAGGCGGTCCATCATCTCCCGCTGGTGCACCGGCACTAGGTTGCTCAGCTTCTCCTCCAGAAGCTGGGCACTGTTTCTCTCCCAGTGCTCCGTGGGCACCACAGGCTCAGTGCCCCACTCCTCAGGTACTACTCCCTCACTACCGAAAAATAAAACTAAAAGTGCCTCTTCCTTGGCGGAAACTAAACTGCCCTTCTGGCCATCCCTACGAAAGTAAGGCTTTAACATATTTACATGGCACAGCTGTGCCTTCTTGCGCCGATCAGGAGTAGTCACCAGGTAGTCGAGGTCGCCCACACGACTCTCAACCACATAAGGGCTGCTGTAGCGTGCAGCCAGCGGCTGTCCCTGAAGGGGAAAAGAACCAACACTTCATCCCCGGGGGCGAAACAGCGGTACTTGGCCTTACGGTCATAGTACGCCTTCATCTCCTTCTGCGCCTGCCCCAGGTGCTGCTTGGCCACCTCCATAGCCTTCAACACCCTCTCTCGTGCCACCAGCACCGTACTCAACAGGGACTCTGGGGGTCTGTCCTGGGCATCACACCAGGCGTCCCTCACAACATCTAAAGGGCCCTGCACTCGGTGCCCGAACACCAAATGATTGGGAGAGAACCCCAAGGACTCAGTGGGGGCCTCCCTCACAGCAAACAACACATACGGGACTGCCTCATCCAAGTCCTTCTCCTGCTCAAGACAAAATGACCTCAACATCGTCTTGAGTGTCTGATGGTGCCTTTCCAAGGCGCCCTGTGACTGAGGGTGATATGCACTGGAAAGCACGTGCCTGACACCCCAGTCCTTCATAGAATGTTCAAACACCTTAGAGGTAAAGTTGGCACCTCTGTCAGACTGAATCTCCTGCGGCAGTCCGAAGTGAGTGAAGTACTTGAGCAGTTCCTTCACCACTACTCTCGCATGAGTACTCCTGACGGGGATGGCCTCGGGTACCTGGTGGTGACATCCATCATCGTCAGCAGGTACTTGTGTCCTACACTAGTGGGAGGCAGTGGGCCCACTATATCAATCATTACCCGGGTGAAGGGGGGAGCGACAGCGGGGATAGGATGAAGGGGTGCTACTGGTGGCACTTGGTTAGGCTTGCCAACCACTTGAGAGACGTGACAGCACTTCACCGTAGCCGCCACGCCGCTAGCCATACTCGGCCACCAAAAGTTCCGTCGCAACCTCTCGACGGTCTTCCTCACACCGAGGTGCCCCGCCATCGGGCCCTCGTGTGCCAGCAGCACTAATGCCTCCCTAAACCTGGAGGGCACTACGACCTGGAGCAACTCGCCACCGTCGTCCTCAGTCCAGCGTCTATACAAGACCTGGCGGCGCAGGATAAACTCGTCCTGGCCTCCCGCCACCACACTGCCCTCACCCACCTTCGCAAAGCACGGCGCCAGCTCACCATCCCCTTGCTGCTCCTCCACCAGCTCAAGGGGCTTGAGCTCCTACAGGTCCCTCTGAACTACAGGGTCTGGCGGCACTGGCAGGGCTGATACCTCTGCCCTCCTACGGTGCCGTCTCTGCACTACTGAGCCCGCAGACTCCCTGGGAGGAACACTCTCCTTCTGAGATACTGCCTTGGGCGTCAACTCCTCGGCTGACGCGGGTGGCCCTTGGGACTGGACCACACCCCTCGAGTCCACACCTGGCAAGGGAGCAGCGCGCTCCCTTCCTCCGATACACTCCGCAGGGCAGAGAACTCCCGTCTCCCCCGCAGAGTCGGGAAGTTCCCTGCCCCCGCAGCGACTCCCAACGGACTTGAGAACCCAAGCTGGGGCGCAGGGTGAACCTTAACACCCTCAGCCTCAGCACCAGGTGGCAACTGCGCCTGCGTGCAACCTCCGGGAAGCTCTGCAAGGTGAGGTGATCCATCAAAAGGCTGTCCAAGCCAAGCACTCCCTCCTCACCCTCAGCAGCATCCCCTACCAAGTCCAGTGCAACGTGTGGTGGCGAAGCCTCGTGGCTGTCGGCACCTGCACTATGACTTCCTGGTGAGTCCACTCCTGGCTCACCCAGAACACCGCTAGCAGGGGGGCAGGCCTCAGGGCACACTACCCCTCCTGCTGCGTCACCCCCTCTGCACTTCTCCTGTGCAGGGGGTTTCTCTCGCCTTGCCATCGAGCGGGTCACGGCGCCCACTGCGTCAGACGCCTCAGCCGTCACGAGTTGCGGCTCGTGCTCCCACACTCTACCTCCTGCCAAGTCGTTCCCCAGCAGGAAGTCAACACCAGGCACTGGCAAGTCATCAGCAACTGCCACCACTGCCTTAGTGGCCACAAGGGGGCATGTCGTGGCAAACCTGTCCACCGCATTTATCCCGCGGCACATAACCATTCGCCCCGCCACCTCCCTGCCAGTCATGTTCTTACATAACGACTGCTGGGCTGCCGTGTCGCGCAGTACTGTGACCGGGTATCTCTTTCCTTCAATCTCCACCGTCCCTTTACACAGGAAAGGGCGGCACCACTCTAACTCTGAACTAACTACCACAGAGGGGGTGGTGGCATTCACACCCGAAGGGGTCTGTTTCACCTCCTCACGGACCGACTGGCTTGCCAATGACACTTTCTCATTCCTCTCCTCATCAGGCCACACAAGGAGAGCAACAGGCTTCTGAGGGGGAGGTTTAAGAGTAGCAGGTGGAGGCGCTAGCTTTGGACAGTTGTACTTAACGTGCCCCGCCGCCCCACAGTAGTAACACGTCACACTCTTCCCGGGCGTCTTCGAAGTGCTGCTCACACCAGCACCCTGAGACTTCCACTGCGGATCAAACGGTGGTCTACTATGACCCGGGCTACCATGCTTAGGCTTGGCACCAGCCCCAATGCTGTAACGGGACTTACCAGAGGGAGGATGTCCTCCACCACCACCATTACTTACTACTGCCGGTCCTCTCTCCTGCATCCTCACTCCTCCTCCTCCCGGTTGAGGGACTTGACAGTGGGCTAACACATGGTCGTCAGCCCACGTCGCCGCGTCCTTTAAACTCTTAAACCGCTTCTCCCTCAGCAGCGGCACTATCCCCTTCTCTGCAATATCATTAAATTGCTCCATCACCATGAGCTCTTTCAGCTCACGGAGAGATGTGGCCTGCTCACTCACTATCCACTTCTCGAAAGCCCCCTCAAGGTGCCTCGCACACTCGAGGTAAGACTCAGTAGGCCTCTTCTTGGCCCCACGGAACTGGAGCCTGTACGCCTCCGGCCTAAGTTCATAAGCACGGAGGATGTCAGCTTTGAACTCGTTATAGTCCTGCAAGTCCTCAACTGACATTTTATCATACACCTCCAAGGCCTTTCCTCTCAGTACATTTGCCACCAGGCCTACCCATCTCTCCTGCGGCCACGCAAACTCAGAGGCCTTTTTCTCGAACCTCTTGAACCACTCATTCACCTTCTCCTCATCAAACTCAGGGATGAGCTTCATGCTTCTCACCATTTGACTCTCAACTGAGTCCTCTCTCCCTCCTTCTCCTCCTCTCACTGATCCCTGAAGAGAATTAAGTCCCAAACGAGCCTTCTCTAACTCGTATTCCCTCTCTTTCGCCCGCTCCTCGGCCTCCAGCCTCCTAGTCTCTCTCTCCTCCTGAGCCGCAAGTCTCTTGGCCTCCAGCCTCCTAGTCTCTCTCTCCTCTTGAGCCGCAAGTCTCTTGGCCTCCAGCCTCCTAGTCTCTCTCTCCTCCTGAGCCTCAAGTCTCTTGGCCTCCAGCTCCATTTTCTTCAGTTCGAGCTGGAATCTCATCTCCTCAGACCATCCTCCTGTCTGGGAGAAACCAGAAAAACTAGAGACAGGACTCACACGAGCTTGTGAGCCCTCCACTGGACTATCTACTCTGACACCATACTGTGTCAAGTCCACACTGTCACTACCGACAGATACACGGGACGCTGGCCTTGAGCCTCCAACGCTATTTCCTTCGTCCCCCAGTATGATTCACTGTGTAATATACTCAAGGGGTTAAACAGCAATAAAATACACTTCAGAACTCCCCCACTCACACTGAACCGTCTCTCTCGAACGTACACTTAAACTCCCAACTATCCTGGCGAGGTCGCCAATTTATGTTACGACGGGAGATTCTCAGTCTCTGTCGCAACTCACGCACCCAGGCTGTAAGCAGCCTCACATAACCCACCACGGCTCCACTCACGCCGTTGGTAGTACCGTGGCTATACACACCCTTCCGGTACTACCACCCTAGGGTCTCAAGCCACCAAGATAACACCCCCTCAAGGTGTTCAGGGCCACAAAGCTTCACACAGAGGTCGCCACGGAGAAAATACACACATACACGCACGTCCACTACTGGCCGTTGCGCAACAGTTAACACACCCAAGCTCAGATATGCTAGCTGGGAAGGATAAGTACGTACGTTCTCGAGATTATCGTCCCTAACACATGCGAGTAACTTAGGGCGGGGTTATACCCCTGGGGGACATTCCACCCTTAGCGTAGGCATCCACCCACTGTCCAGCCCAGGAATATAAACTCCCTGAATTCAATGAGAGCTCTTAAGTCTCCCCAGACGACATAACCACGTCCCAACTTGAATCGTGGAGCTGGGGGAGAAAAGACTATACTCTCACTGAACTCTAATAAACAAGTGATAATCCTCTCTGAGATAAACTGCCTCCTCAGAGTAGCATGTTACAATAGTACCATAATACGAATAACAATAATAGTACCAGCATCTACAATGCTCTCACAATAACATACAAAAGTCCTCTCCTCTAAGTCACACCGGGGAGGAGGCAGAACCCTGAGTTCTCTTACCACAAAAACGAGACAATACTTCCTCGGAGACACTAAACGAGGAGTCTACTAAGTCCCTAGCTCATAGAATATCCTTATGGGGATATTAGGAGTGCGAGAGGAATGTAGCTAGAACTCAAAACAAACCAAGGCAGATGTAATTTTACGTTATTTGAGATCCCTAACCATTCCTCTCATGTCAGCACCTCCTCCTAAAATACTTAACCATCTTATAACTCGAGAGAAAGGCGAGCCACTGGAGAGAGCAAATAAACCATAGATGAAATAAAGAAATCTCTCCACTCCCCCTTCGCACGTCTACTCAGCTCGAGCCTCTAAGCGTGTCTGCCCGGGCGACCGTTATACACCCCCCTGGTCGGAGCCACTGTCCACTTGACAGATGCCAAGTGACATTATACAAACAATAATCTCGTCATGCCACAAGGAATGGAACATCAAGCCCAGCTTCTTATACCCTGTCAAAACAACATCCCCTCTTGTCTAGAAGGCGGAAATAAACAGTAGTAGGCTTCCCAAGATGGAGAGAGCAAATAAACCATAGATGAAATAAAGAAATCTCTCCACTCCCCCTTCGCACGTCTACTCAGCTCGAGCCTCTAAGCGTGTCTGCCCTGGCGACCATTATACACCCCCCTGGTCGGAGCCACTGTCCACTTGACAGATGCCAAGTGACATATTATACAAACAATCATCTCGTCATGCCACAAGGAATGGAACATCAAGCCCAGCTTCTTATACCTTGTCAAAACAACATCCCCTCCTGTCTAGAAGGCGGAAATAAACAGTAGTAGGCTTCCCAAGATGTAATAAAGAATGTAATAAAGAAGTTATCGTGGGAGGGCAGGGGAGACAGGCAGTTGCGAGACACAAGGGACCCGCGGGGCCCACACAGACTCCCGCAACCGACACAGTAGATAAACGAACAACACCAAATAATACATCGCCCATTATGACAACATATATATATATATATATATATATATATATATATATATATATTTATATATAAATATATATATATATATATATATATATATATATATATATATATATATATATGTATATGTATATATTAATACATATATATATATATATATATATATATATATATATTATATATATATATATATATACATATATATATATATATATATTTATTTATATATATATATATATATATATATATATATATATATATATATATATTATATATATATATTATATATATATATATATATATATATATATATATATATATATATATATATATATTCATGTACGGGGAGGTGGTGGCCTAGCAGCTAGCGTGCGGGGCACACCAGCTCAGAGTCTCTAGTTCGAGTTCCGCAAGGAGCTGGCCACTTTTTATTAGAAAAACTGCCGTGGCCAAAGATCACCCACATGTTGCCATAACAGTATCCTCGACTGGGACTGCAACGTAAAATGCATCGAGGAGCTTCCATGGGCAGCATAATCGTCTCATCAAGAATTGGAGTGTTACTTAAGAAAAAGAAAATCTAATCTGCGCCTGTAAAGGGTGGAGGCTGACCACTCAATGCCTTCATCAAGTCTACCAGTGCCATAGGTTGGAGAAAAAAAGAAAGAAAAAAAACAACTATATATATATATATATATATATATATATATATATATATATATATATATATATATATATATATATATATATACATATATATATATATATATATATATATATATATATATATATATATATATATATATATATACATTTACATATATGTTTTCCAGTTCCTTTATTGATATTTCTAATGTTTGATTGTTAGTTATTTACATATTTTTTGCTTTCAACTACCTTTCATTACTTTCCTTTATCTCGATTGCTTTCTTCAGATTGCTGAGTTTTCGTTCTATGTTCTTGAAACATTATTCCAATTCTTCTTTTCCAAATACTCTTAGTTCGTGTTTTCCTTGTGATAAACATTTGTCTTAACCCTTATCTGCAATTTATTTGTTTCATCTCTTATCTTGGCCTTACTATTATCTTTTCCGGCTGGAATTTTCTTGCACCTCAAGTTGTGTGATATCTATGACATTGCATTTTGTTTTACCTTGTGAATCAACATTGTTGTTTACTTTTTATTTCCAGCATAATTTTTCGTTATTCTTTTTCTACACCACCAAATATCTGTCCTTCATGACTGCCACTTGCGTATATTTTCCCGTTCTTTTCTTCTTCTATGAAATTATATTTCCTTTCAATTTAACCAATTTTGTCAATATTATCGTAGTAATTTTTCTTGATAATTTTCCTTTATCCTCCTTTTCCTGATCATTAACAACAATTTCTTTCACGTGTTTCTTCTCAACACTCTTCTGTCTGTCATCTTCCAGAAGCGACTGGACAAGCTTGAAAAGAATATTCCTTTCACTAACGTTAAGGATGAAGTTTTCTGCGTGCAATCCTCTGTCATTAGCTGGTCAAAAAAGTACGTTAGACCAACTAGATTACGCATTTTCTTTATCGGAGCACCTGCACACTTATACTCTCACTCTAACCTCACTGAAGCTCCATTGGCTTCTTAGTAGACGGTGCAGGTTCAACCTTTCAAATCTTATCGTAAATGTAAGAGGCCAAATACCACGGAAAGTTTGACAAGATTATGGGGACATTTCTAGTCTTCAGCAACCTCCTTTACGCACACGACAGTTTGTATACCCTTGATGTTGTTTTGTGTGCGAAGCTGATTAATTTTAATAAGTCCCAATTATGGTTTTGTTAACAGCGCTAAGTGGTGCTATTTAACCTCCACTCTAGGCTTACCTCAGCATCCATACTCTCCACCCACTACATTATGTACGTCGGCAGTCAGCTCTACCGCAAACCCCTCTCAATCTTCTCATAATGATTCTGATTCATAACATAATTATTTCTTGTGAGATATTTCTTACAAATGAACAAAAAAAATTTATTTTTGAAATGAATAGATAACAAAATAATATAAAATGCATGCATAAACAATTACAAATATTTGAGAAAGATTCGTTTTTTGACCCACTCGATATCTCTTTACTTTTATAATGCACTGCAAATTCAACTTCAGAAACTTGTTTAGATCACCTCTAATAATTATGCCGCTGAATTACAGAAAAAAATACGAATATTTCATATTTCTTAAAATTAATGAACAAATAAAAAATCTAGAGACAGTAACAAGCCATTGGTAAGGCTTTGATGGTGTTACTGCGTGTCATCTGGTGAGAAAAAGTGGGGTCACGTGTCACGAGAGCCAATGAAATCTATTTTTTTGTTGTCATATGACTTCTTGAGCCAATCATATCTCATTATTCCATAGCGCCCATGATATCCTTTAGCACGCATCTCAGTTCAAATATGGCGTATCGGCGATGCAGTGCAAGCTGTCTTGACTTGATAAAAAAAAAGTATCTCAGTGAGGAATACTGCTTTCTAGAATACTTCAAAAGGCACGGCGTGTAGAGCGTGTAATTTCAAGCCCTCCTCATATCGTAATTTGTATTGCTCTAAAGTTGGAAGCAGTTAACCACAATCTGCATACGGTATGTTTGGCTTAATTTTTGAATCGCTAATCTGCTTGTAACAGGTGGAGTTAGATTAAGTTATGTTTAGCTAAGTTAGGTTTGGTTTAGTTAGGTTTGGTTAAGTTAGGTTTGGTTAGGTTTGGTTAAGTTAGGTTTGGTTAGGTTTGGTTCGGTTTGGTTCGGTTTTGTTAGGTTTAGTTAGGTTAGGTTGGGTTAGGTTTAGCTAGGTTTTGTTAGGTTTAGTTAGGTTTTGTTTGGTTAGATTAGGTTGGGTAGGGTTGGCTTCGGTAAGGCTAATTTAGCTTCAGTTCTGGGAAGGTTACGATAACAAAGCAATGTTTTTTTATTGGTTTTAATGGTTTTGAGTTAATCAGTTTTTTTTATGGCAATTTTTACCTATCGTTTATTGAGAAAGAAAAAATAAATTGGCTGCATTGCATAATAAACAAACATTAGACTAATTCAAAATAAATCAAAATCTATCAGAAAAAAGTTGTTCCGTCCGAAATATAGAGTGGGTCAAGAAAACAATCTTTACCAAATATATATGTAGTAATTAATCATAAGATATCACCGTGAATGATTGCATTACTGTCAAATTGGGTAAGGTTATCTTAATTAAACTACGTAATCAAACCTATAGTACAGTGATGTAGTGGCCGGGTACACTGGACCCGGTGACTGGCCTAAAGAACAAAAAATGAAAAAAAGAAATGTGAGTATGAAGTCATTAGTGTATCAATTGTTATCGTTATGAAAAATATAAAGCTTTACTCTGCTGGTCATCTGTGGTCTCTCTCTGAATGAAGGTAACAGTTTGGAGCCTCACCCCCTCTTGAAGTCTTTAATCTCTAACAGATACTGCCCGTTGCGTTCTTATTTGAGAGTCAACGACAAATTGATCAAAAAGAAGAGTTAATATAGTTTTTTTTAATATCCAGTAATTGAATTCAGAAACACAGGTTAACATCACTGATTTCCGCATGCCCTCGTTTACAGCCATGTCAGTACAAGGTAATGCATGTTAAGTATAATGTTGTACGAGTATATTTATTTCTTTGTCACACATACGATCTCTGGATATTTTCGTGTTGCAGTGTTACGGAGATTACATTTATTGCGTCGTGTTTTGCAGACAGTCGAGCATGAAACTGGACATATAGCAAACTTTATTACTTATTTATTTTCTCTTTTTGTTTTGCTTTTCCTAATCCAGAAAAAAAGTATAATAAGTTTATTCAATTTGTGTGCTCACTTAACATATCTAAAGATAGAAATTTAGATTTTTTTTCTTCAAATTTTTTATAATTAAGAATTCTCTTAATTTTTCAACCTAACATAAACTAACAATCACATTAAAAAACCGATAACGAGGATCATCGTCATCTGGGTGAGGACGAAGCAGCTTTGTGATCAAGGCCGCACCTCCACCTTTCCCAGTAATAATACAGAGGCCAGTCGTGCTCAGGCT